>CM046432.1:11846453-12316453 GCA_025506505.1 Flaveria sonorensis
CTGTCCTGGACTTTTCCTGAAGATCCAGACAGATGTGTATGTCACTAGAGATCAGGGAGAACAACATGTCTACTTCATAAGTGACATGCTTGAACTCCCTCTGCATGATCTCTATGACATGAGAAGGTACTTTATGAGTCTGAAGAATCTAGATCTGCTGATGAAGAAAGGAATTCTGAAGATCTTTATGTGGACTATCTTAGTCTGAAGAACCTCTCTGTTTTGGTAGCATCAGCCTAGGGGGAGTTTGTAGGAAACCTCTGAAGTTAAGAGGCTGATGCAACCAAAAGATACCAAAACAACCACGTCTTCCAACATGCACTTTGGAACAAAGGTGAACTAGCTTCGGAAGTTTTACACACTTAAGAAAAATGCTAAGTGTAAATCTTCCGAAGCCAAAGTTCAAAAGAAACTGTTGCAGAAGCTTTACACTGAACTTGGAAAATATTCTAAGTGTAAAGTCTTTCGAAGCCCAAGACTCAACTCTTTCAAAGGTAAAATGAAGTCTTCCAAGCTCTCAAGACAAGTCTTCTGAAGCTGTTTAAAGACAAGACTGATTTTCCCCTGAAGAGAGAGAAAAGATACCTTTTCCATCAACTTTATCATAAAGCAACCTACTTTCCACTGCATGCTCTGATAGTTCACCTGCTATCACTAGTTGGTGAAACTTCCATACTTTATGATAAAGTAGATAAGGTCTTTGCCTGTAAGTTTTTTGTTTTTGTTTCTTTTTTGGCTTTTGTAATAGGAAAGTCAGTGAGCTATGGCATGTCATACTCACTAGTCAAAAGGCAATCTTCCTTTTGACTTTAGGCTGATCTTGTTGTCTAGATGAGTCACTTCTAACTGTCTTTTTGTATATTGACGGTTGTAGGATTAGTATAAAGAGTCTAAGGTTCTTGTATTCAAATATACTGGTACAACACTTGTAATATAACTTAAGAAACAATATACTACTTCCTTGAAAACTTTATTTTTGTGTTCTTGTTCTTGTTCTTGCTTGTGTTTTGTATTGTATCTTCAGTTCCCTAATTGAATTGTTAAGTGATCTCAAAGATCCTCCTAAGTGTGTGAACTAAGTGCTTAGTACCCTTTAACGGTCCTGCAGATTGATTGATGAAGAACCCTTCTTCCATTTGCTTTACTTGAATTCCAAGGAAGAAGTCTATCTTTCCTATAGAACTCATCTCAAACTTCTTCCTCATGATGCTTTCAAAGTCCTTGCATATTTGGTCATTTGAGGAACCAAATATGATGTCATCAACATAGACTTGTACAAGCAGCATGTCCTTCCCAGACTTTCTTATGAACAATGTTTTGTCTTTTGTGCCTCTGGTATAGCCACTCTTGAGAAGAAACTGAGACAATGTCTCATACCACAACCTAGGTGCCTGATGCAACCCATAAAGAGCTTTATCAAGTTTGCACACATAGTTGGGGTGCTGTGGTCTTCAAATCCAGGTGGCTGGCGCACATAGACTTCTCTGTCGATATCCCCATACAAAAATGCACATTTGACATCAAGTTGATAGACTGTAAAGTTCTTTGATGCAATAAAAGCAAAAAAGATTCGCACAGCCTCAAGTCTTGCAACAGGTGCAAAGACATCTGTGTAATCTATGCCTTCCTCCTATATGTATCCCTTAACAAAAAGTCTTGCTTTGTTCTTGATGATTAAACCCTATTATCTCTTTTGTTTTTGAACACCCACTTAGTGCCAATGGGGACTTGGCCAGGTGGCAATAGACACAAGTTCCATACCTTTTGCCTTTTGAATTAAAGCAACTCCTCTTGCATTGCTTCTATCCAGTTGTTGTCCTTAAGGGCTTCTTCCACCTTCTTTGGTTCCATCTGAGAGAGAAAGCATGAGTACAAGCAGACATTACCATTGTGGGTCTGAATTCTTATTTTTACACCTCTAAGGCATCCCTAATGATGTTTTTAGCTGGATGAGTGTTGTGTACCTGAGCCTAGGAATCACATTTAATTACATAGATAGATCCAGGTTTGAGAAGTTTTGCTCAGGATTTTGAACACCATGACTAGCTGATGTCTCACACTCATTCAATGAGGACTGATTCAATGAATATGTGACAAGATCAATGGTATTTTGCTGAGAAGCAGTATCAATAGTTTCTTGTTCCTCCAGATCACTGTCTTCATCAGCTTGGTGTTGAGTACTTGAGTTGTCAGCTATTGAGTTATGAGGCTCAGTAGGCTGACAACTTGTTGAAGCTCTATTATTTCCTGAGATATTCAAGCTTTTAGGAGTTTCAATTTAAGGAGCTTGATCTTCGTTTCTTCTTGGAGAACCTGGAATAGGTCTTGCTAACTCAAACATTTGATCTTTATAGGGGTCACTTTGAGTTTCTGTTCCAGCTGAAACATTCTCACAAGATGGTTTAGAATAGTTTGGAAACAATTCTAAATTGAAAGATATAATCAGGGCCATTGCCCTTAACATAAGGAGTGTGCTCATTGATAACAATGTTGGATGATTCCTCAAATTGTTGATTTTTGATATTATACACTCTATATGCAATAGAGGTTGAGGAATATCCAATAAAGATAGCATCATCCGACTTTTTAGGAAATTTTGCTAAATTGTCCTTTATGTTAAGTATGGTGCACCTGCTGCCAAAGGACCTAAGAAAGCCAATGAATGGTGGCCTTTTGTTCCATAGCTCATAAGGGGTCTTTCCATGGGGCTTAACAATGAGAACCCTATTCTACATATAACATGCAGTGCTGACTGCCTCTGCCCAGAAGTTAGAGGCAGTTTTGAATCAGCTAACATAGTTCTTGCAGCCTCAATAAGTGTCATGTTCCTCCTCTTAGCAACACCATTCTGTTGAGGAGTTCTAAGAGCATTATATTGTCTGGCAATCCTTTTTGAGTTACAAAATGAGTCAAGAACTTGATTCTTAAACTTAGTCTCTTGATCACTTCTAATGATTTTTACCTTGTGATCTATTTGATTTTCAATTTTAAGAATAAAAGATTTTAGAGTTTCAGTAGTTTCATCTTTAGTTTTTAAAAAGAAAACCCAAGTAAATCTTGTGAAATCGTCAACAATCACAATGCAATATAATTTCCTTCCAATGCTCATTATACTTGTGGGACCAAAAAGATCCATGTGCAATAAGTGTATTGGGGTGGTGATGGAGTTAACTTCTTTGGATTTGTGAGAAACCTTGTGTTGCTTTCCTTTCAGGCAGGCAACACAATTATCTTTACAGATAAACTTCTTTTTAGGCACACCATGTACCAAATTATTTTTAACCAAATTATTCATGGTTTTAAAATTGGCATGGCACATTCTTTTATGCCAAAGAGTTAACTCATCACCATTTGCTTTGGAAAGAAAGCATGATACTTCACCCAGTGGGGAAGCATTGTTCATATCCAGCTTGTACATATCCCCTGTCCTGGGAGATCTAAGAAGCACTAATTCCTAAGGAATTATCATCCTGGGTTTGAGGACGATTCACTCATGTTCTGTGAAAAGCATTTGGTTATTTTGATCACAGAATTGAGAAACACTTAAGAGATTGTGTTCAAGCTGTTTGACAAAGTTTACTTTGTCAAATTTTAACTTACCATTGGATACACTACCTCTACCAGAAATGTATCATCCGACTTCACCTCCAAATTGAACAGGACCTCCATCAAAGTGTTCAAACTATTATAGGAGAGATCTGTTCCCTGTCATGTGCCTGGAGCATCCAATGTCCACAATCCAAACATTTCCATTCTTGTCATGTGGTTGTCCCTGCACCCAATCCTTATTAGTTCTGGATTCTTCCAATGCATATGATATAATTGAACCAAAATGTATGCATGGGGGTTCAATTATGGTTTAAGAAAAAGAGGGTTGGGCTGCAACATCTATTCTGATCTTCCATTTCATCCTATAGTTGATCAGTGTAGATGAGCCTGAAGAGGCTTGTGCAGCATAACTTGCTTCCGAGGCTTCTTTCTTCTTGGAAGAAGTTGTCACCACCTTTTCTTCTGAACCAATCTTCTTCTCGAAAGGTTTCAAAGGATTCTTTTTGTTCCTTTGTTTGTTCTTTGGCTTGTCTTTCGAAGCTATTTTCCTTTCGGAAGAAAGAGTTTCTTCCGAAAGCAACTTGGCTTTGGAAACAAGCTTTCCTTTCCTTATCACTTTGACCATATGGCAAGGTTCCAATGTGAAACCATCCTTGGCTATTTCTTTCTTAACATTGGATGCATAATGTGTGCTTGATGGATTGTAGTAACAATCTTTAGCCATGTGGTTATGCAGACCACAGATTATGCATTCAATGTTATTCTTGATGGGGCATGTTGACTGTTGTTTCCTTAACTTCTTTTCTTCTTCAACAGCCATCCCTTTAATTTTTGATCCTTCATTTGGATAGGTGTGCTGGTACTACACTCTTTTCCTGAATCAGAATTTCCAACCACTTGAAATCCGCCTAAGATGAATACTCCCTTTTGCTTTGGGTCTATCTTCAACTTTGACTCAGCCACCTTTTTGGCAGTTTTTCTTGCTACCCTGATTTTGTTCTTTTTGGCTTTGGTGGTTAAGGGTTGATCATCAGCTATGGGGATGAGGTTTTTTTACCTTATCATTCCCTATGGTGGTTTCCGTAATTGCATCATTCTTCTACTCTTTGGTTAGTGCGTCAGCAGTTGGAACCTCTTACTCATCAGTACCATATCTTGGCTATCTAATAGACACAAAGGAGTGTGGTGGAGCAATTTCACTGGTTCCTAACCCACTTTTATTTTGATAGCACACCTTTGAGTGGGAGGATGATGTAATGATAGTGTTGAAGTTATGCTCTTCAATGGCATACTTCTTGGCTTTAGCCTCGGCTATCACTAGCTGGGCTTGAGCCTCAGTCAACTTGGAGATTAAATCTTTTATTTGAGCCATGTAATTTGAGTGTTCATGTTTTAAAGAGGACACAATTTTCTCTAACTCTTCTATTTTGAGTTTGTAGTTGGATTCTGCTATCTTAAAATGAGATTTTAGTATGTTTAAAGACTCAATATCAGATTTAATTTTCATGTTGTAGTCCTGATACAATTTAACCTTAGCAATAAAGGCTGGAGTACAGAGGTGTTCATATACCTTAGTGTCTTCAGTTCCAGCCATGAGAGCTTGAGCAGGAGTGACATCTTGCTGTAAGGCCCCGTTCCCGGGACGCTTACAGCTGGACCGTCATCGCATAATTTATTTAAAACAAACATTACTTTTGCAGCGGAATTCAAAAGCTTTCATAATAATTAAAACAAGTTATCTCATTACATAAATCATTTACATATCAAAATACAATAACATGTCAAAATGTGGATGCCAGTCTTCGAAACACTCCCAGTAGCGTATGCATCCATGCCTACAACTCCTCGGCATCAACAAAATACCTGCCAACTATCATGCATACAAAAAGTCAGCGAAGCTGAGTGAGTTCTAGTTTTATAAATAAAATAAAATACTTTTCTTTCGTTTAAAACCATTCTTTACTTCCATACGCGATCATACAACATACGTACACATAGATAATAATTTATTATTATCTTTCATCATCATTCGTTAACTTTCGTTCATTAATCATCGTACGTCGTCTTTATCATTTGCTAACTTTCTTACCGTACCTTACGTACATTCATTAACTTCCGATGACATGTACTGTACCCCGAACATTGTGCACGAAGCTGACCCTTGGGCCTGGGGCAAGTACACTCATCATTATCATTCATCTTTCATTTGGATCCTGTCTCATGCAATACCCCCGACTCATGTCCGAAGACCGATACTGTGCTGTAAACAAACCCCCGCGTCATGTCCGAAGACCGACACAGCACCGGGGCGAGCATCAAGACATCACTCGGGTCAATCTCTTGGATTAAACCCCTTACGAGTCTGTTGTGACACACAGTCACTCACCTCAGCCTGGCATACAAGTCTTTTGTGACAACACAGTCACTCACCTCAACCATGGCTAACGAGTCTTTTGTGACAACACAGTCACTCACCTTAGCCTGGCATACAAGTCTTTTGTGACAACACCGTCACTCACCTCAACCATGGCTAACGAGTCTTTTGTGACAACACAGTCACTCACCTCAGTCTTGCTTGCAAGACTATTATTACGTTCCACTTTTCATCATTATTGTCTTTCACTTCGTTACATAATACTTTACGTTCATTCATAGCCATACCACGTAAAGCCATAACATCATACATAACGTATAATAAAACATAATACATACGTTTTGAAAATCGTTTAACGAAGAAAGACAACACATACACCCATACATCATAAACATCATCACACCATCAAGCACACATCAAACATAAGCCAACACATCAAAAACAGAACCTATCCTCAAACAACACCTCTTAAAATCCCTTAGAAAAATCCTCAATCTAAAACCAGGCACATAGGACATCTTAGGCGCATCCGTAGAAAATTCTAAGTATAAAAGCTCCTGGGCGCATGGGAACCTCAACACTTAGCCGCAAGAACAATTCTGGGCGCATGGGCACTATGCGGGCGCATGTCCCACACTTAGCCATTCCCACACTTTCTGGGCGCATTAACCACTGTTCAGGCGCACCACCTACACGGGCGCATGGGCGCTCTGGGCGCATCAGCCCTGTTCGGGCGCACCACCCTTGGGCGCATGAGAACACTTAGACACGTAACACTTGGGCGCATGAGGACATTCTGAAATATGTCTAACACTACCAAACTCACCCGAACGCCATTCTAACACCAACCAAACACAGATCTAACATACTAAGGGCATCTAAAACTTACCAAGCACAATACTAAACCATAACAAGCCTAGAACATACAATCACAGCACATACATCAAACAAAAAGCCAAAACATACGGTTATCTTTAAAAAAACCTTTTACCCGGTATGCATAATAGCCCCAAAGCTTTAAAATCTGTAAAAGAGGGGTTCTAGAACTCACCTGAAGCAGATCTTCAAACCAAACACTTCCACCAGTGATTTCAGCTTCAAAATCCTGAGAACAACCTTCTAAAACATCAAGAACTTTGGTTACAAGCTGCAAACTAAGCTAAAACCGAACATAAACCCGAGAACTAACCTTTTTGCAGCTTCTTCTTCCTTCTTCTTCTCCAAAAACCCGATTTCTTGCTCTTCTTCTTCTTCAACCGAGGCCAAAAAGCAGATCTGCTGCTTTATGGGGCGGCCATACCCTCATTTATATTAAAATAATGAGTTTTGGCACTTTTACACCTTGCCCCTTCTTCTTGAGCCCATATTCTTTTCCCTCTACATACTTTTCTTTATTCTTCATTTAAATAAAAATTTAGGGTGTTACACTTGCAGCATGAAACTCTAATCAACTTCTTGAGAAACAACTGCAGTCTGTTGTTTAGTGGGGTTGGTTGTAGCCTTTGGGGTAGCAGGATATTGGGAGGCTTGAGTTGCTCTAGGATTAGATCTGGGAGCTTTGCATTCCTTTGCAAAGGACCAAGCTGGTTGCAGTTGTAACACTTGGCTTTTGTCTTGTCAAACCCAAATTTACTGTTGGTTGGGTTCTGAGGGAACTGCCTTCCAGTTCTTTTAAAGAACTTCTTTGCTCTGTAGGTCAAGAGAGCCATATGTTGGACAATGTCCATGTATTCAACATCATCTGGGCTGAAACACTCCGGATCATCAAAACAGAATTGAAAATCTCCAGAGTGTCATTCCCTGAAACAAAAGCACAACTATCCTGAAAAGGATTTTATTAAGCCTATTAAGACCTGGGTGTCTCAGGGAATGTGATGTATGGCCCAGAGGAAGATAATGGATGTTGGGGGTAGTTCAGGTACAACTAGGGCTGGAGAGTTCTTGAACCTTCAGCAACATGTAGAGCATTGCTAACCGGAAGGTTTGAGGGTCTGTTCATCTGATGGCTTTTTGAGTTTTCATCTCCATATGGTATCCATCAAGGATTCCATATAGTTCACTTATAGTGAGAGTGTTGAGATTCTCAGTTCTCTTGATTGAGACACAATAGAAAGTCCACTCATGAGGAAGCGCACTCATGAATTTTCTTACTATGTCTCTCTTCTCAAGAACCACTCCCATAGACTGAAGAGATGTGATCAAGTCCATGTACTTGAAGTATTGTTGACTTAAGGTATCACCAACAATATATGTGAAATTCTCAAACTTCTGCTTCGGCAATCTTTCTTTGACTCCTTGGATTCAACAGAACCAAAGTACATCAGCTTCAAAGCATTAAAGAGTTCTTTGGCAGACTCGCATTGCTTAAAGCCTACCATTATGGAGTTTGGTATAGCCATAAGCAAAATAGTCATGGCTTTACAGTCAATGTCCATCTTCTTGAAGTCTTTATCAGAGTAGTCTTCAACAGCCTTCTCAATCATGGCACCATTACTAGTTGGGGATTCCACCTTTGGTTGGTATGGACCATGAGTAACTGATCTCCACATGCGGCTATCTTGACACTTGATAAAGCCTTCAATACTTTTGCACCAGGTTCCAAAGTCATCAGGAGTGATGATAGGAGCCTTGGTCATGGTTCCCATCTCAGACTCAGAAAATTTCTGGTTGAGAGCCATTTGAGTGAAATGAGTGAGTGTGAAGAAAACAAGGGTGATTTGGGATGGTAAGATCTCACAATCAAAAGCCTAAAAAGCTCTGATACTAATTGCAGGATTGGTGTTTGTCTCACAACACAAGATCTTCTCACAAACTCACTTAATATCACTAAGGTTGATGAAGCAGAATCTCTACTAAGTTCACAAGTAATATAATAAGTTAATGAAAGCACAATAACACAAGAATGGTTTTTGAAGATACTTGTATACATTACTTCTTAACTTAGTATTACAAGACTCTTATAAGCATGGTTACTAAGTTACATAGAGAAACCATATATACTACTATCTACAACCGGTTATACTTGAAAAACCAGCTGGAATTTACAACTAGACAAATACTACATTGCTAGAAGTAAAGCATCTAAGATAAAGTAATAATATCCTAGACTAGGTAGTCATGACAGGTCCATGACTTACTGCAGGACCGTTAAAAGGTACTTAAGCTTGCACTTAGTTAACACACTTAGGAGGATCTTAAGATCACTTAACAATTCAAATAGGAAACTATGAACCTTTACTGAAGATACAAGATAAACACAAGTAAAACAAGAACAAGAGCACAAGATAAAGTTTTCAAGGAAGTTGTATATTGCTTCTCTAGTTCTATTACAAGTGTTGTACAAGTATATTTTAAATACAAGAACCGGAGACTACTTATACTACATCCTAAAACCGTCAATATGCAAAAAGATAGTTGGAAGTGACTAATCTAGAGAAAAAGATCAACCTAAAGTCAAAAGGCAGATTGCCTTTTGACTAGTGACTATGACAAGCCATAGCTCACTGACTTTCCTATTACAAAAAGCCAAGAAGGAACAAAAACAGAAACTTGCAGGCGAAGACCTTATCTACTTTATCATAAAGTATGGAAGTTTCACCAACTAGTGATAGCAGGTGAACTACCAGAGCATGCAGCGGAGAGTAGGTTACTTTATGATAAAATTGATGGAAAATGTATCTTTTCTTTCTCTTCAGAGGAAAATCAGTCTTGTCTTTAAACAGCTTCGGAAGATTTTGTCTTGAGAGCTTCGAAAGACTTCATCTTTTACCTTCAGAAGAGTTGAGTCTTTGGCTTCGGAAGACTTTACACTTGGAGTATTTTCCAAGTTGTGTAAAGCTTCCGCAACAGTTTCTTCTGAACTTTGGCTTCGGAAGATTTTACACTTAGCATTTTTTCTAGAGTGTGTAAAACTTCTGAAGCTATTTCACCTTTGTTTCGAAATGCATGTTGAAAGACTTGGTTGTTTTGGTATCTTTTAGTTGCATTAGCCTCTTAACTTCAGAAGTTCCTACACTTACCTTTTGTCACCAACTAAGAATGGCAACTGTGCTAAGTTGAGAATGGTTGACCAGTGGATTAAAGTATGGTAAACTACATAGGCGTGGGAAAGCGCCATGTAGTGTATCAGAGTTGCAGCGGGCTGTCAGACAGGCCATACTTATGTCCACTAGTTAATAGTTGGTTCTTCCGAAGGTAAATGGCTTCGGAAGAATAGATTCTTCCGAGGTCATTTTGGCTTCGGAAGAAACAACTTCTTTCGAACTTCTGCAAGTCTTCTGGATTTTATTCTTCGGAAGACTTTGTCTTTGGATCTTCTAAGTTGTATACTTCGGAAGGAGAGTAACTTGGTCTCGGAAGACTGAGTTCTTCCTTTAGAAGTTCTTCATACTTTGAACTTTAGAAGATATTTGACTTGGCTTCGGAAGAGCAGCTTTGTTTTTGGAAGACCACTTCATTTTAGTAATTCAAAATTCTTCTAAGTGTTGTTTTGGTAGCCCCAGCCTCATATGATCCAAAAAGTTTACTATAATTAGAACCCATTGTTATCTTGAAAGAAAGAATTAGCATGAGAGCACATTTGATTTTCAATTATGATCCGAAGAGAATGAGTTGGAAAAGGACCCGATTAATCTCCACCCCAAGACCATGAGTCTGTGTTCCCCCTATTGATGCACTTGCTAATGATTTGTTTACAATTTGTCCACAGGTCTGATTCATTTGGTTCCAAAATAGACTTGCTCCATACCATATCCCATGTAATACTTTGGCCATCAAGTTTAAAGCACTCACTCACATGTGCCTGTTTATATTATGCAATCTGGAAAAGGTAAGGGAAAGCCTCAGAAAGAGGTAAATTTCCCACCCACAAATCAAACCAGAAGAGAACCCCTTTACTATCTCCAATTAAGCAGCGTAGAAAGTCTTTTAGTTTTATAGACATACTCGTTAGTTATTTTTTAATGGAGCAAATGTTCTTCCAGGGACTGTGATGCTAGCTTTTTAAGGGGATCAGATGATGAGATCTTGAGTTGAAATGCAATGATGATATGACTCGATACCATAGGCTTGATTGTTTCGTTTTTGCTCGCCACCACCGTTTGCCTAGGAGGGCTAAGTTAGCAGCCCTTAAAGATCCAATTCCCATACCACCATGCTTTTTTGGGGCCGTAATTTTGTTCCATGAAATCCAACTGATTTTATGGCCATCAGATCCTCCAGCCCACAAAAATCTCATTCTGATTCTTTCGAGAGATTCGATGACATGAATAGGTTCTTTAAATAAAGAGAAAAAATATAAAGGAAGAGAACTCAAGACCGATTTAATCATTGTGATAACACCCCCAAATGATAAAGTTTTCGCCTTCCATATTGTTAACTTTGATTCAAATTTGTCCATCACGGCTTTCCAGTGCCGAATGTGATTCAAGTTAGAGCCAATGGGCAACCTAAGATACGTGAAGGGAAAAGACCCCGTGAAACAACCGAAAATATTTTCCATCTACTGAACCTCTCCTCTATCAATACCAATCCCAAATAATCTGTTCTTGAGATAATTAACCTTAAGGCCGGATGCCAAATGAAAACATCTAAGAATATGAGCTAAAGTTTTAAAGTTAAAAGAGGACCATTCTCCAATAAATAATGCATCGTTTGCAAAAAAATAAATTGGAGAGGTCTGGACCATTGTTGGGGGTGGCAATACCATGAATAATGCCCATGCTAACTACTTTTTTCATAACTATTTCAAGGGCCTCCATGACGATTATGAATAAGAACGGAGAGAGAGGATCCCCTTGTCTAACACCCCTTTTTATACAAAACTCTTTAGTAGGAGAGCCATTAACAAGAATAGAGGCTCTCGCAGAGTTTAGAATTCCAGCAATCCATAGCCTCTACTTTGATGGAAAATTCATGTGCTCCATAACTTGATCCAAGAAGCTCTAGTTTAAACAATCGATTGCTTTTTAAAATCAACCTTGAAAAACATAGCTGACTTTTTTGATTTTTTAAGCCATGCAATTAGTTCATTGGTAATGAGTGCCCAATCTAGAATACTTCTTTCTTGAATATAGGCGGATTAGGATTCAAAGATGACTTTTGCAATAACCAACTTTAACCAATTTGCTAAGATTTTTGAGATTACTTTAGGAATACATCCAATAAATTTAATGGGTCGGTAGTTGCGAATTTCTTGTGGATCAAAGATTTTAGAAATTAGAGTTATGAAAGAGGAATTGCATCCACAAGTGACACTGGAATCCACATAGAATTCATCCATTATCTCCTTGAAATCTCCTTCAAAAAGTTCCTAATAATGTTTGATGAAATGGAAGGTGAACCCATCAGGCCCAGGGGCCTTATCCCCTCCACAATCCCAAACCGCATGCTTAATCTCCTGAGATGAGAATTGTTTGCTGAGAAGATCAGAATCTGAGGCTAAGAGTTTCTTGAAACCATAATCCGATAGTAATGGTCTGGAGGTCATTGGCTCATCAAATTTATTAGAGAAAAATCTATGCATTGCATCCTTTATTTCCGAGGGAGTGTTTACACAATCACCATCTACCAATAGCCCATTGATTCTGCTTTTAGAATTATTGAAATTAACTAAACGGTGAAAGGAAGAGGTGTTTTCATCCCCTTCAATTGCCTATGAGTTCTGGATTTTTGGTGAAGATCCTTAGTTTTAATATCCTCTATGAAAGCCAATTCCTTCTTGCAATCAAGTCTCTGAGCCAACTTATAACACCCGAAATTTCAGAACGAAAAAAAGAAAAGATAAGTAAAGGGAGCAAACGAGTTATTATTTCAAAAAGCGAGGGTTAAAAGTGTACAAGGGCTAAACCGGCCCATAATGGGGTTTAAAAAGAAAGTAAGGCCAGGTTTAAAAGAAAGTAAGACCACCCATACTCTCTCTCCATGCACACGAATCATACGGCTAGAGTGAGAGAAAGAAGCTCCCATCCGGTTCTAGAGAGAGAAAGTGGAAGAATTCTTCAAAGGTAAAGTTTTAAGGTGATTTCTTCTCAGATCTAAGTTGGGTTTAAGCTTATAGGCAGATTTCTATGTATTTCTATGTGTTTAGTTGCTTGTTTTCGTGTATTTAGGTGTTTGAACTCCAGGTTTGCTCTCGGGTTTGTTGTGTTGGCTCGAAAGCTGTTTAAGGTGAGTTCTAGATCCCCTCTTTTACATGTTTTCTACTTGTTTTAGGTTGATATGTGCATTACAAAGATGTTTCTTAAACAAAAATTATGTTTTTCATGAAGATGATAACTTTATACGAATATTGCATGTGTTTCCATGATTCCATGTAGATAAATGAGTGTACTAAGTGTGAATCCGGTAGATCTATGCTAAGAATACACTTAAGATGATGTATGGAACTAGAAACTGCATAAGTTGGATCGTAAGTGTTGAACATGTTGTCCGTTGTGGACACTTGAACATTGTTAGAATGTCTGCTGTAGACCCTTAAGTACGCATGCATGTCCGCTGTAGACACTTAAGTATGTATGCATGTGCGCTGTGGACTTTAGTCATCCGCTATGGACACACCTAGTGTCTTATTCATGCACTATGGACTTTAGTCATCCGCTGTGAACACACTTGGTGTTTAGTTCGTCCGCTGTGGATTTTGGTCATCCGCTATGGACTTTGGCTATCCGCTGTGGACACTTGGGTGTTTAGTTCATCCGCTGTGGACTTTGGTCGTCCGCTGTGAACTTTGGCTGTCCGCTGTGGATTTTGGCTGTCCGCTTTGGCCACTTAGTACTTAAGTCATCTGCTGTAGACCTTATTCATACGCTGTGAATACTTAGGTTTATTCTGAAATTTTGGGAATAGAATTTAAGTGCTAAGTACTTATGTTTAATGGAAGTTTATGCTTGTTTTATGTTTCTAATGTTTTATCTGCTTGTGGGCTGCCGTTATGAATTATAACATTTCATGTTATGTATAATGATATGACTTTATGTAGTATGATATGTATATGTACGTAAAGTATTATGTAATGAAAGTGAAAGATAACGATAATGAAAAGTGGTACGTAGTGAATGAATGAAAGTCTTGCAAGCAAATTGAATGGAGGTTCACAACTCCTTGAGGGGTTGTTAGCTCAACCGTGTGCGGTTTAGCTAACCCATGAGGGTGCACACAGGGGGGTCAATCTTTGTGATTGATCAAGACGTGCAAAAACGAGATCCTTGTCGCTTGACCCCAAGACGGTAGTTGCTTCGTGCACAATGATGGGGCATAGCATATGACGGGATCTAGATAAAAGTGAAAGATGTTAATGAAAGAAAGTACAAAAACAAACGATTATGAACGATGATGAAAGATAATAAATAATTATTATCAATATGTATGTATGATGTATGATCACGTATGAAAGTAAAGGATATGTTTATACAAAAGCATTGTATTTTTATCATAAACTAGAACTCACTCAGCAACGCTGACGTTTTATATGCATATCAGTTGGCAGGTGATGATGTTGCTGGGGATGGCACGAGGTTGAAGCTACTTGGCAAATAAAGACTAGCATCCTTGTTATGCAAAAATGATATTTTTGTCTTGTAATACAACTAAATGTTCTTTTGAAACTTGTAACAACAATGTATTTTTTGGCAAAATTTATTATTAATGCAAGAAATGGTTTTTGTTTAACTATTCCATTGCCATGATTTCTTACTTCCATGTATTTTAAATGTGTAAAGTGCTATGAATGACCAGTTTCTAGGGAACGAGGCCTTACAAGTTGGTATTAGAGCCAAAGTCTAAGAGAATTGGGTAAATTATTTTCAAAACCTAAACTTAAACTAAAAATGGGATCAAATAGAGGGATGCCAGCCCAAGTAGCTACGTGTCATCAGTTAATTTTCTTAAAGTTAACCAGTATTATGTGCTCGTGTTATGTGATTTATATGCCCTTAGTAGATTTGGCTACTAATGTAGTCAGGATAGAAAATGCTTGGAGAATAAAGAGTAAAGTAACTGGCTAATCACAACTGGCTAATCACAACTGGCCACTGTAATTAGGAACTTACTATACTTGACATAATCTGAGCTACTACCTTGAACGACTGTGCTGGTGTTTGAATCTTATAGAGCTTAGAGATGGCTGGTGGTAGTTCTTCGAAGGCTTCCCGAGGTGGAGTACATGGTGGACGTGGTGCTGGGCCGCGTGTCATGAGAAAACGGGTTAGGACTGCCGAAACGACACCAGAAGAGCCCGAGCTTCATCATCATGAAGGTGGGGATAAGAGCGCTAATCTGAAGGCCTTAGTGAAGGAGGCTATAGTTGAGGGGGTTCATCAAGTCATGCACATAATTCTGCCATCTGTGGTGACTGGGGTTATTAGGGCCGTAAGGGAAGATAAAAGGAGAGGGAAGAACTAGAGTGGAAAACATTTTGGTAGTGGTGATTTCACTCCCACAGGAAAAAAGGTGAAGGTAGAGGGTCGTAAGGTGGCTGCAACCAAAGTAGGGTTGAAGGTGTGCAACAAGTGTGGGAGAGACCATGCGGGAGAATGTAAGTAGGGATCGAATCTTTGCTTTTAGGAGGTTGTGTCAGGTACATTCCTAGTAAACCAAACTTGTGCCTCTGTGCTTTTTGATTCCGGTGCTAGCAGGAGTTTTATTTCTGCTGCCTTCTGTGATAAGTTGCCTATTAGGAGTAGAAAGATTAATAAGCCCTTTGATCTAGAAACTACCATTGGTAAGTCTACCAGGATTTCTGATGTGATAGAGGATTGTGACATAGAGTTGGAAGGCCATAGGTTCTCTGCTAGGTTGTTCGTGATGCCTTTAGGCGTATTTGATGTAGTCCTATGGATAGATTGGCCAGTAGCCTATGAGGCAAACATCACGTGTCATAAGAAGATGATTCGACTGACCTTGCCCGATGGGAGTTTGGTGACAATTTAGGGTGATAGAGTTGGTACGGTCCCGAAAGTAATATCGATGGTTGTGGCAGAGAAGTGTATGAGGTGTAGATGTGGTGCCTATCTGGCCTATGTGAAGGATGCGGATGCGTCAGTACCATGATTGTCAAACGTACTGGTCGTGTGTGACTTCCCTGACGTATTCCTGGAAGATCTATCAGGTGTGCCACCTGACTGCGAGATCGAGTTCCAGATCGATCTGATACCTGGTGCCCAACCTGTTGCTAAGGAGCTGTATCGTCTAGCTCTTTCCAAGATGAAGGAATTGATGACTCATCTGCAAGAGTTGTTAGATAAAGGGTTCATTCAACCGAGTATCTCTCCGTGGGGTGCTCTGGTCTTGTTTGTGAAGAAGAAGGACGATAGCATGAGGATGTTATCGACTACCGTGAGCTGAATAAGTTGATTGTGAAGAACCGTATCCGTTCCAAGAATTAATGACTTGTTTGATCAGCTCCAAGATGCCAGTTGGGTCTCGAGGATAGATCTCTGATTTGGTTACCACCAACTAAAGGTGAAGGAGCAGGGTATTTCCTAAAACAGCTTTTCGTACGCGTTATGGACACTACGAGTTTCTCGTTATGTCTTTTGGTTTAACCAACACGCCAGCTACTTTTATGGATCTGATGAATCGGGTGTGTCGGCCTATGCTAGATAAATCAGTGATTGTGTTTGTCGATGATATCCTGGTTTATTCAAAGAGCAAAGAAGAGCATGCCAGTCATATTCGGGAGGTACTGGAGATGCTTGATCGGTGCCGAAGACCCGATCAAATAAGAAGAGAATTTGCCTGTTTTATGATTCCTAAATACCTTAACTAGTTAGGGTAAATAGGGTGTCGATCCCACGAGGAGTCTGTGGATGGTTGTAACGCCCTAAAATTTTGAAGAAAAAGAAGGCAGGAGAAGTTCTTGGGCGAAAGAAAGTTCTCGCATGAGAAGTTCATGCTAAAAGCTCAGCTGGGTATAAATAGCTGAGAACACCCAGTCTGACTCCATTTTCGTGCGAAAAAGTTCACTGCTATAAAAGAGAAATCGGCTGCATAGAGAGAGAAAAGTGAAGAATCCAAGTGTTTAAGTATGTAACTCATGTAGTAACTCGTGTTATGTTACTAAGAATGGATTATTGATGAATATAAACGAGAAAGTTGTGTTTGTGCTAGAACTTCAGAGGTGAATTTCTAGTCCCCTTTTTACGCAAGTTTTATGTTTTGGGGCTATTATGCATACTAGAACATTTGAATGTGCCTATTCATGCTTGGTATGATGTGTTTTTGATGTTTGCATGTTAGAATAGCCTTAGTCGCAATAAGTTGTGATTGGGCGGGAAAAACTGTAGTTTTCGCGCGAGCAGTTTTGATGTACGTTAAGATTTTGAATTCTGGGAAGTTCTCGCGCGAAAGGTGTAGTTTCGTGCGATATGCATGTTTTCGTGAGACAGGTAGTTCTCGCGCGACTTGTAAATTCTCGCACGATATGTGGTTCTCAAGTGACTTGATGGTTTTCGCGCGATAGGTTGGTTCTCGCGTGAAAAGGGTAATTCTCGCGCGAGATGTTGCTGATGTATGTTAAGTTTTCGACTTTTTAAAACTATATGTTTTATGATTGACTTTACTTGATATGTATGATTATGTAAGTAAAGTTTACGTAACGAAAGCGAAAGATAACGATGATAAAAGTGGAACGTAATGAATGAATGAAAGTCTTGCAAGCAAATTGAAAGGAAGTTCACAACTCATTAAGGGGTTGTTAGCTCAACTGGGTGCGGTTTAGCTAACCCATGGGGATGAACACAGGGGGGTCAGTCTTTGTGACTGATCAAGACGTACGAAAACGGGATCCTTGTCGCTTGACCCCAAGACAGAAGTTGCTTCGTGCATGACGATGGGGCTTAGCCTATGACAGGATCTAGATTAAAAGTGAAAGAGCGAAAGAAAGTACAAAAACGAATGATTAGAAACGATGATGATAAGATTATAATAATTATTATCAAGATGTACGTACGATGTGTGATCATGAACGAAAGTAAAGTTATGTTTTAACAAAAAGTAAAGTATTTTTAAAGTATAAACTAGAACTCACTCAGCGTAGCTAACTTTTGTATGCATAATAGTTGGCAGGTAATCATTTGATGCTGAGGAGATGCAGGCATGGATACATAAGCCACTGGGAATGATTTGCGTCTGGCATCCATATTTTTGGAAATGATTATTGTATTAACAAATTAAGAGATGTAAATAGATGATTTGATGTATTGACACGATTTTAATCATTAATGAAAAGTTTTAATTCCGCTGCAAAAGATGTGTTTTAAATGTTTTATGCGATGATTGACCAGCTGTAAGCATCCCAGGAACGGGGCCTTACAAGTTGGTATCAGGGCCAGTTTAAGAGAATTTGGTAAAATATTTCAAAAACCTAAAACTTAAATTGATAATGGGACACGAAAGGAAAGGGGTGTCAGTCCTAGTAGCTACATGTCTGCAGGTAAAGGTTTTATGTAAATGTTTTATGTAAGATATTAAAAAGGAATTATGTGCGCGTGTTATGTGGTTTATGTGCCCCTAGTAGATTTGGATACTGATGTAGTCAGGATAGGGAATGCTTAGAGAAGGAAGAGTAAAGTAAGTGGCTAATCACAACTAACCACTGTAATTAGGGACTTACTATACTTGACGTAATCTGAGCTATTACCTTGAATGATCGTGTTGGTGATTGAATCTTATAGTGCTTAGATGGCTGGTGGTAGATCTTTGAAGGCTTCCCGAGGTGGAGTGCGTGGTGGACGTGGTGCTAGAGCACGTGCCACGAGGAATAAGGCTAGAACTGCAGAGATGGCACCTGCAGATCCCGAGATTAATCACCATGAGGGCATTGATGAGAGTGCTAATCTGA
Organism: Flaveria sonorensis; assembly: GCA_025506505.1. Taxonomy (NCBI): domain Eukaryota; kingdom Viridiplantae; phylum Streptophyta; class Magnoliopsida; order Asterales; family Asteraceae; genus Flaveria; species Flaveria sonorensis. The sequence continues at coordinate 11,865,215 of CM046432.1, forward strand.
GGGCCTCAGTGAAGGAGGCGGTGGTTGAGGAGGTTCATCAAGTCATGCAGACGATTCTGCAGTCTGTAGTGACCGAGGTTATTCTTGCTGTGAGGGAGGATGAAAAGAAGGAGAAGGAGGAGAGGAGGAAAGCTGCTAGGTGAGGGGGCGAAGAAGGAGGTTCAGGGGCAAGAGAGCAACCGAATACTGAGATGGTTGTCGAGGAATAAGGCTAGAACTGCAGAGATGGCACCTGCAGATCCCGAGATTAACACCATGAGGGCATTGATGAGATGCTAATCTGAGGGCCTCAGTGAAGGAGGGGTGGTGAGGAGGTTCATCAAGTCATGCAGACGATTCTGCAGTCTGTAGTGACCGAGGTTATTTTGCTGTGAGGGAGGATGAAAAGAGAGGAGAAGGAGGAGAGAGGAGAAAGCTGCTAGGTGAGGGGCGCGAAGAAGGAGGTTCAGGGGCAAGAGAGCAACCGAATAATGAGATGGTTGTCTCTAGTGATAAGAAGGAGGAGGAGGCGACGCAGGAAATTGTAAAGGGGTGCAACTATGGGGCATTCCAAAGATGCAATCCCCCGATTTTCAACGGGAATAGGAATGCTACTGCTGCTCACCGATGGGTGAGAGAGACGGAGGCGGTACTTGATATTAGCGAGTGCCGAGAGGATCAGAAGGTAAAGTTTGCTACCCACTCGTTCGTGGATTCGGCCTTGTGCTGGTGGGACAATATTGTCCAGGGCGGGTAGTAGGGTGACAAGGAGGATGAGGTGGAGTGAACTAAAGAAGTGGTGATTGAGGAGTTTGTCTCGCACAGGGAACTCGAAAAGGTGAGTGGGAGTTCTTGCAGTTGGAGGCCAGGACATTCACTATGACTCGGGAGGAGGCTAGAGTGGATCCGATGTTGTGTCAGGTACATTCTTAGTTAACCAGACTTGTGCCTCTGTACTTTTTGATTCAGGTGCTAGTAGGAGTTCTATTTCTGCTGCCTTCTGTGATAAGTTGTCCGCTAGGAGTAGAAAGATTGATGAGCCCTTCGATGTAGAAACTGCTATTGGTAAGTCTACCAGGATTTCTGATGTGGTAGAGGATTGTGACATAGAATTGGAAGGCCATAGGTTCTCTGCTAGATTGTTTGTGATGCCCTTAGGCGGATTCGATGTAGTCCTAGGGATGGATTGGCTAGCAGCCTATGAGGCAAATATTGTGTGTCGCAAGAAGATGATTCGATTGACTATGTCGGATGGGAGTTTAGTGACGATTTATGGCGCTAGGGTTACTACAGTTTCGAAGGTGATTTCGATGGTTGTGGCTGAGAAGTGTATGAGGCGTGGATGTGGTGCCTATCTAGCCTATATAAAGGATGTGGAGGCGTCGGTACCATGGTTGTCGGACGTGCTGGTAGTGTGCGACTTCCCTGATATATGTCCGAAAGACTTATCAGGTGTGCCACCTGACCGTGAGATCGAGTTCAAAATTGACCTGATACCTGGTGCCCTACCTGTTGGTAAGGCGTCGTATCGTCTAGCTCCCTCCGAGATGAAAGAGTTGATGACTCAGCTACAAGAGCCGTTGGATAAAAGATTCATTCGACCGAGTATCTTTCCATGGGGTTCTCCGGTCTTGTTTGTGAAGAAGAAGGATGGTAGCATGAGGATGTGCATCGACTACCGTGAGCTGAACAAGTTGACCATGAAGAACCGATATCCGTTATCAAGGATTGATGACTTATTTGATCAGCTCCAAGGTGCCAGTTGGTTCTTGAGGATAGATCTTCGATCTGGTTACCATCAGTTGAAGGTGAAGGAGCAGGATATACCTAAAACAGCTTTTCGCACGCGTTATGGACACTACGAGTTTCTTGTTATGTCCTTTGATTTAACCAACGCGCCAGCTGCTTTTATAGATTTGATGAATAAGGTGTGTCGGCCAATGTTGGATAAATCAGTGATTATGTTCATTGATGATATCCTGATTTACTCGAAGAGCGAAGAGGAACATGCCGGTCACAATCGGGAGGTGCTGGAAACGCTTAGAAGGGAGAAGCTGTATGCCAAGTTCTCTAAATATGCATTCTGGTTGCGCAAGGTTCAATTTCTAGGTTATGTGGTCAACCTGGAAAGGATCATGGTAGACCCAGAGAAGGTTGAGGTGGTGATGCAATGGAAATATCCAAAGATGCCATCCGAGATTCATAGTTTCTTGGGTTTGGCGGGCTACTACAGAAGATTCAACCAAGACTTCTCCAAGATAGCTTCACCATTGACTAAGTTGACCCATAAGGATGCAAAGTTTATATGGGGAGTAGAACAGGAGAATGCTTTCGAAGAGCTAAAGACAAGATTAACGCAAGCTCCTGTCTTGACGTTACACGAAGGGAGCGAAGATCTGATGGTCTATTCGGATGCTTCTTATTCGGGATTGGGTTGCGTGTTAATGCAACGGGGGAGGTTATAGCCTATGCGTCCTGACAGTTGAAGATCCATGAAGCTAACTACCCTACTCATTATTTGGAGTTGGCGGTTGTGGTCTTTGCATTGAAGATTTGGAGGCACTACTTGTACGGGGATGAAGTGCACCATCTTCACTGACCACAAAAGCTTGAAGTACTTCTTCGAGCAAAAGGATCTCAATATGAGGCAAAGAAGGTGGTTAGAGCTAATCAAGGATTATGATTGTGAGTTCCACTACCATCCGGGCAAGGCCAACGTAGTGGCGGATGCCCTTAGCCGAAAAGAGAGACCCGAGCCGATTCAGGTAAAGGCTTATCAGTTGGTAATGACCTCTGACGTGATGAAGCAGGTCAAGGAATTTCAGGACGAGGCATTGAAAGAAGGTCGAATCAACTCCGAAAGGATGAAAGGCCTAGTCGTGGAGTTGGGTGAGGACACTCTCGGTGTTAGAACCCGATTTGGGCGGATGTGGATTCCTCATTACGGGGATCTACGGGAAAAGATCATGGATGAGGCCCATAAGACTTGATACTCGATTCACCCCGGTGCCACGAAGATGTATCAGGATATGAAGAAAGATTACTGGTGGCCGGGAATGAAGCGCGACGTAGCAGAGTATGTGAGTAAGTGCCTTACTTGCCTGCAAGTGAAGGCGGAGCATCAGAAGCCATACGGGAAGATCCAACCTTTGGATATACCCGAGTGGAAATGGGAGCACGTCACCATGGAATTCATTACGAAGTTGCAGCGTACGGCAAGAGGGTATGATGCCATATGAGTGATAGTAGACCATCTGATGAAGAGTGCTTATTTCTTTCCAATCCGTGAGACGTATTCGTCTGAGAGGTTGGCAGATCTGTTCATTAAGGAGATTGTGACTCGTCATGGTGTACCGGTGTTTATAGTGTCAAACTGTGACACTCGGTTTACATTTAAGTTTTGGAAGAGATTCCATGATGCGATGGGTACGAGGCTACACATCAGTACAGCTTATCATCCTCAGACAGATGGTCAGTCAGAGAGAACCATACAGACGCTTGAAGATATGCTTCGAGCATGAGTTATTGATTTTTGGAGGAAGTTGAGCAGAGGGTAGTAGGGAGATAGTTGTTTTCGCTCGGCAAAGGCTTCGGGAAAGTTGTGTTTGTGCTAGAACTTCAGAGGTGAGGTTCTAGTCCCCTTTTTACGCAAGTTTTATGTTTTGGGGCTATTATGCATACTAGAACATTTGAATGTGCCTGTTCATGCTTGGTATGATGTTGTTTATGATGTTTACATGTTAGAATAGCCTTAGGCGCGATAATTTGTGATTGGGCGGGGAAAACCCGTAGTTTTCGCGTGAGCAGTTTTGATGTACGTTAAGATTTTGAATTCTGGGAAGTTCTTGCGCGAAAGGTGTAGTTTCGCGCGATATGCATGTTTTCGCACGACATGTAGTTCTCGCGCGACTTGTAAGTTCTCGCACGATATGTGGTTCTCGCGTGACTTGATGGTTTTCGCGTGATAGGTTGGTTCTCGCTCGAAAGGGGTAATTCTCGCGCGAGATGTTGCTGGTGTATGTTAAGTTTTCGCATGCCATGCTGTTATGTGTGATGCGTTATCTTTTCATGTTAAACGACTTTTTAAAACTATATGTTTTATGATGTGACTTTACTTGATATGTATGATTATGTAAGTAAAGTATTACGTAGCGAAAGCAAAAGATAACGATGGTAAAAGTGGAACGTAATGAATGGATGAAAGTCTTGCAAGCAAATTGAAAGGAGGTTCACAAATCATTGAGGGGTTGTTAGCTCAACTGTGTGCAGTTTAGCTAACCCATGAGGATGCACATAGGGGGGTCAGTCTTTGTGACTGATCAAGACGTACGAAAACGGGATCCTTGTCGCTTGACCCCAAGACAGAAGTTGCTTCGTGCATGATGATGGGGCGTAGCCTATGACAGGATCTAGATTAAAAGTGAAAGAACGAAAGAAAGTACAAAAACGAACGATTATGAACGATGATGATAAGATAATAATAATTATTATCAAGATGTACGTACGATGTGTGATCATGAACGAAAGTAAAGGATATGTTTTAACGAAAAGTAAAGTATTTTAATTATAAACTAGAACTCACTCAGCGTAGCTGACTTTTGTATGCATAATAGTTGGCAGGTAATCGTTTGATGCTGAGAAGGTGCAGGCATGGATGCATAAGCCACTGGGAATGATTTGCGTCTGGCATCCATATTTTTGGAAATGATTATTGTATTAACAAAATTTTGAGATGTAAATGAATGATTTGATGTATTGACATGATTTTAATCATGAATGAAAAGTTTTAATTCCACTGCAAAAGATGTGTTTTAAATGTTTTATGCGATGATTGACCAGCTGTAAGCGTCCCGGGAACGGAGCCTTACAATGGTGTCACGCGTAACTGATTAAAAGCTACTTAATTAACTATTGTCACTAGACTGTTGTTTTGGTTTAATGGGATTAACTAAAATGATTACTTTAATAACCAAAATAGAAACATCTAGATGATAACTTTATATGAATATTGCATGTGTTTCCATGATTCTGTGATGATAAATGAGTGTACTAAGTGTGAATCTGGTAGATCTATGCTAAGAATACACTTAAGATGATGTATGGAACTAGAAACTACATAAGTTGGATCGTAAGAGTTGAACATGTTGTCCGCTGTGGACACTAACTGTCCACTGTGGACACTTGAACATTGTTAGAATGTCTGTTGTTGACCCTTAAGTATGCATGCATGTCCGCTGTAGACACTTAAGTATGCATGCATGTGCGCTGTGGACTTTAGTCATCCACTGTGGACACACTTAGTGTCTTATTCATGCGTTGTGGACTTTAGTCGTCCGTTGTGAACACACTTAGTGTTTAGTTCATCCGCTATGGATTTTGGTCATCCGCTGTGGACTTTGGCTGTCCGCTGTAGACACTTGGGTGTTTAGTTCATCCGCTGTGGACTTTGGTCGTCCGCTGTGAACTTTGGCTGTGGACTTTGACTGTCCGTTGTGGGCACTTAGTACTTAAGTCATCCGTTGTAGACCTTATTCATACGCTGTGAACACTTAGGTTTATTCTGAAATTTTGGGAATAGAATTTAAGTGCTAAGTACTTATGTTTAATGGAAGTTTATGCTTGTTTTATGTTTCTAATGTTTTATCTGCTTGTGGGCTACTATTATGAATTATAATATTTCATGTTATGTATTATGATGTAACTTTACGTGGTATGATATGTATATGTACGTAAAGTATTATGTAATGAAAGTGAAAGATAACGATAATGAAAAGTGGAATGTAATGAATGAATGAAAGTCTTGCAAGCAAATTGAATGGAGGTTCACAACTCCTTGAGGGTTGTTAGCTCAACTATGTGAGGTTTAGCTAACCCACGAGGGTGCACATAGGGGGGTCAATCTTTGTGATTGATCAAGACGTGCGAAAACGGGATCCTTGTCGCTTGACCCCAAGACGGTAGTTGCTTCGTGCACAATGATGGGGCATAGCATATGACGGGATCTAGATAAAAGTGAAGATGTGAATGAAAGAAAGTACGAAAACGCAACGCTGACTTTTTATATGCATATTAGTTGGCAGGTGATGATGTTGCTGGGGATGACACGAGGTTGAAGCTACTTGGAAAATAAAGACTGGCATTCATGTTATGCAAAAATGATATTTTTGTCTTGTAATACAATAAATGTTATTTTAAAACTTGTAACAACGATGTATTTTTTGACAAAATTTATTATTAATGCATGAAATGGATTTTGTTTAACTATTTCGCTGCTATGATTTCTTACTTTCATGTATTTTAAATGTGTGAAGTGTTATGAATAACCAGCTATGGGGTTTTCTGGGAATGGGGCCTTACATAACTCCAAATCGTCTAATTGCCTCTGTTCAGCCAATATTTCCAAATTGTCTATTTCATTCATAAGGGCATTTTCCTTTTCAGCTTCTGATTCTTTAAACTTGGCTCTCCAAGATTTTAAAGCTGTTTTGATGTTTTTTACTTTCTCCAATAATCTTTTTCCAGAGGAGCGTGACACTGTTGGAATAACAACTGCATTCCTGACTGTTTGATCAAAACCTTCCAACTGCAACCATGAGTTAAAAAGTTTAAATGATATTGGGCCAAACTCAATTGAAGATGTTAGTAGAACTAGAGGACAGTGATCCGAAGCTTTGCGAGGAAGGGCTGAAAGGACAGCCTTCAGCCATTTATTGACAAAGTTTTCACACACCAGGACGCGATCAATTTTGCTTATTTTTTGACCATTATCTGACATGTATGTGTATGACCTGCCTCCCATGGCGTATTCAGTCAGCCCAGCATTGTAAATAAACTCATTAAACGCTTGGCATTCGCAGGACAGAACTGGGAGTTGAGCCTCTCCGATTGGTTTCGAACTTCGTTGAAGTCACCAATTAAGATCCAATAACCAGTCAAGGAGTTTTTAAGGTGCGGGAGATCATTCCACAAGCCCAATTTCTCATTTTTATTTTGAGGAGCATAGATATTGGCTATAATCACATCATCAGAAAGCCCACGAGTGGTGCCCTGAATACAAAGGTAATCTTGAGATTTAATGGATTGTTTTATGATGAAGACACCTGGGTCCCAAATGCTTAAAATGCCCCCTGATTTCCCAACTGGTTTACAAAATCGTATTCAAATCAAAATTTAGAAATAGTTTAAGCTTGGAAAGAGTGTGTATATCTTTTACGTCCCCAATGAGAGATGTCTTTGTTCAGTACTTCATAGAATTAGTTTCAATTGGAGGAATATGAATGGTTTGTATTTGCATATCTGGATGCGAATGTCCCATAAGAGCCTCTTTGAAAGACACCGAATTCACCTTAGAATCTTTTGATGTGGGTGGAATTGATTTTTGATGAGCAAACTTTGTCCGTAAGTGCCAGCAGAATGGCTGATAGGCTTATTATTCCTGTCATACTTGGGAAGAGTTGGCTGCCTGTAACAATTTTTGAACATTTTGGACTTTGTCAAAACGAATAAAGTCGAATCTCTTTCCATTCCTATCTTTCTTTGCTGGAACAATTGCGTCGACAAGGAACCCAGTGTTTAGAAAAGCCTTCCAGACTATAGAGCTAGTTGGAGGTGTACAAACCGGTTTATAGGGCCAAACCGGTCCGGTTTAAATCGGTTTTTCTCAACCGGTTTGAACTCAAACCGGTTCGGTTCCTAAACCGGTTTCAAGGCTAGAAGTTTCAAACCTATCAAACCGGCCCGGGCCGGTTTGAAAACCGGTTCGGGCCCAAACTGGTTTGGGTTTTTATGGTTTTTTTTTTTTAATCCAAAGTAATTAATTATAAATACATTTAGGGTAGATAATTATAAAAACATTTAGGGTAAATAAGATAAATTTAAGATAAATCCAAAGTCATTCATTTATGATACATGAAAAAATTAAATATGATTATTTATTTTTATCATAAAACACATTTATATAAATTATTTATAAATATTAAAACATAAAACATTACAAAAGGCTTAAAATTAAATTTATTTAATAATTTAACTATTGAAAATCAAAGATTACATAAAATTTAAAATAAAGACACTATTCAAAACATATAAACAATTCAAACGGCGTAAAATTTAAAAAACTAAACATTTAAGCTAGTCATTCTCCGTTCGTTCGTTGCATATTTGGATACTTTATTCTTCGCCACCAGAATCCGAGCTATTACGAAGGTACCCATCATATGCCGCTTCATCATCGGTCATTCCGGGTGTCAATCCACCGTCTACTTCGTCTTCATATATTTCGGCTTCATATTCCAATTCTTCTTCAAGTGAGCATTTGTCTTGTATTCTTTTAGCTGCATCCAAATAATCCTTTAAGCAAATACACATTTCAACTGCTTCGAGAGTGAGTTGGGTTCTTCGTATTGATATAATCCTGCCACTAACAGAAAAAACAGATTCCGAAGCTACCGTGGAAGCTTGGACGGTTAGTAAATCTCGGGTCATGGTGGATAGGATGGGAAATTGATCTTCCTTACCTTTCCACCAAGCCAACAAGTCAAAATTTTTAAAATCTTGTGGAGTCATGGTGGATAAAAAGTTTGTTCCACCATACCTCCCGAGTTCACTACTCAGAGTGTTACCACGTTGACGTTTATTATATTCATCTCTTAAAGTATTATACAAAGCAAACATTGGATCACTTGAACCTTCGTCGTGTGCCGCATGCCTCATAGAATTATGTATGTTTTTCACCATATTTTGCTAAATAAACATCAAACATTTGGCCTAAATGTGCGTTAAAGTTAGCTTTTACACTTTAAGTATAATATGGGTTTTCTTCTTCTAAATCCAAACTAAAAGTAATTTTATCAAATAAAATTTCAACCCCCGAAGTATTTAAGCAAGGGTTTAAGGCAGCGACACATGTAATAACCGGAGGCTTTTCTTTTAAATATTTTTTTAGGTTTTTCTTTCATTGGTGGTATCATATCCGAATAAAGTTTACCCCTAAACGACAACTCATTTAATTTGAAGTCATTAAGTAAATTTGATGAAGTACTAATAGACTTGTTGTATAATAAACTCCAGAAAGACAAGTAGTTGCGGTTTTAAAAACATTAATCATTTTAGTTATTTCTTCAATAATAGCCCAACCCGATGGATGGTAAGTCGAAACCTTTTCACGACTCATCAAAGTATTCTGAAAGGCTATTAAACTTTCTTTTTGCTTAATAGCATTTTCAAACATGTTACAAGTCGAATTCCATCTTGTAGGTACGTCCCAATTCGGACCTAAACATTTGAAATTTGCGTCTTTACAAAACTTGCGATACCTACTATATCTTTGGTTACTGCTAAAAATATCACGTAACATTCTTTTAAAACTATCTTTTACTGTTTCAATAGTTTTTAAACCGTCTTGAACGGCTAAGTTTATGATGTGCGCAGCACATCGACTATGAAAAAATACACCGTCACAAATTGGTTTATATTTTAATTTTAGATGTTCTATCGCAAGTGTATTATTTGACGCGTTATCAAAAGATATTGACAAGATTTTGTTTTCCAGTTTATATGTTTTAATAACTTTGTCAATAAGATAAAAAAATATTTTGACCGGTGTGAGGATAATCAAAATAATTCAAACGTAATCGTACGTTTCATCATTTGCCACGAATCGGGTTCAACCCAATGGGCGGTGACACAAATGTACGAATCCGGTGAACTGTGAGGAGTCGACCAAACCTCACTAATTAAGTTAACACCGGTTTGTAAATTTTCAAAATAAGATATTAATTCATTTTTAGCTTTTTTCCACATTTATAAGCAATATCTTTTAAGTGTAGCATGACTTACATGTGTGTATCGCGGTTGGAGAGTTCGTTGAATTAGGCGAGTCAAACGTTCATTGTCAAAATGTTTGAATGACAAGCTTTATTGAATTACAAAATGTGTCATTTGCTCACGAACCACATCAACGTCATAAGCCCAAACATTCTCTTCGCTTGTCATCGAAGCTTGACCTCGAGACGGTTTCAAAGCTTTACAATATTTTTATTCGCAATGTGGTTTTTCAAAGTTGTATTTGCATCTTTTTTGAAAAAGTTACGACAAAACTTGCAACGAGCTTTGTTTGGACCGCTAGCCATTTGACATAAATCGTAATTGTACCATATTTCGAGGTTCCTATTTGTAGGAAGGATTGCTACCACCACATTGCTGCTTGAAGACGCATCACAACCAACGGATGATTGAGCACTTGATGATGCCATTTCGAAATGAACGAGAGTATTGAGAGTTTTTTTTTAATTGAACGAGAGTATTGAGCGTTTTTGAGAATAGAGAGCGTTTTAAGTTGTTGTGGTTCAATCAAAACATTCAATGCATATTTATACTAGCTTAATGGAGGTATAATGACAAAAAACACAATAAAGGGTCAAAAACGGCTATATAGCCATTACATAACGATTAGTTTTTTGAAAACCGGTTTGAAAACCGGCTTGGTGAACCGGTTTGGGACCGGTTTGAGAACCGGTGTGAAACCAGGACGGTTTGAAACCGGTTTCAACATATGAACCTTCGAACCGGGCCGGGACCGGTTTGGGCTGGAAACCGGTTTCAGTTTTTTTGACCGAACCGGTTTTTTTGGCCATGTCTAGAGCTAATACAGTGGTTCGGAAGGTTTGATAGGAATAGTGTTACAACCCTTCTTGAATCCTCCCGAGTAAAGTTCATTTTCTCAGCTAGTACAGTGGTCCGGAAGGTTAGGGTTGAATCTGAACCACCGTTTTGTAGTCTGTCTTGTTTAAAATGTTTGAAATAGGTATAACTCAAACGAAACCGGTTAGAACATATAAGGTTATTAGAGTGAACCGAACCGACCACTTCACTCTTTAAGAAATGGTTTCTCACCTGAAATCGGTTTGGGAGGATGACTAGTTGTACATCTCTAGTAGATGGAGTGAAGTTTATTACATAATTAGGTATTAGATAAATTAATATAGAGTGTAAAAGTTTTTTACTTTAATACAAACATAAAACATCTATCTATTTTAGCATTTTTTTTTCATAATATTTAACGTCTTTCTTGGCCATTTTTACTTGTTTTTTCTAACACTATAGATGTTTGAATAGACGCCTTATACTCTTTTGATAGTGACTTTTACAATGCTTCTTTCATTTCAACTATCTTTAACTAAACACCCTAGATGTTAATAAATAAAAATTCTGTTATAGTGATAAATACAATATATCAGCTTGTTTCTATAATTGGTCATCACACCAACCGATTTTCTGCTATGGTCTCACTTGAAGCATGATGTCGTTGAACGCATTGCCTATGTGACCTGAAGTTATCACGTGCTCTCATGACGCCATAATTGTCTCCCCCTATGTAGCATGTCACTCTTTAGAAATGTGTCATTTTGAGAGTTCATGACAATAAAAACTTTTGATACGTGCAGGTTTCCTTTTATGAGAAGTTTGTTGTCCTCAATCTTTGACGAATCTCCTTTATCAGTGGTATGTGCGAAAGTAACAACTTTATCTTACTGTTTTAAAGCTACATTCAATTGAGTGGATGGAGATCCATTTAGACTATTATTGTGACATTAGTTCAAATTTACAATTCATTGCAATTACAACGGGTGCTTAGGTGGTGGAGATGACCTAACTTTGGGTAAATGGGTTTTACGTTTGGAAAGGGGTTTGTGTTCATTTTGATATCCCAAGTTCCCAAACCAAGTTCCAAGTTATGATTTGTATTTGCTTAACTAATTTTCTATCATAACCTTTTAAAAAGCACCAGCCTAGCACAGGTTACGATTTGTATGATCACATTGTTAGTATTGTATTAACCGGTCCAATGAGTTTTCCAGTAACAGTTCTCAACATTACACAAAAAAAGTTCTAGATGATTGTCCGTTGATGTGTCTGGAAAGGCTAACTAGAAAAAAGACCGAAACGGTACAACCAAATATTATAAAACTCACAAGAAGCACTGCCCCTCACCTTAGATCCAAAAAAATAAAAATTTATATGTAATACTACGTAAACCACAAAAAACACAGTAAGAAACAATCTGGTCACCAAAGAAGAGCAAAATCCATGATTTAAAACAAGCTAGAACTAAGTGATTAAGAAGAACAATATGTGATCAACAAACAAAATCCATGATTTAACAAAATTACTAGATAACACAACTCAGGTACTATAACAGTAGCATAAAAGAGAATCCTGACATTTTCAAATTCAACCAACAAAAACTACTAGACTGTAATGTCTAAGAGAAGCTTGAGCTAGGTGGTGCACCGCCTCCAAAGCCGCCACCTCCACGTCCAAAGCTGGGCCTTCCACCAGCACCACCCTACAAACAACAATTTTGAAGGTGATAAGTCAAAAAGCCATGTGACCTGCAGAACCCACTTTTGCTAGTGGTTCAAACAAAAACGCAGTGTTGCACAGAACCATCATAAGAAAAAACCAGCTAACGAGGGCATCAATGACTGCTCGTGCATAAAAACAGCATCACTATAAAAATGTAAATGAGGTAACACAAATAGTTGTGTCGTACTGCCAATAGCATAAGATCATGCAGATACAGAATCAGACAGTAATGCCAAAAATCATTTGTGATAAACAAGATTCAACAGGAAATCTACATCTTTATCCAAGATTTTAGCAAAAACAATTAAACAAGATTAAAGGTATGAAACATATATTCAAGCAAAAGCCTTGATTAAATTCATCAATATTAAAACTTTAGTTAGAAGACAGACGCAAATTCAACTAACACAATATGAAAAACTACCAAACAATACAACTAAGCAGAAAGAACATAAAACAAAGCTAAGTGAAACACATTATTACCCTGTTGAAAGCAGGTTGGTAATCAGCCGGAGCTCCGCCCTTATCACCACCAAACTCACCAGGCGGCCCTCTCGGACCACCGCGATAACCATCACGGTCACCAAACCTAGGTCTATCACCTTCAAATCTAGGAGGACCACTGCAAATTCAATCAAAACAATAACACCAAATTAACATCATAAAATCATACAAAAACTGAACTCTACTAAAATCCCCAAAATAACAAGTTCGATTATTAATATTATTATTATTATTATTACCGAGGGCGGTCGCCGGGGGGACCTCCGGTGGGACGACCAAGAGGCTTAGCTGATTTCTTCAGAGTAGCAGGAACAATGTCCGATGGAAGATTCAAGTAAGTTCTGAGGAACTCGATCCCATCGTTGGTAAGATACCAGTAGTAATGCATCCAAGCGAACGTCTCCTTCACATACTCCTTCGATTTGAAGCTCTGCATGAGCTTAATCACCTGCAGATTAGGTACATCGATCTCTGGATGCTTCGCCAAGTTGTAATCCTTCTTAGCAAAGCAAACACCCTCTGTACACAAACACACACGCCATTAACAATCAATCAACATGAACATATTGCAATTACATGAATGGAGATGAAACTGAGACCTTGAAAGAGGTATTTGGAGATGGCCTTGCGATTCTTCTCAGGGATGATCTGAAAGATGACGAAATTGACAAATTGGGATGTTGATTAGTGTGGTTTTAGTCAGAATTAAGAGTTGATTAAGGTTGAAGGTAACTTACCATGACTGCTGCTTAGAGATGGGTGAGCGGCAAGATTAGGGTTTGTTGTGTGTGCACTTATTGCAGAAGAAGAACACGAAGATGAAACCCTAGGAGTGGTGGTGTTTACGTAAATACGGACTATTGATTTTAGTGGGCCGGCCCAATGTTAAAGCCCGTTTAAAACTAGAAGCCCTTTAATATTCTTAACTACTTAATTTGGGGACAATTGCATATGAGGCTGGTTGATACATCTTGAAGTTCAGGGTGTTAAGGCTGATGTGGAGCTTATCGTGGAGTGAAATACTACCCATTATGGGGCGTTAACATATGTTGATGGTTGACGCGTTGAAGGCTTGATGAGTGTGAGACATTATGAGGGGAGTTAAGAGGGGTTAAATCATTACCTTAGGTGGGTTGGGCACCTTAGGTTGACGGGGGAGTAAGCGAGTTTTACAAAAAAAAAACTATATAATAAATATTGGAAATCAGCACAACAGATCTTCGGCAATTACGATGTCATTGTAACACCACTACTCTTCAATACTGAATCTTGTGTACAAAAGAAGTGATTTAGCATATACAACTATTGGTTGGCAGATGCAGAATATGTGCTGAATCATAGTGGATCAGTAGATGGCTCGACAAATAAAGTCTTTAGCAGACAAATTTCTCTTTGACACTTGGACTGGTTTTGGCAGGAACTATTCAACACTTAATATTTGGTAGCTTCATCTTGCAACATCCCAACATGGGTTAAAAGGGTTAAAAAAAGATGCACCCCCTTCAAATTGATTTCAAATAAATTTAAAAAGATGCATTTGATGTGGCATGCATTGATTCGATATGGTAGTGGGTTCAAAAGCTTTAAAAAGATACGGTTCTTCACCCTTAGGATAAGGTGGCGTGAAAGGGGTAAAAGTAAATGACATGATGTCTAGACGGAGCTAAGGCCTAGAGTACTATCCTGGCCTAACCAACTCTAAGGGGCTGTTTGGTAATTTCTGAATACTTAAGTGCTGAACCAATAAAAGGCCCAAACCATTAAGTGCTGAACCAATAAGAGGCCTAAACCATTAAGTGCTGAACTATTAAGAGGTCCGAACCATTAAGAGCTAGTATATCGCTTAACTATTCAAAAGTAAATGTCTAACCAATTCAGATAAGAGGTCTTAACCATTTAACATTAGACCTCTTAACCATTCAGCATTAATATAATACTTAACCATTTAGAGGCAAATGTCTGAACCATTCAGACATTTGCTCACGAAACAAACAATCTGAACCATTAAGTGTTGAACCATTCAGACATCTGAACCATTAATAGGCTGATTCAGATGCTGCCATATAGCCCGAAGCTTGTAAAATTACATACTTATAAACTATACTTGAAGGTCATTATATATTATACAATGAAATTTACGTTTTAAGAAAATTTGTGATGTTGCATGTTTAGAAAGATACATGCAATTTTCTCTTTAATTACGAGAGGGGTAAGACACAATAGTGTTAAAACACCTGAAAGATCTTTCCGAAAACATACGTTTAAAATATTTCCGGAGTAAAGATCTTGAACTAACTTAAAAAAAACTATTGAATTTTTTATTATTGTTTTACAATTGAAATCATTTTT
The DNA here is from genome assembly GCA_025506505.1 of Flaveria sonorensis. NCBI lineage: Eukaryota > Viridiplantae > Streptophyta > Magnoliopsida > Asterales > Asteraceae > Flaveria > Flaveria sonorensis. The sequence goes on from CM046432.1 coordinate 11,880,413, forward strand.
ATGATTGAACTTAACCAAACAGACCTATTGGATGTTGCATTTTCAACAATATTTTTAACTTTGTTAAAAGAGTAATTAAATGTAAGTTTTGTGTTTTTAGAATATTTTATAAGTGTATTATGATATATATTAATCTAAGATGTCGATGGTGACAATTGTTTTTTTGTTTCCGCTACCAGAGTTTTGTGGATTTTTTATTAAAGGCCCACCATTTTTTCATTTGAAGGGGTATTTCCCGTTCATGTGATTCATGTTATAAAAAGAGAGAGAGTGTGTAAGAGAGAGAGAGAAAGAGAGTTTGAGAGAGAAAAAATAGAGATTGGGATGGCGGCCGTTTGGCATCCCATTTTCGGTGAAGGAGGATTGGTATGCTGCTTCCTGCTATCTTCCGCTTATGCACTCTGTCGATGCTTGTTGTTTCGGTTCTTGCTTGAGAGAGAGGTTTAGAGATACAAGCACTTGCGATGGAAATGATGGTTGCTTGGCTTGCCGTTTACAGCGAGGCCAACTTGGCATGTCATTGTCAAACATCTCCACTACCCACAAGTTTTTTGTTTCTATAGATAACCTCTCTCTCACTCTTTCTCTTTCTCTCTCTCTCTCCTTAACAGAGGGAAACTTAGAAAGCACAACATGTAAGAGAGAGGAGGATCCTGATCGCAGGTCAGTTCCGCCCATCATAGACGTCCATGACGTTTCTCTCTTGCTCTTCGATGACCTCTTTTATTATTGTTAGGTTTGTTTGAGTTTGGCTTCATTTGTTTGTCTTTCCCTATTTCATATTTTAGAGCTTTCACAACTCTAGAGGTAAGGAGATGATGGTTAGTTATACCTATATGAGTGGTGCTCTTTATTACATTAACATGCTTTTTTATTGACCCCTTACGGTTTTCATATGATGGTTTTTGCTAAAACATTGCGTTTTTGGGTTGTTGCTTGGCTTTATGATAATGAAGCTGGGCTTATTTAAGAGATATAGGTCACTGGATATTGTTGATTATGATGTTAGGCTGTTACTTGGCTCGATGATAATAAGATTTACCTCAACTGAGTGATCTTATTGATGTTAATGATGATGCTTGATTACTTGATGATGATGAGATTAACCTTATCGGAGAGATTCTTGGGTATATCATGTGGCTTTAGCGTATTACTTTTATTGTTCAGCTTGATGATGATGATTTTCGACTCATTTGAGAGACTTGAAATACATGTTGAATTGAATCGTTTGTGGCTATATTGTACTTTTTGTTTCTTTTTATGCCAGTTGTATATTTGATTTTTGGCATCAAAGTTTTGTGGGTTTTATTAGCTGCCTACACCCGTTTTCCTTTTAGTAGGTGTTTGGGTTTCATATTTTGATTATAGGCTATGATGACGCAAAAAAGTATTACATGCTCGTCGTTTGGCGTGGCAACCACTGTTATTTGCAGTCATAACGACTAAGTAATTTTCAGCCTAAACTAATATATTAGCATATACAATACAAAGTTGTGGTCATGTTTGTATTAGGTTGTACATACACATGTGAATAGATTTGTTACGAAAAACAAGTAATTTCTGCTGGGCTATTATCCCTTTTTAGGTTCATTGGGATTTCCGACCCGCAAGAAAGGCGTAACCTTTTTACGTCCCCATGTCACCACACAAGTTACTACACAAACAAGATAAATGCAGCAACCCGCGTCCTATCTAAGACTTTAATAACATAAATAAAACAATCTCAACAAAAAATTATCTATGAGAATGAAACATCTAAGACTTCAATAATATAAAATGAATTTACTATTCTGTACTTATCATATAAAGGAAGTTTATTAAGAGAAACTTATATATTAAGTGAAGATGTGCCGATAAACAACCAATATAATAGATTGAGCAGTAACAATAGAACTTGTTTTGCATGTTGACTTTTGCAAAACTACATCATGCAACGAGAGAAAGAAAAACAACATTTTTTTACCGACACCCGACTACTTGCACCTTTTGAGAATTACTCTCAAGTTTCGACTCATAACATGATTGTCACCAATAAAAGCTTGGCCCAGCAATGTGCGGCATCAATCTCTAGTTTATACTCATGTCATGTATTAGTTTTTATATTTCAAGGAGATTAAAAGAAAAAATAAATAGTTGGATAACATCCTATATTATCAAAGTTTAGAAGTGTAAATCATATAGGATTTAGGTTCTAGGTTAAAATCTTCAACCCTAATCCAATCCTTTTACTTAATTGTTATGTTGTGTCATGTTATGTCGTGTCAAACACAACTGATATCATATCATGTTCGGTTCGACCTGTCTTATGCATGTTTATGAATATAGTTATACTTAATAACTTATTATAGAATTAGTTACATCAGCTGAAAATTTTTGTAATTGATGCCCTTTAGGTTGTTTTTATTTCTTTATCTCTCATTACCTTATATATTAAAGGACAAACTAAATGAACAGTAGTGTACTGTTCATGATGTTTTATGTATAAGTTTGTCTTCATCTCCATTTGTCACTTTGTGATCGATTTCGATTCAATCTCTCTTTGCACTTCTCAACGATTTGATCACCGCAATTATCAAATACCACTGTCGGATTCGTAGTTGGGGTGCTGGCTATGTCGGGTTTGTTTGACCAAATCGAACGACGGTCGCTTGGTATTCCCTTTTTTGGAATCCGGGTGGTGGTGGTATGGTGGTGGTAGGTTGAAGGCATGTTCGTAATTAGGATTTTGGCATCTTGGTATTTTATTTGATAAAATTAAGTTTTTCATAGAGCCCGCAAACGATGAAATGCACTTCAATGAAGCATCTGTTGGCATAATTTGAGAAGGTATTCATTGAAACTTCAACTATGTTGAGTTTGTGTGCATAATTTGAGAAGGCATAATTTGGCATAATTTGATTGTGTTTATTTGATTAGTAGTGTGGTGTACTAGTGTGTTTCACAGACATTTAATCTGCTAGCAGGATGGGCACATAAGGCGTTCACGATAAAAAGACTTGCACTTGATGCTATATCCGGTGTTTGTTGTTAACTTTTTATTATTGTACTTGCATCTGCACAAAATATTTGCATCACCACGAGAGATATGTTTATACTCATTTAGAGAGAACTATATCATTATCATAGATTATTACATGTACGCACATGTATATTTGTGTTAAATTGGAAGTGACAAATTTTCAAGGCACGAATGCGAATAAATTTACTAGCCTATCAGCTAAACTTCTTGAAATGTTTTAAAAGTAACATAATTATAACTTATTTGTAAACTTCTACAAACATATAGCTTATTTGTAAATTTCATTTAATTTAAATAACTCCAAGTTTATTATTGTCTTTACATGAGAACTTGGATTTAATTATACCTCAAAATTGTGTCAATAAAGATTTGAATACATGTCCTGGATATTCCTACTGCTGTTGGTATTGTCTGCTTGTTAAGTTTGTCAAATTGTATTTTTTTCATGAGCATGATATTTAGGGTTGTTGTTGATGTGATTTGACACAATTTGGAGTTGAAGAAATGAAAATTGAAGCCATGACAATCTGCTCGAAATTAAGCAATCATATATGTTAAATACTTTCCAAAATTATGTATACTTCGTTCCATTTAAGGCAAGCTTCATCTTAATTTTAACTTGATTATTGTTTTGGGATAGAATTGTTTCAGGACTTCATGCTAATTATGTTAAGCTTCAATTAGTATCAACATATACTTATTACTGATATGTTTCAGTATGCTGGTAATGAAAGTAATGTTGAAACATATAATACATTGTAGGCTACCATTGCTACAGTTTCGGCTTATCGCGGTAATGATTTTTAATATTACATACTTTGATGTTTTCGATTTGGGATATTATAATAAATATATCTTTTATTTTTGACAGAAAAACTAGAAAGAGACCTACGACTGAAGTGAATCCTTGCAAAGTCAGAGAGTATATATGGATGATGATGACTAATTGTAAATGAGGTTAAGAGTTACTGTTATTATTATTTTTCTTTGTTTCTCCTATGGCATATCTAACTTCTTACATTACAGAGCCCGCAAAAATAATATATCATACCAATGATGAAACAAAATTAATCATTGTAGAAATCTAATAGTTTATTCGTATTTGAAAATATAAAGTTAATATAAAATTAGGATTGGTTTAACAGTTTTTTATTTTTCTACTACCAGCATGAAAACAATGCAGTTTTAGTTTAAAAAATCTTAAAAATGGAAACAATTTGATTCTGATGCAATTTGATTTATGGTTTTGCTACCAACAAATTTGATTTATGGCAATACTATTTCAGATGCAATTTGTTCTTTTTCATTCAAATATGTAATTTTCCACCCCAGTGGTTTTATTTTACTCACCTTTCTTTTCTATATATCGTTTTTCTTCATTTTTGTTATTTATGTTTTTAATTCTTTTAATTTTCGTTGTATAATGATTTCATCAGTTAGATTAGCCATTGCGATGTGTTTTTTGTATCCGTGTTTTGAAGTTTGCCCTTTTGCAGAGTTCCCATGCAACACGCGGAAGAACACAATTAACAAACATGAGTCTCTTTATTTAGATTCAAATTAGAATATATGATTGGAGAATGAGTAGTTAGAACTATGTAACACCCGGAAAATTTCAGCATGAAGAAAAAAAAAGAAAGCAAGGGAGAAAAAGAGAATTATTATAAAACAAGGGGTTAAAAGCGGGCACGGGCCAAACTTGCCCATAATAGGTTCAAAAAGGTGTTAAGGCCGCCCATACTCCTCTCTCTCATGCAAGAAATCTCGGCTGAAGTAAGAAGAAGATGTTTCACCCTGTTTTAGAGAGAGAAAGTCTTCAAAAGGTAAGATTCTATGGTGTTCTTCTCCGTTTCAATTGAGTTTTCAGCTTCTGGACCGATTCTTAAGTGTTTCTATGTGTTTGGTTGTGTGTTTTCGTGTTTTTAGGTGTTAGAACTCCAGGTTGCTCTCGGGTTTGAAGGAGTTTTACTCGAAAGCAGTAGAGGTGAGTTCTAGATCCCCTCTTTAAAATGTTCTCTACTTATTTAGGGCTGGTATGCATATCTAACTGATGTTTTCGAAGCAAATTATGACTTTCCATGTATGGGAGGGTTGTTTATGATGATATAGTTATGTTATGTGATTTTCATGATGATCGTATAATGTTTATGATGTTCTAAGTGTTAGACTGATAGATCTAAGCTAAGTTCATGTTAAGATGATGTTTGGGACTGGAAAATTTTATAAGTTGCATCACAGGTACTAGACTTGTTCATCCGCATTTGTTAAGTGTTCATCCGCATTTGTTAAGTGTTCATCCGCATTTACTACAGTTTCATCCGCATTTGCTACAGTTCATCCGCATTTGTTTATGCTCATCCGCATTTGTTCTACCAGCATTTCTTTGGACACTTAGAATATTTTCTGAGGACTTTCATCAGCATTTGCTACAGTTCATCCGCATTTGTTTATGCTCATCCGTATTTGTTCTACCGGCATTTCTTTGGACACTTAGAATATTTTCTGAGGACTTTCATTTGCATTTGCTACAGTTCATCCGCATTTGTTTATGGTCATCCACATTTGTTCATCCGCATTAGTATTGTTCATCCACATTTCTTTGGGGACTTAGAATTATTCTGAAATTTTGGGAATAGAATTTACGTGTTAAGTACTAATGAAAAAGAAAAGATTATGCTTGTTTAATGGTTCTAATGTTTGATTCTCTTCTTATGGGCTGCTTGTTATAGATAGTTATTATTATACTTTATGGTATGTGATTATTAAAATAGTGAATATTTTAAAAGTATTATTCATAATCAAGTGCACACAAAGAAATAAAAGAGGATAGTCGGCCCTTATAATCAATGGAAAGCCTTGCAAGCACAATGGAATGAGGTGCATGACCTTGTTGTCGTTAGCTCAACTGATGTGTGACTGATTCAGGATGCATATCTGGGGTCTAATCCTGGGGATGAACCAAACCAATAGGACCCCGTATTCATGAGCAGGCTTCGTGCCTAGCAGTGTGGGTCAACTGTCGAATGGGTTGGCTACCAAAAATCATTTGCCGACAGGGGTTCGGCATTTGTTGCCAACCAACCATATAGGCTATTGCTTTGTGTAAACCTAGACAATGAAAGTGAATGATAATGAAAGAAAGAAAGATAAAGAATTTCTTAATGGTTGATTATGTATAATGATGAATGATCACCAAGTGAAGTTTGTAAAAGTATATTTTCTATATTATTAAACTAGAACTCACTCAGCAACGCTGACTTTTTATATACTTATCAGTTGGCAGGTAATGGTGTTGCTGGGGATGGCACGAGGTTGAAGCTACCTGGCAAATAAAGTCTGGCATCCATGGCACGCTGAAAAGTTATTTTTGTTTTGAAATGCAACTAGATGTTCTTTTTGTAACAAGCAACAACTATGTATTTCTTGGCAAAAGTAATGGTTAATGAATGCTATAGTTTTTATTAAGCTATTCCGCTGCAAAGTTCTCTTGTTTTGATGAATCTGAATGTGTTTTAATATGAAAAATTCTATGAATGACCAACTGTGGGGTTTCTAGGAACGGGGCCTTACAAGTTGGTATCAGAGCCAAAGTTTAAGAGAATTAGGTAAATTATTTTTCAAAACCTAAACTTAAACTGAAAATGGGATCAAATGGAGGGATGCCAGCCCAAGTAGCTACGTGTCATCAGGTAATTTTTCATAAAGTTAACCGGTATTACGTGCGTGTGCTATTTGATTTATGTGCTTAGTAGATTTGGATACTGATGTAGTCTGGATAGGGAATGCTTGGGGAATAAAGAGTAAAGTAAGTGGCTAATCACAACTGGCCATTGTAATTAGGGACTTACTATACTTGACATAATCTGAGCTATTACCTTGAATGACCTTGTTAGTGTTTGAATCTTTTAGGAGGTAGATCTTATGACGGGTTTCAAATTTGGGAAGGCAACCCGAGGTGGTGCGTGGCGGGCGTACTACTGGGCCACGTGTCACCCGGAGCAAGGCTAAGGCTCCAGAGATGATTCATGAGGACACAGACCTCCATAGCCACCAAGAGGGTGCAGGATCAGCTACCCTCAAGTCTACAGTAAAGGAAGCTATTACTGACGAGGTCTACAACGTCATGCAAAATGTGTTGCCCTCAGTAGTGACCGAAGTTTTAAGGGCTGTAAAGGAGGGTGAAAGAACTGATGATGCTGGGAAGAAAAAGAAAGTAAGGGAAGAGCCATCTAACCCAAGGGTGGTAATTCATGATGATGATAGTGAGGGGGAGAAGGAGACCGCTAAGGGGTGCACCTATGGGGCGTTTCAGAGGTGCAAACCCCCGACCTTTGACGGTAACGGCAATGCTACTGTTGCTCATCGTTGGGTTCGAGAGATGGAGGCAGTCCTAGACATCAGTGAGTGTCGGGAGAATCAAAAGGTGAAGTTTGCCTCCTATTCTTTCGTTGACTCAGCATTATGCTGGTGGGACAACATTGTCCAAGCCGAGGGGAAACAGTCTATTGCAAGGATAAAGTGGTCGGATTTGAAGGAACTGGTACTGGAAGAGTATTGTCCACATCGGGAGTTGGACAAAATTAAGAAGGAGTTCTTGCATTTGGAGGCTGGAAACATGACTCATCAAGAGTTTACCTCTAAGCTCAATGAACTTGCAAGACTTGTGCTAGATCTAGTAACTCCAGAGTCCAAGACGATTAAGAGGTACATGCAGGGTTTGCCCGTGGACATTAGGAGGAACATGATAGCTGCTAGACTAAGCACTTTCAGGTCTGCGGTAGATTTGGCCGGAAGGTTGTATGATGAGAGGGACTCGGTTCCAATTTAGAGGAATGTCAAGAAGAGTTGGAACAAGAACGGTAATGGGAAGAGATTCAGGGGTGACCACTATGGGATCGGGGAAAAGAAGATGAGGATTGACGATCATCGCCCAGGATTGACTAAGGGGAACAACAGGAGGGAATGTAAGAAGTGTGGGAAGGTTCACATGGGTGAGTGTAGAGTGGGGACGAACCGGTGTTTTAAGTGTGGAGGCGAAGGCCACTATGCTAAAGAGTGTAGGGTACCGCGATGTTATCAATACGAAGAAGTAGGCCACTCGGGCCGAGATTGCAAGAAGGATGGAGAAGGGAGCTCAGGGACCCAGACTATGGGTGAGAAAAGGAGAAGTGAGAGCACCAAAGCCAAGGAAAGAGCATTCAACATGACCCGAGAAGAAGCCAGAGTGGACCCTAAAGTAGTTTCAGGTATGTTTTTGGTAAACCAATTGTATGCTTCTATGCTCTTTGATTCGGGTGCTAGTAGAAGTTTTGTATCTGCTACCTTTTGTCATGAAATGCATGGTAAGAATAAGAAGATAGACTTTCCCTTCTATGTAGAGACAGCGATAGGAAAGTCTACCAAAGTGACTGATGTGATAGACGATTGTCTCGTAGAGTTGGACGGTTATAAGTTTCCTGCTAGATTGTATGTGATGGCCCTAGGAGGTTTTGATGTGGTGTTAGGGATGGATTGGTTGGTGGCCTACGAAGCGAACATCGTGTGCCGAAAGAAGATGATTCATTTGACTGCGCCCGATGGCAGCTTGGTTACAGTACATGGAGACAAGGAGTGCATTACATCACGAGTGATCTCGATGATCATGGCTGAGAAGTTTATGAGACGAGGGTGTGGTGCTTACCTGGCCTATGTGAAGGATGTGGATGCCGTCGTGCCTCAGCTGTCAGGCATGCCGGTAGTATGCGATTTCCCCGATGTGTTTCCCGAAGACCTACCAGGGGTACCACCTGACCGCAAGATTGAGTTCCAGATTGATCTGATACCTGGTGCCCAAACTGTTACGAAGGCGCCGTATCATCTCGCTTCCTCTGAGATGAAGGAATTGATGAACCAACTGCAAGAGTTGTTAGATAAGGGGTTCATCCGACCGAGTATCTCTCCCTATGGTGCTCCTGTCTTGTTAATAAAGAAGAAGGACGGTAGAATGAGGATGTGCATCGACTACCGTGAGTTGAAGGTGAAGAACCGGTACCCACTACCGAGGATTGATGACTTGTTTGATCAGTTACAAGGAGCCAGCTGGTTCTCAAGGATAGATCTTTGATCTGGTTATCATCAGCTAAAATTAAAAGAATAGGATATCCCAAAGACCGCATTTCGAACACGATATGGGCATTACAAATTCGTCGTTATGTCTTTCGATTTAACCGACGCGCCAGCTGCTTTTATGGATTTAATGAATCGGGTGTGTCGGCCAATGTTGGATAAATCAGTGATTGTGTTTATTGATGATATCCTGATTTATTTGAAGAGTGAAGAAGAGCATACGCTTAGAAGAGAGAAGCTGTATGCTAAGTTCTCCAAATGCGCGTTCTGGTTGCGGGAAGTTCAGTTTTTGGTTCATGTGGTTAATTCTGAAGGGATTATGGTGGACCCGGTAAAGGTGGAGGAGGTAATGCAATGGAAGACTCCAAAGACGCCATCCGAGATCCGTAGTTTCTTGGGTTTGGCGGGCTACTACAGAAGGTTCATCCAAGACTTCTCCAAGATAGCTTCACCATTGACCAAATTGACCTGTAAGGATGTGAAGTTCGTATGGGGTCAAGAACAGGAGAATGCTTTTGAAGAGTTAAAGATAAGATTGTCTCAAGCTCCTGTCTTGACGTTACCCGAAGGGAATGAAGGCTTGGTGGTCTATTCAGATGCTTCTTATTCGGGATTGGGTTGCGTGCTGATGCAACGGGGAAGGGTTATAGCCTATGCGTCCCGACAGTTGAAGATCCATAAGGCTAACTACCCTACTCATAACTTGGAGTTGGAGGCTGTGGTCTTTGCATTGAAGATTTGGAGGCACTACCTGTACGGGACGAAGTGCACCATCTTCACTCATCATAAAAGTTTTAAGTACTTCTTTGAGCAGAAGGATCTCAACATGAGGCAGAGGAGATGGCTAGAGTTGATCAAAGACTATGATTGTGAGATCCATTACCATCCGCGCAAGGCCAACGTGGTGGCGGATGCCCTTAGCCGAAAAGAGAAACCTGAGCCGATTTGGGTGAAAGCTTATCAGTTGGTTATGACCTCCGATGTGATGAAGCAGATTAAGGAGTTTTAGGATGAAGCGCTGAAAGAAGATCAGATTGACTCTGAAAGGATGAAAGGTCTATTCACCGAGTTGGGGGAGAACACTCTTGGTGTCCGGACTCGATCGGGGCGGATGTGGGTTCCTCGTTATGGGGTGTGCATGAGAAGATCATGGATGAGGCTCACAAGACTCGATACTCAATTCACCCCGGTGCTACAAATATGTATCAGGATATGAAGAAAGATTACTGGTGGCCGGGAATGAAGCGCGATGTGACGGGGTATGTGAGTAAGTGCCTTATGTGTTTACAAGTGAAGGCGGAGCACCAGAAGCCATACGAGAAGATCCATCCCTTGGATATACCCGAGTGGAAATAGGAGCACATCACCATGGACTTAATTACGAAGTTACTGCGTACGGCAAGGGGATACGATGCCATATGGGTGATAGTTGATCGTCTGACGAAGAGTGCTCACTTTCTACCGAACCGCAAGACGTATTCATCAGAGAGGTTGGCGGATCTTTTCATTAAAGAGATAGTGACTCGTCATGGAGTACCGTTGTCTATCGTGTCTGACCGTGACACTCGGTTTACATTTAAGTTTTGGAAAATATTTCATGTCGCGATGGGGACGAGGTTACATATCAGTACGGCTTACCATCCTCAGACAGACGGTCAGTCGGAGAGGACGATTCAGACGCTGGAGGATATGCTGCGAGCATACGTCATTGATTTCGAGGGAAGTTGGGACGAACACTTACCATTAGCTGAATTCTCATATAACAACAGTTATCATGCCACCATTGGTATGCCTCCATATGAGATGCTATATGGTAGGAAGTGTAGAATGCCTGTATGTTAGGGTGACATTGGGCAGAAGGAGATAGGGAGCATTGAGGTGATCGAGGCTACGACCGAAAAGTTAGAAAAGATTATGGCCTTTATGAAGGCGGCAAAAGATAGACAGAAGTCGTATGCCGACAAGAGACGTAGACTGATTGAATTCAAGGTGGGTGATAGAGTCATGCTGAAGGTCTCGCCATGGAAAAGGATCATCTGGTTTAGGAAGCGGGGAGTTAAGTCCAAGGTACATAAGGCCTTTCCAAATCATTGCCCGAGTAGGAGAGGTGGCCTATCGACTGGAGTTACCCGATGAGTTAAGTGAGATTCATCCAACATTCCATGTATCTCACCTAAGAAAGTTCTTAGCCGATGAAGATATGATCGTGCCATTAGAGGATATCGAGGTGGATGAATGGCTCAATTATATGGAGCAGTCAGTGGCCATCATTGAGAGAAAAGAGAAGAGGCTACGTAATAAAGTGGTTCCACTTGTGCAAGTACAGTGGAGGCACAGGAAGGGATTCGAGTCTACGTGGGAGACTGAGGAAGAGATGAGACAGCATTACCCACAGCTGTTCGAGGAGTGACAGGTTTCAAGGACGAAACCTATATAAAGGGGGTGGACTTGTAACACTCGGAAAATTTCAGCATGAAGAAAAGAAAAGAAAGCAAGGAAGAAAAATAAAATTATTGTAAAACAAGGGGTTAAATGCGGGCAAGGGCCAAACTTGCCCATAATGGGTTCAAAAAGGTGTTAAGGCCACCATACTCCTCTCTCTCATGCAAGAAATCCTGGCTGAAAAAAGAAGAAGAAGTTTCACCAAGTTTTAGAGAGAGAAAGTCTTCAAAAGGTAAGATTCTATGGTGTTCTTCTCGGATTTCAGTTGAGTTTTCAGCTTCTGGACCAATTCTTAAGTGTTTCTATGTGTTTGGTTATGTGTTTTCGTGTGTTTAGGTGTTAGAACTCCAGGTCGTTCTTGGCTTTGGAGGAGTTTTACTCGAAAGCAGTAGAGGTGAGTTCTAGATCCCCTCTTTTAAATGTTCTCTACTTATTTAGGGCTGGTATGCATATCTAACTGATGTTTTGAAAGCAAATTATGACTTTCCATGTATGGTATGGTTGTTTATGATGATATAGTTATGTTATGTGATTTTCATGATGATCGTATAATGTTTATGATGTTCTAAGTGTTAGACTGATAGATCTAAGCTAAGTTCATGTTAAGATGATGTTTGGGACTGGAAAATTTCATAAGTTGTATCACAGGTACTGGACTTGTTCATCCACATTTGTTAAGTGTTCATCTGCATTTGTTAAGTATTCATCCGCATTTGTTAAGTGTTCATCCGCATTTGCTATAGTTTCATCCGCATTTGCTACAGTTCATCCGCATTTGTTTATGCTCATCCGCATTTGTTCTACCAGCATTTCTTTGGACACTTAGAATATTTTCTGAGGACTTTCATCCGTATTTGCTACAGTTCATCCGCATTTATTTATGCTCATCCACATTTGTTCTACCAAGATTTCTTTGGACACTTAGAATATTGTCTGAAGACTTTCATCCGCATTTGCTATAGTTATCCGCATTTGTTTATGCTCATCCGCATTTGTTCTACCGGCATTTATTTAGACACTTAGAATATTTTTTGAGGACTTACATCCGTATTTGCTACAGTTCACCCGCATTTGTTTATGCTCATCCGCATTAGTATTGTTCATCCGTATTTCTTTGGAGACTTAGAATTATTCTGAAACTTTGGGAATAGAGTTTAAGTATTAAGTACTGATGAATAAGGAAAGATTATGCTTGTTTAATGTTTCCAATGTTTGATTCTCTTATTATGGGCTACTTGTTATGGATAGTTATTATTATACTTCATGGTATGTGATTATTAAAATAGTGAATATTTTAAAAATATTATTTATAATCAAGTGGACACAAAGAAATAAAAAAGGATAGTGGAACTTAATGAATGTTACCCCTGGCCCTTATAATTAATGGAAAGCCTTGCAAGCATAATGGAATGAGGTGCACGATCTTGTTGTCAGGTAATGGTTATCAGTTGGCAGGTAATGGTGTTGCTAGGGATGGCACGAGGTTGAAGCTACCTGGAAAATAAAGTCTAGCATCCATGGCACATTAAAAAGTTATTTTTGTTTTAAAATGCAACTAGATGTTCTTTTTGTAACTAGCAACAATAATGTATTTCTCGACAAAAGTAATGGTTAATGAATAATATGGTTTCTATTAAATTATTCCGCTGCAAAGTTCTCTTGTTTTGATGAATCTGAATGTGTTTTAATATGAAAAATACTATGAATGACCAACTGTGAGGTTTCCGGGAACAGGGCCTTACAAACTAATAAAAACAAATTACCCTATATATGAATAAACCAAAGGGAGGAATAGTGGGTTTTTGTGGGTTTTGATATTGGCCACAAAATGTTGCATATTTACGATCTGGTCCCTGTGCATTTTTCCCCATCCTCTAAAACATGTTTAAAGGGAAGACAAGGGAAAATTTCCCTATTATCCTTTTGGTTCCTTCCTAGAGAGAGAAAACCCTAATGTCGCTTGCGCCACCGCCGCCTGCCCCAACGCCGCATGCACCCTGACCCCGTGTACGAAATCACCGGTCTATCATTCGGCTATCCTCTCTGTTTTACATAGGGATGTCTCTATTGGGGTCGGTAGTGGCTCTTGTGCGTTGGTAGGTGAGAGAGGCGATTTGGGGGTTGGGTTTGTTATTGTCCACCGTCATCACTACTTCCAAAGACTAGCATTGTTACATGCATCGACATCGTCATCGGGTTTCTGGGAACCCAAGGTGGTGATGCTGTCATCTTTGTGTTGCTCTGGTGGTGGCAATGGCAGTTCTTGGTTGTTTCAGTTAGCAAAAAGAAAGAGTGGTAAGGGTTTGGAGGCGGGGTAAACACCTGTGCTTAAGAGATAGCTGGCCATACAATGATAAGGGGCTTTCTCTGCTGGCGGTGACATAGGTGTGTGGTCGGCTGATCTATTTTGTCGATGATGATGAGTGATACCTCATCTGAGACTTTATGGTTGAGTTGTGGGTTATTCCCATCTGAGACACCCATGTTGCTGATCTATAATCTTAAATATGATTTATGTTTACCTTTGATCGGTGATTTTTTCTACTATTTGTTTGGTTAGATCGTTTGTGGGGCTTTGATAAATGTTTGGTTGTTGTAATATCTTATCTGTTATTTGGGATTTTTTGTTTGGTATTAATCTATGTTAGGATCATGTTAGAGAATGGTTATATGATTTGTTGTAAAGTAGCAGTTATACTCTTATATGAGAGACCCCTGGTGATGATGATTGCTCTGTTGTAATCTGAACCGAGGCTTCATTTGCCTTTTAACACCTGCCTCTGATTCGGTTGGATGTTCACGGATGTGATAATCACCATGTGTTCATCAGGGGCCGCACTTGGTTATTGTTTCGGGTGCTCAAAAGCCATTGTTGCCTGGTTGTTGTTGGGTATTATGGGGAAACAATTGTCATGGCATATTCTTGGTGTTTTTGGTTATAATGTTAGTTTAGTGGCCTTCGATTTTAGTTATTTTGTATTTGATAGGCGATGACGATAAACGAATGGCTTTTGAGTTTGTTGTTTTGGCGTGGTAAACGGTTAGTTTGCAGCCACAACAAGCTGCCATTTTTGAGCCTTTTATTGATTTGTGTAAGAGTCGATTCAACCCCACTGCAAATGCCTTATCAGAGATGTCTACCTTACTTGCGAGGTTGTTATGTTGTGTATCAATGGGCGATGATGCTAAACAAACAAAAACTACGGTGGTATGGGCGTGACAATCCTCTAGATTGCAGGCGCAGCCTGGTCTTGTTTCTGAGCCTCCAAAAAGCTTTATTGAATGCTATTGATAGTTGGTGGTGGGTGTTTGATTATGAAAATGGACATAAATGGGCTGTGATTAGACCTAAAAATTGGTTTGGTGTTGGTTTGTGATGCGATGATGGGTTGTCTGAGCTTCGGTTTCCCCCGTTTTCAAGATGCGCAACGCACGTCGGGGCATCACACCTAGTTAATAGAAATAAAGAATTGATGAAAGAGTTCAAAGTACTTAGAGGAAAATTTAAAAAATCATAACATTTAACTTTAAATGTAACACTTTATCTGCAAAATCCATATATTAACTTTCTTAAAACCCTTAAATGTCTTAAGTGGTCAACCCACTTACCAAATGGGTTATGTTTGGTTGACTCATTTATTAAATGGGTTGTGTTTGGGTTAACCTAATTAATAAGCCCTGTAGTATCAACTAACCTAAAACCTTTTTTATGTGTCATGTTCAGATCGTGTAAGGGATTACCACTCTAATAAAAATAAACAAAATAAACTTAATAAAACATGTTAATTAAATTTACATTTCAAAAATATATAATTCTTGAATGTGTTAAATTAGTCCTGTTTGTTGATATGTTATGTCAAGTCCAACATGAACTTTAAATGTTGACATGATATGATATGTGGGCTCACGGATACACAACAAGGCCGAGGACAAGGGGCAATGATGTGGTGGTTCAACCGAAGGTAATGCGACGGTGGTGGTTCTCGTTTGTGGTCGATCGAGAGGAACTATCCTCTATCTCTCAGCCACAAGCTAAAAGGTGAAGGGTGATTAGGGTTTCTCTCCTAATGATCCCCTTTAAACTTAATAAATTCATCCTATGGGTTTCAAGCTTAGTTTGATTAATTCTAGCCCATGAGATGACCCATAACCCAATACCTTTATTCAAATAAATATATGTTTTACTAATTATTAATCGGTATAATTTATCAAAAGCTGATATATATAATTATACAATATAATTACATATCTCATCATCGTTAGTAACTTCTAGTTAATCAATTTAAATGGATTTAATGTTGGTTGCCCAAGGTCTAACTCTTACAAGACACAACTCAATCGGTAACGTTGACTATCGAACTTGTACATCTAAATCCAACAATCTCCCACTTGGAAGACCTTCGATTAAATCCTTAACGTAGACAGTCAGCGGTGCTCTAGCTGGACTTGATTACCCCCAATAAGATATGACATTTTTAGGTCATTTACCTAAATATCTTGTTTTTGTAACAACTTACTATAGCAAGATTACAGACTTATGACAACTGTTGTCATTCATCATGTTTGTTAAAGACATAAACTAAGTCATTCAGATTAATTCTTATATGATGCTCAATCATTATTACTCTCGATCAAGATTTAGAATGATCCAATCGAACACACAATCAATATAGGTGAGGCCTCACACTTCACTAGTTTGAATCGATGAGGGCGCCATATGTCTAAGTAATCCTTATCATTTAAAAGTATGATATCCCTTATTGACTACATACAACTCCCATCAACCTTTATAACTATTCCCAACCAAAGCCTTTATGATTACAATTATGTGTCAACGGTTGATAGTGATCAAAGAATAACCCTTGGTAAACGGAAGTTCTAGTATGCATCTCAAGTCAAAGGATAATTTTGATGAAAATGATCTGAGGAAAGTTACATCCAACGTTATTCATAATGAGGTATTTGAATTTGGAAATCAACTCTTTGAGCAAAAGTTCAGAATAGTTTTAACTCAGAATCGTTTCCACGAGTCTGATAAACTATGGATAACTAAGAATACAATATTTATGGATTAAAAGTATTAAAATCAAATACAGTTATAAGATTCATAATTACATTTCAACCGGTAAACAAAAAAATGAACTCAAAAGTATAACTCATCAAATATCCATGCATCTAAAAACTAAATCAAAACATATCACTAGCTAATCTAAGCCTAATAGCATTTTTATGCTGATCATGCTTGTCTTTAGTCATGGGTTAACTGAACAGGTCTGCTAGCTTTTGATCTTTGTCTATTTTGCTTACATGATGTCTACTGGTTTCATAATCTCCTGTATATAGTGAAACTTTCTTTGGAAGTGCTTGGCCCTATGATAAGATCTAGGCTCTTTGGCTTGAGCAATAGCACTTGTGTTATCACAAAATATCTTGATTGGTTTCCAAATACTTGGAACCATATCGAGATCAGCTTTAAATTTCTTCATCCAAGCAGCTTCTTCTGCAGCATCTTATGTTACAATATATTTAGATTCGTGGTTGAATCTTCCACCAACCTCTGCTTGAAACTTTTCCAGGAGATAGCTCATTAATTTAGAGTGAATACAAAACTAGATTGTGAGCAAGGTCATCTCGGTTTGTTTGAAAACTAGCATTAGTGTAACATCTTATAGTGGGTTCTTCTTCCACTCCTCCAAATATTAAGAATATATATTTAGTCCTTCTCAAGTACTCTAGAACTTCTTGATTGCAGTCTAATGGGAAATGCCAAGACTTTGCTGATAACGACTATTATGCTTAAAGCATACGAGATGCCTGGTATAGTGCACACATTGCATACATGATTGACCCAATCACTGAAGCATATGTAACCTTTTTCATTCACTTAATATCAATGTCCATTGAAGCAGATTGTGATTTTCAACACAGTGCCTTTAGTCACAGGAACTCCTTATTTCTTGGAGTTTTCCATCTTAAAATGTGCCATTATTTATCTATGTATGTGCTTTGACTTAGCCTTAAAAGCCGCTTAGCTATCCCTATAAATCTTGATTCCTAGAATGTAAGCAGCTTCTCCAAAATCTTTAATTACGAAACAAGTTCCCAACCATTGTGTAACTTCATTAAGCATAGAGATGTTGTTTCCAATGATTAATATATCATTCACATAGAATATGAGGAATGATACGGTGCTCCCACTAGCCTTTCTGAAAACATAAGGTTCATCATCATTTTTGACAAAA
Source organism: Flaveria sonorensis (assembly GCA_025506505.1). Classification (NCBI taxonomy): domain Eukaryota; kingdom Viridiplantae; phylum Streptophyta; class Magnoliopsida; order Asterales; family Asteraceae; genus Flaveria; species Flaveria sonorensis. The sequence continues at coordinate 11,898,221 of CM046432.1, forward strand.
CCAAATTCCATGATCTTCTAGTCAAAATGAAAATTCCAGCTATGAGTGTCTGTTTAAGTCCATAAATGGAATTTAGGATCATATTAGAATAATTTGGGTCAATATTAGAATAATTTAGACATATGTCCATTTCAAAAATTGATTTTGACATCCATTTGCCATATCTTGTAAGTATAGTACGCTACTATGGCAAGCAATATCCTGATCGATTTAATCATAGAAATAGGCGATAAAGTTTCATCATAGTCAATGCCTTGAGTCTAAGTGAACCCTTTGCAACTAGCTATGCTTTATAGGTGTGTACATTTCCATGCATGTTGATTTTTCTTTTAAAAATCCATTAGCTCCCTACTGCCTGAGAACCGGGGGTAGCTCAATTGAGTGCCAGACTTGATTGTTTCGTATAGATTGCATCTTCGTGTTCATGGCATCCAACCATTTTGTAGATTCTGGATTGAGATAGTAGATTTATAGTTAGTAATAATCAGTCTTAGCTATTACCAAGACTTCAACACTCTCAAGATATCCATGGTATCCATTAGGTTCAGTGCAAATCTTGCTATTTCTATGAACACTTATATTTATGTCTAATTCATAAGCAACAACCTCTTGTTGTTCAGACGTTTTGAGTTCATCAACATTTATTTATGGTTCTTGAGTTTCTTTAAGATCCATAATATTATTTCTAGTTCCTTTATCGAGAAAGTTTCTCCTCCGTTTTATGGAAACAACAATTTCATTAAGATGATAGAAATAATATCTGCTTTTGTTATAGTATCCGACGAAAACAACCTTTTCACCTCGAGGATCTAGGTTGTCATCATAATCACCAATGACATATGCATCATATCCCCATACTATAAGGTAAGACAAATTGGTTTTAGACCCATACCTTATCTCAAATAGGGTTTTGTCCACCTTTTTAGTTTCGTGCCAAACTGACAAGGTACGCACCAGTCACAAAAGCATAACTTCAAAAGGAATGAGGCAAGTAAGATTTAATAATCATTGATTGGACCATAATAAGTAGGGTTCGATTTCTCTTCTCGATCATACTATTAAGTTAGGGTGTGCAAGGTGGAGTGAGTTGTGAAACTAATCCATGCGTTTTTAGATGATTGGTGAATTCTAAATTGAAGTATTCATCACCTCTATCTGATCGAAGCAACTTAACTGTTTTACCAGTTTTCCACTTAATTTTGAACTCTTTAAACCTTTCAAAGGTTTCATGTCTATACTTTATAAGATAAATGTAAGCATATCAACCAGAATCATCACTATTGTAATAAGGTATCTTTCATGATTTGTAAACATAGTTCAGAAAGTGCCACATACATTAGATTGTGTGAATCCTAGCAGATCCTTAGCTTGTTCAACAAAATAGGTGAAGGGATCCTTAGTGAGTTTGCCAGCTAAGCAAGTTTTGCATTCATCAAAGGATTCATGTCTTGTATTTTCAAGAATGCCTTAGGATTGGAGCCTTTTCATGCGGGCCTTGCTTTATGACCAAGTCTACAATGCTATATAAATGTATCATTAATGTCCGATTTGATACGCTTAGAAAGATTATATACGTAATTTTATATTTGAACATTTATCTCATAAATACCACTTCGAGGTTTAGCCTTACAATAAAAGATGTCATTCAAGTAGGTAGAAATAGCAATACCATTAAAAACAAACTTGAAACCTTGTTTAAACAATAAATAAACTAAAATAATATTTCTGGTCAAACCAATTTCAATCAAGCAATTATTCAAAATAACTATAGGTACATGTGGAGTGCCGGATGTGTCAAACAAACCTTTACACCTTGAAAGAATAAACTACACGACAAGTGTGGTGTTGTGGCTCCAAGCACTAATGTTTAGCTTAATGTCCCAAGTTCCTTATAATAGGGTGGCATAGACCATTGAATATATATGGGATCTAATTTTAGTGTTTAGTAAATAAGGCTAAACATAATGAATGATAATCATACATGCATTATAAAAGCCAATTTTACAATATTAAGTTCGTGAAAATAATCGAGTAACCCTTTCATCTCTCAGGACACTTAATTTTAATTAACCTGTTAAAACTAAGTTTGCCACGACTTGAATAACCAATCACAATTATGGACTTGAGTGCATCTTGTTATCTTAGTAACTCCTATTGGCTTTATGATTTGTCTTTGTCTTTAGTTTTGACTTCGGGTCTTCATTATTGCAATATTTTAAAGAAATAGATAATGAAAATCAAAACTCTAATTTATACAACTTTGAGCCATAAAAGTTGGCAAAAACCATAAAACCAAAACTTAAAAAAACCAACTACAACACAACCAACCATAGGGTTGAGCTAGATTTACATAAAAACACAATAGATAATCAAAACCGGGAAATATTTTGGTTAATCAAAATTTAGCCAAAATAAACAATTTTCCTTAAAACTAATTAGATCAAAAACTTTAAACAAGTTTAAGTTTGTAATCTAATAACCAGTTAAAAACAAACCGGTTTAGATTTGCATGTTGTAACCTAGGCTCTGATATCACAGTTGGGTATCAAGGTGATCAATGTTAGGTTTTTATCGAAAAAGGTGTGATAGATTATCAATTAAAATAGTAGTTATAAACTTAGTGGAATAAACTGGTTGATCAACATACCTAACATGATCACAATTACTAACAATGCAAATACAGTATTTAAATTGATCTACCAATAAGATAGATATACCTTTGCGGTTAATTCTAACCGGTTGAGACACTAAGGTTCAACGAATGAAACTAGAACATGAAACAACCAAGGACACGATCTGTGGTTTCGAGGGAGGCATGACTGTAGGTCATGAGGGGATCTCAGGTTTTCCGGGTGTAGGTCGTAGATATACAACAGGTTCAAGCACGAGGGGCTGGTGATGTGGTGCTTTGCAGGTGGTCCAACCGAAGGAAGGGCGACAGCGGGTGGTTCACGACTGTGGTTGATCAAGAAGAACTCCCCTTTTTTTTTTCTCTTGGCCACAAGCTAACTACTGAAGAGTGATTAGGTTTTTCAACCTCATGATCCCTGTTAACCTTAATTGATCCATCCCATGGTTGGATTAATTCTAGCCCATAAAACAACTCGAAACCTAAAACCTTCATGTTTAATAAATAAACATATTACTAATAATTTGTAATCATTATAAATTATAAAACCAGATAAATATAATTATACAATATATATATATATATATATATATATATATATATATATATATATATATATATATATATATATATCGTTATTGATCCTATTTTCCAATTAATCAATTTAAGTGGATTTGATGTTTGTTGGCCAATGTGCAACTCTTACGGGTCACATCTTAGTCGGTAACATTCACTAATCAAACCTGTACATCTAAATCCAACATTTGGGATATACACTAATATTCAGATTAAAAAAGTTTGTCTCACACTCTTCAAGTACCCACTTTTTTATTATCCATCGGTATCAAGTACACCTATTATTTTCTTAAAATATACAATTTGTGTTTTATATATAATTATTTTCAATGAATTAGAAATATAGAAAAAAAGATGGTGGATGATTAAATACTCTATTACCCATGGACAAAGGGAAAAACTAAAATAATATTTTTACGATTCATTTCGGGGAAACATGTATCTGTGTTTCATGTAACTGGGTACCAGAAGCATCCTGTAGTATGAAAGTTTTAAAACTAGTTAAATGCCCGATCGCATACTTGAGTATTCATTTAATAAGTATCCTAGAATGTTTCATGTTTCGAGTTCGATCATCGGGTTCGAGTCCATATGTTGTCTCTACACATGATCCTAAACATTGTCGAGTATGGAGACTTTAGAATAAGGGTCAGCCATGATCTCTACTCGGTGGTAATTATGGGGCGTCTTTATCATTACGATCTTCTTTTTCACCAAGATGTTGACCCATGTTTTATTCTTATAAACAAAATGTCTTGTAATTCTTTGAGCACCTAATAACATATAAACCCTAGTTGCTGCAAGTGGATGTAAGTGACAAAGACTAAACCACTATAAATCTATCATGTCTGTTACTTCTTCTGTTATAATTAACTGATTATGTGTGTGATTAGTCAACTAGTCTTAACAAGTGGTATCAGAGTTTTACGATCTTATTCGAGTAAATCTTCCACATGTTTCATGATTACTTCATATATTTTCTTGGAGTTACTGTTCTGTCACTGCTAGGGTTCGCCTCCACCACTATGTTTAACCGTTTTCTACAACATCTAGGGTTATGTTGTTGTGTTCAGCATCCATTCGCCATATAGTGATCAAAAGAAGAACCGTCAAGTTCAGACTACCAACAATGTTGACTTTCTTTACTATTTCTACTTCTCAACGTGATTAGCAGGGTATTCAGGTTACAACGACAGAAGATGGGAGAACCAAGATTTAAAATTTTGATGAAAGTGATTATAAATTCTTGAAGATGCAGATCGAGGATCTACTTTATTAAAAGGAATTGTATTTATGATGTCGGGTAAGAAACCTAAAAGATGACTGATTTAGATTGGGAGCATATGGATCGTCAAACTCTAGGTATTGTCAAAGTCTCCCTGACTAGAAGCATAACATATAACATATGTCACATGTAAGAAAATCCATCTGCATCCAACAACGTATACCTCATTAGATAGTTGGTTAACACCAAGATAAAGGATGGTATATCATGCGCTACATACATAAATGATTTTAGTATATTCTTTCAAGTTTAGCTTCTATAGATATAAAGTTTGATGACAAGGTATAAGCACTCTTCATATTATCTTCATTGCCTGCAAGTTGGTCAGGCATAATCATACTAGTTAAAGGTTCATTTGGAACTAGTAAACTAATGTTCAAGAGTATTTGTGACTTGATAGTGAATAAAGATGTTATAATTGATTCTACTGTTGAATCTTTTAGTTTTCTATTGCATACTAAAAGTAAGGAAGAAGTTTTTAGAGGACACATGCGATGGAGGTTAAAGTCAATGAGGATAGGTCAATCTAAAAATAGGAAGGATATCACATGCTAGTAGTTCAAGCAAACCAGACACTTTAGAAGTCAATGTCCTAATTCTTCGACTGAAAAGAAAGAAGTGAATGTTGTTGTTACTGATTCTGATGGTTCACTTATTTTTAGTATAGATGATACCTTCTTGGTTTATGGGTTTTGTTACTTTGTTCTATGTTGTTGCGTATACAGAGGCATTGAAGAATCTTCGAACATTTAACATTGGTAGAGTTTGTTTGATGATGTCACACCCCAATCAACGGGTGTGACCAATTGTTTCACATCACATTATACACAATGGAAGACTTATCATTCAAGACCACAAAAACTAGACTGAACTAAAATTTACAATGTCTAAATAATCCATGCATTTAACCATTCAAATTACATATTACAATCTAAAGCACTGCCCCAGGCATTCTTAACTCGGTCATTATCTTTTATATGAAGACCGTATTCAACTCTAACTGATAAGTCGCTTTGACCTAGCTAGTGCCTTCCGGCATTTCATTATACACATCATATTATACACAATCGAAGACTTATCATTCAAGACCACAAAAACTAGACTGAACTAAAACTTTATAGTGTCTACATAATCCATTCATTCAATGCATTCAAAATACATATTACAATCTAAAGCACTGCCCCGAGCATTCTTAACTTGGTCATTATCTTTTAAATGAAGATCTTATTCAACTCTAATTTATAAGTCTCTTTAACCTAGCTAGTGCCTTCCGACAGTTCCTGCACAACCTGCATCACGAGCTAAAACACGTCAATAAACACATAGTTGGTGAGTCATAACTAATGACTCCAAATCAGACTGCCACCATAACATAACGATGTATGCAAGTAAGCTTTTTAGCAAATTAAATCTCACTAAGCAACACTGCATCATTGGGTAGTGTTCACATAACATATATACACTCCAGGTTTCACAACAACAACAGTGGGTAGTTTAAAGGCACCACCATCGACCGAATCCTTACACGTCAACAACACATAAAGGCCAGGTGCATTAGTAATCCTTTTGGATTCATCGGCGCACGTGCCTAATCCCGTAAGATCACAACGATTGGTGCCACAATGCCGAGTACCAAAACCTAAAAGTAAGGCCCTCCTACTTAGATCAGATCTAACTGAGCACATATAAGCTATGGTATGCTAACTCGATATGAACAATTTAACTTAGAACCACACATCTAAAAATTTTACTCAAACCATTTACACAGCTTGGATACAGCCCCAAACCATTAAGTAAAAGGGAGTGGTTAGACTCACTTTAATGAGCTTCCCGCAATACACAACAATGACCAACAAGCTTATAACCTTGTATAACCCTAAAACACATTAGTACATCCATTACACCTTAGAATAGAACAAGTAACCATTGGGCCTTTCTCACCTGAGTTAACCCAACCGACCCGCTCTAGTCATGTCTTTGACCTCAATTCAGAGTCTTTACGAGCCAAGTCAAGTACCAACAGTATGCTCAGGACGACCACATGTCGATGAGCTAGGGTTTACACACATGTGTTCAAGCCTTACGACCAAACCAACCAAATTTACTACAACACAAAATCCTTTTCGTGTTTGAATCTAGTGATAATTATATGGACATGGCATGATAACCCATGACCCATTTTAGACTAAAACCAGACTTTGTCCCCCGACAAATCATTTTTCCAAAACATATTTTCTTTAACATATTAACAAGATGCATTTTAGCACACTAGATACCGTTTCGGCTCTTTTCGAAACTAAAGTTTACCCAACACTACAACACTGCATAATGTCAAGGTTTAGAACCTTACGACAACAGACCTAGAGTACCTGATCAACTTTGGATGATCACAGATCCACTACTGAGCGATCTAACACTGAAATGGAGATCAATAACGTCACATTTCTATTTATTTTCACAATATCAAGTGTTAGAGATGATAACGAGTCTTATTGATAAAACCAAGAGCTCCTAAGCGCAACTCCTAGCAAGAAACCATTGTAGAGTTCAAATACAACCTTCGTACACCTTCCCAAACACTCTGAGATGCCCAAAATTTAGAGAGAAAGAGTTTGTCGTTATATATATATATATATATATATATATATATATATATATATATATATATATATATATATATATATATAGAGAGAGAGAGAGAGAGAGAGAGAGAATCAAGATATGTGTTTGAAATGGTGTGATCCGGAGTTTTTTTTTTTTTTTTTTTAGGGGGGGGGGTTATATGAGTTTTGGTCGCGTAGGTCCTTGGCGGACCGTCACCCAATCCTTTACGATCCACTATGAAACCCCATAAGGAATATTCACATTTTTAAAAGGAATATTCACATCTCCGGACAGAATATCCATTGTGTACTGTCACCAAAAGCGTAACGGTTCGCTAAGAACCACTTGTTTAGATTCCTCATCTGTAGACACTCCATTTTCATATTTTATAGATTCATTAACTCTTTTTCTAGCCCGAGATATGCTCAATCTAAGTTTGGGTCACTTCTAGATAGCTTTTCACTTCGTTTTGCTTTGGGTTTTCACAACGGTTTGCCACGGCTCAAGTTTAACGATACTTGGGTATTGTCCAATGTCATTATCTCTCCGTCACCATCCCAAGCAACCATCTCTTTCTTTCTCATGCGTTAAACGTGGTTTCGGAGTTGAGGTGTTACAGATGATATGACTCTGGATATTATAGGTATGGGTGACATTGAATTGAAGACTTCACTGGGTTCTATTTAGATAGTGAAAGATGTCAGGGTCATTCCTAATATGCACTGAAGGAAATTTTCAATTGGGCAACTTAATAATGAGAGTTTTGATGTTATATTTGATTGAGGTTTATGTTAAGTTATGTAAGGGAATCTTATGATTTCCTGTAATAAGAAAAGATGTACACCGTAAATGACGAAGAATCCCTTCGATAGGGTCAATGTTGTGAGTTGTGACACCTAGTTAGAGTCTATCTAATTTGTAGAATCAACAACTTGGGTACATGAGTAACAAAGGTATGAATATGTTGGTAGAGAAAGAAAAAATTACAAACTTAAACAAACTAGAGATTAAATTCTATAAATCATGTTTCCTCAGTAATAAACAGGTGACTTTTGTTAAGACTGGAAAGAGACCAAAGGCTAAGAAGTTAGGGCTAGTCAATTCTGATGTTTATGGATCAATATGTATTCATCTTTGGGAGGTTCAAGGACTATATGACTTTCATATATGAAGCCACTCCTAAGGTACGAGTTTATTATGTTAAGAATAAATCTAATGCTTTTGATATTTTTAGGAAACATAAATTTACCATTGACAGTTGATACTGATTTGAATGTTAATCGCTTATAGTCTGATAAAGGTGGAGAGTATGTCGGCTCAAATTTCACTAGTTATTGTACTACACACAGAATCAAGAAGGTAATGACATTTCTAGGAGTTCTGTAACAGAATGAGGTTGCATAGAGGATGAATAGAAAATTGAATTAGAGAGCCAGATGCATGAGGTTAAATAAAACATTGAATTAGAAGGCCAAAAGCATAAAGTTAAATTTTGCGTTACCTAAGACATGTTAGGCTAATGATGTTAACATTATTGCCTACTTGATCAACCATTAACATTTAGTACTGATGTGTTTCAAGATACCTAAAGAAGAATGGCAGGAAAAAGAGGCAAGTCTCAAGCATCTTGAAGTTTTTGGGTTGCAGTGATTTCAAGTTATTGAAATATAGTGACAGGGAAAATCTTTACTCAAAGGCCAAGAAATGCACGTTCATTGCTTACGGTCTAACAACATTCGTTACAAGCGGTAAGATTTTGAAAATATTAAGGTAAAGAAACAAAGAAAGTTGTTGAACTGGAGATCTTACATATATCCTTGATAGTGGTCGTGTAGAGGTTAAAGTCCTTGATGATTTAAATCACTATGCCAGTTCAAAGGATGATCAAATCGGTAATGAGAGGAAGAAACCACTTCCCTACTCATAACTTCATAGAAGCTCTAGTTCCACCTTCTAACAATTAGATCAGAAGATCCACTAGAGCTACTAAACCACCAGACAGATAATCACCATCAGTCTGTCACTTGCTGCTGACAGAAAACAACAAACTGCAATGCTCTTTTGAAGCTATGGGGTTAAAAGATTCATTTTATTGGGAGCATGCCATTAAGGAAGAAATGGGATCACGTGAAAAGAACTGTAAGTGGATTTTGACAAAGCTACGTTCAGATAAGAAGACTTTGTAGAATAAATGGGTTTTAAGAATCAGGGATAGCACGATGGCTTTAAACGTTACAAAACTCGTCTGGTGGTCAAGGGGTTTCAGCATATTTAAGGGACCGAATACAATGAGATCTTCTCCCCTATTGTAAAGAGGACTACTATCCGATTGGTTCCGAGTATTGTTGATGCAAAAAAGCGACATCTAGAGCAAGTAGAAGTTAAAACAACCTTTCCGCATAGGGATCTTGACGAGGATGTCTATATGGCACAACACAAGTTTTCGCATGTTGAGACGAACACGACCCGTTCAACCTAGATTTATATTATTTTATTTTACATACTAATACTCTAAATTACAGTTATTAAAAATATTTAAAGGTAGGGCTGTAAATGAACTGAATGTTCAGCGAACAGTTCGTGAATCGTTCAGCAGAAGTTCGTTCGTTTAATAAATGAACAAACACGAACAAAAAAATTTCGTTCTTTTAGTTAAATGAACAAACATAAATAGAGGCTACGTTCGTTCATTTATGTTCATGAACGTTCGATATTATGATCGTTAATGTTCGTTTGTGTTTATTCATTTAAAAGTTATATTTGTGATAATTATGTTAATTTTATTTGGTGGATATTACATAATATTTGTGATTATTATTATAAAATCAATATATGATTGTTTGTATTTATTTATTTTAGGAAATTTCATTTGTGGTCATCAATGTTCAAGAAAATCTATGTGTGTTTGTTTGTCTTTGTTTGTGTTTGTTTATGTTCATGAACAGTTTATGAACATATTCTATTGAACGAACACAAACAAAAAGTCTCATTCCGTAAGCGTTCGTAAACAGTTCATGAACAAGTTATTTTCTTAATAAATGAACATGAACAAGGCCTCGTTCGTGTTCGTTTGGTTCGTTTACATCACTATTCAAAGGAGTATTAAAATAATTACATATAAAGTAGCTCGTATCTCTTTTATCTTTAAATCATGATACAAATTATCTAATCATTTTGAAGTTTAACATAAAATATTTCTTTAAACTTTAATATAGATGTGACAACAAGTAAACTCACAACCAGTGGCGAAACCTGAACCAAAGCTTAGGGGGGCGGGGACGAAAGTAAACTATTTTATGGGGGCGGACTCTATATTTATTAAAAAAATTCCACTACCGGAACAAAAATTTACACTAGCGGGCCGAAAATTTACACTACTGACGAAAAAAAGAGGGAGGGCGGGGGCCCCCTCGGACCCAAAGAAGCTTCGCCCCTGCTCACAACCCATTTAATAAAATGTTCTTGTGAAGTTTGCTCCGACATGTGAGTTTCATGTAATATACATGTTATAAATTCAAATTTCTTGTAAATTTTTAATATTTCACTGAAGTTACCTAAAAATCACTTAAACTAGAATATATCATGACATTGTTGTAAAACCGTTATAGAATTTTATAAAAGAAAAAATTATAAAAATAAATTCAAATTATATTATATTATTCTATAGTTTATTTTAGAATAGACTGAATAGTCTTGTACAAGTTTATATTGTGTAGATGAACTACTCTTAAATGCGGTTTATATCTTCGAGAAAGGTAATGGGAGAGACAGACGGTGTCTTCATTTTGAGAGGGGGGGGGGAGGGGAAGGTGATAGGTGACGGTGGCTGGTCTATCGCTGGCACGGTTCGGATCGGTATTTGGCTATTTTGATCCTTTCCCGTCTGTCAGTTATATCTAAGGCCGAACCGACCTTTAAAACCATTGTCTTCAACAAGACACGACCCTCCTCTAATATCTCCATTTTCTGAATCACCTAAAATCTATCAATTAATTAATTTTAAAATTTTAATGTTTCACTAAAGTTACGAAAGAACCATCAATAATATTATTACATTTCTGCAAAAGCTTTAACAAATTTTAAATCTGCATGACGTAAGTTTAAACTATTTGACAAGATACGGGCTCCTCGGGCTTAGGATTTCTTAACGTTTATCCCTATTGATGAACTAGAACAACATATGTTGACTTTTGAATACTAGGCTATCCTTAAGTATAAGATAATGATCCATTTGTTTCTAGCTGACGAGCCATGTCTAGTTTGCCGCCAGGCTTGTTAGATTCTTTTGACAAGCATGCGCTCCATTACAAGGAGTTGCCTAGGTTTAAATACATGCATGATTTGGTTAGGGATGTTCTATGTGATGTTTTTAAACGGCCAGAAACTTCTGTTAAAAAAAGAGGCCACCATGAATTTTATTACGCATCCACTTCATGGGAGGTCTACTATACGGCTAGCTGATGTTCTTGTGTTTGGGTGGAAAGGAGGAAAACATGCTTGTGTGGACTCTATAGGAGTGTCTGCACTTGTTGCGCTCAGGGACAATGGTTTTGTTGTTGGCCAGGCTGCGTTGAAGGCGGATCAGACAAAGTTGCTAAACACGAGCAGACTTGCTTAGAAAATCAATACATGTTTAATCCTTTTGCTTTTGATATTTTTGGGTTTCTAGCCCCATAGTTTATGGACCTTCTGAACTGGATCTAACGGTCCGTGCATAATAATATATCAACCTCTAAGTCTCAAAACTTTATTTTTAACATGATTGGTTATGCTATACAAAAAAAGCTACGACACAACTTTTTGCCCATTTACCTACCATTTTATTGTAATCATTTACTTCTATAAAACTTGATTACCATTTGAAAATGTTATATATGCATGTCAATATTACTCTTCTGTTATAATATCACAATAATTAACACAAGATTAGTGTTATAACCTTAAGAACTTTAAAGAGCTTTGCTAAAGCAAGAAGAAGAGAAATGTATAACTTATGAAAGTGTATACAAGAGGTGCATTTTCTCCTCTACATCGAGGTTGCATTTATACTACAAAGATCAATCATTTTGGTAGACAAGTAAAACTATTTGGTAGATAAGTAGCATAGTAAACTTATCTACGAGTTTGACAAAGAGTTCATCCACTTGCTATGGTAATAATTCATAATACTCCCCCTTGGATGACACTTTTCAAACTTCAAGAGTTTAATTACTGCCTCGTTAAAATCCTTGCTAAAGAAAAACCCAGTGGAAAAAAAAAAACTTAGCTAAGGAAAAAAGAGTGCAGCTTATAATTCCCCCTCAAATTGTCTTCTGTAGATCATCACATTGTGAGTACGTGCCACATGACAATATCATAAACATGTTTTTTGAAAGTTGTTTTAGGAAGTGCCTTTGTGAAAAGATCAGCTGAATTATTGCTAGATTGAACGTATCTCATTTCAACTTGTTTATCTTTAATAAGGTCTTGAGTGTATGAAAAGAATCTTGGTGGTATATGTTTTGTTCTGTCACTTTTGATATACCCTTCTTTCATTTGTGAGACACAAGCTGCATTATCTTCATAGATTGGTGTTGCATTTCTATCTTTCTCCAATCCACAAGAAGTTAATATAAGTTGTGTCATAGATCTTAACCATACACATTCTCTTGAAGCTTCATGTAGTGCAATGACTTCAGCATAATTTGAGGATGTCGCAACGAGTGTTTGTTTCTGAGAACGCCATGAAATCGCATTTCCACCATTCTTAAATATGTATCCAGTTTGAGATTTTGCTTTATGAGGACCAGATAAATAACCTACATCTGTATAACCAACCAACCCTTCTTTTGAATTATTAGGATAAAACAAGCCTAAATCAACAGTACCTCGAAGATATCAAAAAATATGTTTAATCCCATTCAGTGCCTTTTAGTAGGGGCTGAACTAAATCTTGCTAATAAATTAACTGTAAAAGAAATGTCAGGTCTCGTACAGTTAGTAAGATACATAAGAGCTCCAATTGCACTAAGATATAGTATCTCTGGACCAAGAACCTCTTCATTATTTTCGCAGGGACGAAAATGAACATTATCAACATTAAGTGATCTAACAACCATCAGTGTGCTTAAAGGATTTGCTTTGTCCATATTGAAACGCTTTAAGAGTTTCTCAGTATAAGTTGATTGATGTACAAGTATTCCATTATGCATATGCTCAATCTGCAAACCAAGACAATATTTGGTTTTTCCAAGGTCTTTCATTTCAAATTATTTTTTTAAAAAAGCAATTGCTTTATTAGTTTCCTTTTGCGTCCCAATTATATTTAGATCATCAACATACACAGCTATGATCACATATCCTGATGTTGTCTTCTTAATGAACACGTATGGACAAATCAGGTTATTTGTCTATCCTTTACTTGTCAAATAATCACTCAAACAATTATACCACATCCTTCTATATTGTTTGAGTCCACAAGGATATTTGTAATTTGATGGAATACATTTCCTTAGGCTTTGAGCTTAATGCTTCGGGGAATTTAAAACCTTCAGGAATTTTCATATAGATGTCACTATCTAGTGATCCATACAAGTAAGATGTGACAACATCCATAAGACGCATCTCTAAATTTTTAGTGACTGCTGAGCTGATTAAGTATCTAAAGGTTATTGCATCTATAACAGGGGAGTATGTTTCCTCATAATCAATCCCTGGCCTTTGTGAAAAACCTTTACCTACAAGTCTAGCTTTATACCATGTAACTTCATTTTTCTCATTTCGTTTTCGTACAAAAACCCATCTATACCCTACAGGCTTTATAGCCATCGGAGTTATAACAATAGGTCCAAAGACCTTTCGTTTGTTAAGTGAATCTAATTCAGCTTGCATAGCTCCTTTCCATTTATCCCAATCATGTCTATTTTGACAGTCACTAACTGATTTTGGTTCAGGATCATCATCTCCACTCATGATGTCACTTGCTACGGAATAAGAAAATATTTCATTAATACCTTCCATTTCATCTCGATTTCATAAGATATGTGTGTGACCATAGTTAATTGACATTTCTTTTTTATTTTCATCCAAATCCTCCTCATGAGAGGTTTTGGTATTTAGCATTGCATCAAGATCATTCAATTTATTGTCAACTTCCTTTTCATGAGTTTTTCTTTTTCGATGATTTTTATCCTTGGAACCGATTGGTCTTCCTCGTTTCAAACGTGTCTGAGGCTCATGAGCCGTTGTGTTATCTATTTTCTTATTTAGAATCTCAACTCGAGTTGGAGAATTAGCAGCTAGTATATGAGATTTAGTAACTCTATTTGTATTAGTAAATGCATCAGGTAATTGATTTGCAAATTCTTGCAGGTGTATTATCTTTTGAACCTCTGTCTCACATTGTTTAGTTACTAGATCAAGATACAATAATAAAGAAACATACCATGAGACATCATTTTCTTGTTTTTTCTTTTTTCCTCCTAATGCCGGGAAAACAGACTCGTTAAAGTGACAATCAGCAAAATGTGTTGTAAATACATCACCGGTTAAAGGTCCAAGATATCTTATGATGGAAGCTGATTCATATCCAACATATATTCCCAACCTTCTTTGAGGACCTATTTTTGTGCGTTGTGGTGGTGCAATAGGGAAATACACAGCACACCCAAAAATTCTAAGGTGGGAAATGTTTGGCTTATTGCCAGAAACAAGTTGTAAGGGAGAGTATTTAAGATTTACACTTGGTCTCACACAAATTAGTGATCCAGCATGAAGAATTGCATGACCCCAAATAGATACTGGGAGTTTTGTCTTTATTATTAATGGTCTAGCTATTAGTTATAGACGTTTAATTAACGACTCAGCTAAGCCATTTTGTGTGTATACATGAGCAACAGGGTGTTCAACAATAATTCCTACAGACATGCAATAATCATTAACAGCATGTGATGTGAATTTACCAACATTATCAAGTCTCACCTTTTTAATAGTATAATCAGGAAAATGTGCTCGTAATTTAATAATTTGTGCAAGAAATTTCGCAAATGCTACATTACGAGTTGATAACAAAGAGACATGAGACCATCTACTTGACGCAAACCATAAAGTATCTAAATGATCCACATGGTGGATGAATTGGCCCACATATATCTCCTTAAATTCTTTCAAGAAACAAAGGTGATTCTTTTTCAATTTTCACAAGCAAAGGCCTTGTAATTAATTTTTCAAAAGAACAAGATGTACACAAAGGAATTTTATTTGATTGTGGGATCTTTTGATATTTTAATAGATGCCCATGAGTGTTTTCAATTATTCTTCTCATCATTGTAGATCCTGGATGGTCTAATCTGTCATGCCATAAGTTAAGTGTTTTAGTATCACAAAATTTTTCCTTAACTGTCATATGTGCCTGAGGCGCATTAATATGTGTATAATGTAAACCAGACTGAAGCATTGGCAGTTTTTCTAATATATGATCTTTGCTTATGATATGCAAATATTTTCCATTATCAACAGTCATTGACTGAGTATCATATCCGTTATGATATATGTTTTTGAAACTCAATAGATTTCTTGTTGATTTTAGAGAAAATAAAGCATTTTCTATTATAATAATGCTAAATTAGTTTTTCCCACTCCTTCCATCAGGTCTGTAGGGCCTGATATTGTATTAACGACTTCTTTTGTTGGATTAAGTTCTTAAAAATATTTTTTAGATCTAAGTATAGTGTGTGTGTCTCCACTATCCGCTATACATATATCTGCTTCATTTGTTTGATCTTGCGCTCAAGTGATGTTCATTTTAATATTGCAAGTATAAAGAAAAATAATAAGTGAATAACGACGATATTGTTATATTTTAATAAGAACTTTATTTAATCGAAAGAAAACATTACATGAAAAAAAATACATAATTAAAGATAGGAAAACACTTAATTGTTGCATATAACTATTGTGGTTAAGCAACATGTGTTTCATAGTTCTATGTCAAAGTCTGTAGTGTTCAACTCAACGCTGAGATTATCAAAATTATCAACATGGGTCACTTCCTTTCCTTTCCTTTTAAGAGAGGCTTGGTATAGTTTACATAAATGTGGAGCTGTGCGACAAGCCTTTGACCAGTGGTTTGTGCTACCACATCTAAAACAGAAAGTGCCATTGTTTTCGGATATATCAGCTTCATTCCCTTTGTGTTGGTTAGAATTGTTATTTTGTGGAGCGTGATAATTGATTGTTCTTTGATTTCTACCACGGCCATATCCACGGTCACGACCACGTCCACGACTATAAAAGTTACCTCGGTAATTATTATTACCCTTGAAAGAATGGTTGCGACCATTAGGGTAACTTTTATCAAAAGAACCACGACCACAACTTCGTCCCTACTTTCTTCCAGAGTTTTTAGTAGTAACATTTACTTCTGGAATTGCTAATGATCCCGTGGGACGAGCGATGATTTTTCATCAAAAGCTCATTATGTTTTTCTGTTACGAGGAGAAATGAATTTAAATCAGAATATAGTTTAAACTTTTGCAACCTATATTGTTGTTGCAAGTTTATATTTGATGCATGAAATGTGAAGAAAGTTTTCTCCAACATATCTTCCTAGGTAACATTTTGTCCGCAGAATCTGAGGGTCGAGCACATTCTGAACAAAGCAGAGGTGTACTCGTTTACCTTTTTGAAATCTTGAAACCTGAGATTGTTCCATTCATCTATAGCAGTGGGAAGTAGAACTTCCCTTTAGGTGACCAAATCTGCTTTTTAAATCTTTCCATAAAATGTACGGATATTCACAATTTGAATATTCAAACTGTAACATTTCATCAATATGCTTATGCAAAAAGATATCAGCTTTTGTTTTGTCTTGTTCCGAGCAAGCATTTCCCTCTTGTATAGTTTCTAAGACACCCATGGATTTAAGATGTCTTTTTACATGAGTCGTCCACGGCATATAGTTTTCTCCGCTGATATTAAGAGCTGGGAATTCAATTTTTGCAATGTTCGACATTTTTGTTTGCTAAACAAGAATTAAGCAAATAGTAAGATAATTATTAGAATCCATATATATCAATAAACATTGCGATACAATAACGCGGTAGAGCTATAAACAAATACAGAAATAAGAAAATTTTAAATTCTTCAGGTGGTAGTTTAGCAATGGGAATAAGAATTAAATTGAGTATTATGGTTGCCAGTACTAAAATCGGGTGTATCATCTTTGAAAAATTACATTGGATAAACTTGAGAAAAGAGATAATCTTTTTATTGTAAACGAAAATAAATTGATAGTGGTCAATTTATAGTTTAAATTATAACCGTTTGTAATGGCTATGTAATTGTTGAGATAAGTATAAGATTATGTTATAAAAACATGAATTTAGTTTATAAAAACAAAAGAGAATAAGAACGACAAGTTAGGATAAAAATAAGACGTTAGTACGAATAAATGTTAATAAACATAATCAAAATGTTAGTTGTATAAAGTTAGTTGACATAAAAGGAAATGTTAGTTGTATAACTAAAGATTTTAGTAAAAATCAGATGCATAAGTAAATGTTAGTTGTATAAGTAAAAGTTAGATGCATAAATAATAGGTTAGATGCATAAGTAAAAGTTAGTTATAATAAAATAAAATGTTAGTTGCATAATCAAAAGTTAGATGCATAAATAAAAGTTAGTTTGTTAGTAGTCCCATGGTTATCAAGATGTCCATAATAAGATCTTCTTTATACTTATTATATTTATCTTAGTTATCTTCTTCATATAAGATATTATATATTATTACTCAACGAATCCCTTACCTTAATTAATGAATGACTTTGTGTTTTATTGATCTTTTTTATTAGAGTTTAAAAGCTCTCGTGCTGATAACATGTTATAATATTACAATAATTAACACAAGATTAGTGCTATAACTTTAAGAACTTTAAAGAGAATTGCAAGAGCAAATATATATATATATATATATATATATATATATATATATATATATATATATATATATATATATATATATATATATATATAATTTATAAAAGTATATACAAGAAGTGCATTTTCTCCTCTACATTGAGATGATATTTATAGTACAAAGATCAATCATTTTGATAGACAAATAAAACTTATTTACAAATTTGACAAACAGTTCATCCACTTGTTATAGTTATAATTCATAATATCTTTTAGTTTTCTTATGTAAACTAAAATAATAAACAAAACAATGTCATATTTTCCACGTAAAAGTTCATTTGGAAGTACAATATTTAATCCATCTTTTATTTATTCATAAATCTTGCTGCCAATATACCATAAAAATACACAAACCAGCACCAGAAACTATAAACAGCAACCATTCCCTTATCTAGACGAAAATATAATATGAAAGCAACACACAAAGTTTCAGACACTACTATTATGAATAAAAAAAATGTCAAAACTTGAAAATTCATAAATCAAGCTTTACATTTTTTACATTCCCGCAACATAATTTCTTCAGCACCATCACCCCAAAAACTATTGCATATTTACACATAGTTGGAGCTCAAACAGGCAAGCTGCACAACAAACCAAAGGCAGAAGCAGAGATGCTTGCTTGTGATACAACATATCATATGTTAAACTGCGTAGTCGCAGGGTCTCTCGCGCTTTATTCAGGTCCTGTAAAATATTACAATGTATTCGTTTCAAACGAGTAATACTTTTTGTGAATACTCAATAAAAACATGAAGAGTGTGATCGTGTTATATATTCCTTACCCAAAATGACCAACTTGTTCAGGTTGACAGTCAAGATAGGCATCCACTGCAGTATCTGAATTTTCTTTCTCCAAATCAACTTCATATGTTGACAGCAATTTTCTCTGCATTACAAATAAAATTTGATTGAATTTTGATTTATATTTTCACCTGCTTGAAACGTTTCTTATTAGCTTAACTTCTTTTTTCCTCTTAACCGTTTGACCTGATAGAGATAAAACATAACCTGAATCAACTCATTCATAAGTAGATGAGAGGGACCAGGCTTACTTTTTGGCCAAAAGTTTAGAACTTTATAATATTATAGTCGGTGTCACGTATGCTTATGATAATTAAATTAGTTCAACATAAACCAAAGCTTTGTAACTTTAAAATACTATCGGTTTGACCTGATTCCATTTTTTTAATTGGATAAATGATTTAGGTGGCTTTACTCCTTCAAAATCTAGTATGGCAGATTTCGACATGTTAGACCTATTTAACATGTTTTCCTTTAGCTAACTTCTATTATTTTACGCATTTGACCTGTTAAGAGATATATTATAACACGGATAGACACATTCATATTTAAAAAGGCCGGATCGGCTTGACTCGAAACACTCTTTGACCAAAAACTGATCATGTTATAAGTACCAATGTACCATTGTCAAATATGCTTACAGTATTTAATTATTAATAATATTCTAATTTAATGATGAAATGATTTAGAAGGCTTTATGTATTAGAAATACAACTTAGACGACTTTCGACGTGCATTACGCATTTGGTACGTTTCTTTTTAGCTAAACTTTCTACTTCCATTGAAGATAAGACATACCCAAATCGACACATTCATCTATGAATGGGTCGCTGCCACCTCAAGTAACCAGAGTCCGGGTGTATAAGACTGTTCCCCAAAAAAAAGTTGCAAAAGATGTCATGCTGATTGTCTTGAAAGTCAAAAGTTGAAATGGCCATATATGTGTGCTTATGAAATAGAAAATAAGTTGAAGAACACTTACATGGTCCTCAAAATCAGGACTGGTCAAGTTGATAGAGAGGTTTCTCATTAGCAACAACACCTGAAAGATGGAAAGCAAAATTAGATCTGTTTATAACTCGAATCATATGAATACAAATTACATCACAAACACTAATTGTATCTATCAAAAGTAACATGCTACTTAAATGGAAAGATTTGGGTTCCAAAATTTAGAAAAAAAAGTGATGAAGAGATCATACTGTTTCAACATCAATGGGGTCCATCTTTTTGAGTCTCTGCATGTGACCGATAGTACTTGGATCAAACACGCTTCCAATGAAGCCATAAACTTGAGCAAAGTCGGGCAGAACTGAACCAATGAAGAAAGAAATAAAACAATTTCAAATTAAGATCCATTTAGCAAGAAACATAACACAAACATAATCTGATGTGCTCTTATATAACGTTAAGCCTGCTTATTATATACATAATCACCACAAGTCAACAACATAACACATGGGAACCTATATCTAGTTGCAGAGAAATATTAATGAAATGCATATTTACTTTTTTGGTTCCACCAATACATGATCTAAAATTTGCAATATAAAGTGCTAAAAAACCTCTTGATGGAAGTCCATGACTCCTCTGTTCATGTATTTCAACTGTTGGTCGTGTTTTCGGAGCCATCTCGTCACTGCTGCAACAGTTAACATCCTCCAATTGACCTTCAGATGCCACAACATATGTAAGTTGAGGATAGTAAGTAGTAAAATACGAGCCACAGAACTATGTCTGTTTTACCTTTTGCTACACGAGACAAACCACCAGTTTCGACAGAATTCTTCACCATTTTAGAGGGATCAGCCCGTATTAGTTCAGGGTCAGTAAGAGCAGGCTTGGTTTGTAATGATGTGGTAACATTTGAAAGCACTGGAGCTGTTACAGACAGCAAATTTAATTAACCATGTGTCAGAATTATATCGTAAAGTCTGGGCCTAGACGTGAGTTTTCTCATGTACCAACCGCTCTTTGCAGCCTTTTGTGGATATGGATGCGCAGCTTTCCTTTTTGGACGAGGAGGAGGCAGATGTTCATGAGTGCCACTTTTTTGAACCTTCAGAAAGTACTTCTGTGCATGACTACGAATCTGCTTAAATCACTCGAAAAAATAATAACAATCAAAATACTTTCAACCAATTGGGTATGGAATAATGAGAGAAGAAAAATATCAGCAACAACTTTAATTAATACCCAAATCAAAAGGATACCCTCATATTCATCAATCATGTTGAAATCCTAAAAGCTATTGGCGGTGATCAATTCAAGGGCATTTTCACATATAATTGATAATGTTATTACAATGAGATTATAAACAGATAGTGTCTCAATGCAAATTTTAAGTTATAATATATTCTACTTGATGGCTTTAATGAATAATAATTATGATATTTTTATAAATAATTAATATGAATATGTCAAGAAAATGACTACATAATGATTAACTTTGACTACTATACCAAAAATATGTTATTTCACAACAAAAGTAAAAAATAAAATAAAATAAAACACAGAAAACAACTCTCCAATCTTTAACTATAATCTGCAACAAGATTTTAACTAGAAATATCAAAAGTCATTTGGAGATTATCACGTAGGCATAGCTGAGCATGCTTTTAATACAACAAAAAATTGAGAATACAAGAGTTAAAAAGGGAAAACAATGCTTATAAATAAGTTCCATGATAGAAGTTGCTGTAACAATCGGCAGCTAGTGAAGAAAGGCATGTGAACAGGATTTCACCTGT
This sequence comes from Flaveria sonorensis, assembly GCA_025506505.1. Classification (NCBI taxonomy): domain Eukaryota; kingdom Viridiplantae; phylum Streptophyta; class Magnoliopsida; order Asterales; family Asteraceae; genus Flaveria; species Flaveria sonorensis. The sequence goes on from CM046432.1 coordinate 11,919,822, forward strand.
ATGACAGTCTTTGAACCTATGAAAGCTTCAATTTTCTTCCAATCACGATCAAAGCTGTAAATCAGAGGAGCACAAAAAACAATCAGGAAAGTGTTCCAACTTATGAGTGACTTACGAACTAGAACCCATAAATGCCTTGAGGAGTTCAGGTCAATTTTGAACAAGCAATGAAGGACTTATGATAGACCTCAATCCCTGATCACCATGGCAGGCCTTGCCAACAAAAAAATATATCACAACAAAACTAGCATTCAATTAGGGCAAAACCTAGCACCTTCATTTTAAGAACCATGCACAACATCCAAATTATCATGAATAAGGTATGGTTTTTTTCATTCAAAAATGCCTTTGCCTATATGAGCATCCATTGTCATATACACATGACAACAATCAGGTTTGGTTACCAAAGACTAAACCTCCTTGGGGACAGATCTATTAAGCACACCAGTATGCATGTGCTGATGTGCACAACATGAAATAAGAACATTTTGCCCCCAAAATCATTTCACTAACTTGTTCAACCCTGTAAAAGCAATAAAAGCACCTTCGGCTGGTCAGATGTCCTAAGTTTATAGCCAGCACTAGTTTATTGCCTAGTGACTTACCAGGTCTGCATCAATGAGAGAACACAAATTTTGCACTCTTGGTCTAGGTTTATGAAGTTGTCTAAACAAATAAAAGCAACTTAACAAGTTTTTAGAATCATGTATTGTGTAGATTCAGCGCACTACCCATCCAGTAAATAGATGGAGACAAGCCTACAAAAGCTCTGAATATCTGGTCCACTAGTTCTCTCACTTATAAAACATTAAACATGTGCTTCGTACAAGGTACAATCTTAGCAGATAACTTACTGGCGAAGGTGATTCCACAATGTTAGGCATGTGGCAAAAAACTAAAAATATCTTCGACTCAACCAACCAAAATAATTCATCAAATTGCAGCCTAACTTCTGTGCTTCTGTGTGTATCCGAAAAGCACTGATTCTAACTTAGGCATGACTTGATAAACCTAACATCTAAAGAACTTACCCAATCAGCAACCATAACGCTATTTCACCATGAGATTTGCATAACATCACGACCACATAATCACATTCAACCGATGACCACCGGAAACTCAGCAGAAAGCCACCACAGCTTGAAAATGGTACAATCTATGAAACACCAATAACGTACTACATTCCCTAAACATAAAACCCTAAGCAAAATTAGCGCAAAAAAACTCTCGATTCCACTATTTAAATTCATAATACAAAAGAATAAAGTAAATCAACAACGAAAAGTAGCTCAAAACTCAGTCTCACGACAGCAAATCACACAAAAACCTAAAAATTCAACCTTAGTGAAAAAACTGAAATCCAATTGCACAAAATCGAAATAAACCCTAAAGACGTAACAAAACTGAAATCAGAAACTCGATTAACCAAAGATTAACGAAAACAACTAACAGCTGAAGAGCTTCAAGGAACTTATCGTGCTCGGGTTCAGTCCAGCTCTCTCTAGACTTGGTAATGGTGTAGGGTTTCCTGATCTTCTTCGACACATCATCGGCCGATGAGGACGATGAGTTCGTCGACGGCGGAGCAACGGCGGCGGTAGGGGTGGATAACGAACCAATGTTAGGTAGAGCCATGCCCATTGGATCAGTGGTGCATGTGTGTGTTCCGATGGTGTAATCAGTGTGTGTTGTTGTGGAATCGATGTTGAAATGAACGATGAAGGAGAAAGAAAGGGTGAAGAAATGATGTGGCTATGGTTACATGCGACGCTACCCTACCATTACTACCTGTGCGTCACAGATAGATAGTTAGTTATAGCCAATACATTATATATAAATATCTAAAATATCATTTTGGGGTTAACCACAGCCGACAATTTTATAATAAAAAAGCAGAAAGCTAGTTAGGAGCTAGATAATACACGTAAATTTTCAAAATACCGAATTACACCGAAGTTTCCATTCTAAATTTGGCATTTTCCCCCTATTCTAAATCCACAGGAATAAGAGTAGTTTAACCTCGTACACGATGTTAGACGGCTCCGATGTTTGGTTTTTGAAAATTATTGCATTCCTTGATTTCCATATACACCAAATAGTAGTCATAAAGATGGCGTGGAAAACATTTTTTTGTGCTTCCTGGATGGGCCAGGAATTATGAATGTTTAGGACTTCTTCCACCGTGAAGCAGCAACTAGAACAGGGACGGAAATTTATCCTTTAGCGGCCCAGACCCTAACCAATTATCCAACCAGAAGCAGCAACTTGAGCCATTTCCAATTCTGCATCTAAGAGATGAATGTCCATGGACTTAAGTTCATCAATGATCTTCACAATATTTCTCCAAGGCCTAGTAATTGACTTATTGCAAGGGAAAGCCGACCATCTTTAATTTGACATATGGATTGCTTGAATTACCTTTACCCATAGTGCATATTTATCAGACTTAAACCTCCAGAGCCATTTGGCAACAAGAGCCCAATTCGCTGCCTGAATGGAGCCAATGCCCATGCCACCATCCTCTTTGCTAGCTAATAATCTGTTCCATGAAACTCATGAGATCTTCTCCTTTTCTGCAGTACTTCCCCAACAGAATTTGCGCCTAATGGATTAAATTAAGTGAATTATCTTCGTAGGAGCTTTGAAGAGCGATAAGAAGTAGGTTGGGATTGAGCCGAGAACCGACTTCAGAAGAGCAACTCTTCCACCAAAGGAGAGAGACTTCTCTTTCCACTTTGGGAGGCGATTTGAGATCTTATCCAGAACCACTTTCCAGTTTTTGATGATAGACATGTTGCATCCCACTGGAACCCCTAAATAAGTAAACAGAAAAGATCCAACTTGACAGCGGAGAAAGCTCACTAAGGAGTGTAAAGAGCTATCTTCCAAGCAGACCCCATAAACCTTGCTTTTTTAAAAATTTATCCTTAGAGCAGAAGCAAGATTAAAACATCGAAAGATGCGGGCCAGAAAGAAAGTTTGAATGAGATGGCTCACCCATAAAGATTGCATCATCCGCAAAGAGTAAATGGGATATCGAAGGCCCGCTATTGGGAAGAGAGATACCTCTAATCACACCCAAGGATCCAGCTTTAGATAGGACTACATGTAGAGCTTACATGACCATTAGAAAAAGAAACGGGGAGAGGGGGGCCACTTGCCTTAGTCCTCTCGAAACATTAAATTCTTTTGTGGGAGAGCCATTGACAATTACAGAGGTTCTTCCAGATTTTAGACATGCCTCAATCCATGATCTCCATCTTCCAGGGAATCCCATCTGGTCCATAATACTCTCCAGAAAAGCCCAATTGGCAGAATCAAAACCCTTCTAATAGTCCATTTAAAAAAAACAAGCTTCACGATTCCCAGCTTTGAGCCAAGAGAAAATTTCATTTAAGATGAGCGGACCATTAAGGATGAGTATGTCTTGAAAGAACCGAAACTGAGTTTCGCTAATAATATAGCCCATAACACCTTTTAACCTGTTTGCCAAAGTTTTTACGATGATTTTATACGAGGAGCCAATAAGGCTAATAGGCCTGTAATCCTCAATAGCAAGCGGGTCAGGATTTTTAGATACAAGGGTAATAAAAGAACTGTTACATCCATTACTGATTTTGCCATTAACAAAGAAGTAATCCAATATGGATTTAATGTCAACCACCAATGAATCCCAAAAAGTCTTGAAGAAACCTGAAGTTAAAACCATCCTACCCCAGAGACTTGTCATCACCACAGTCCTACACGGCACATTTGATTTCTTCAACAGTGAATGGCGCAATTAGAGAAAAGGCAATTTCCTGGGGAATCTTTTTACAACCACTATACATAAAGAAGGTCATTGGGGTAAGGGTTCCAAGAATCTAGAATGAAAGTGGTCTTGGATTGCATTTTTTATCAGGGATGGGTTTGAGGTCCAAACACCAATGATCGTTAGACCACTAATCCTAGATTTAACCCATTTGTTGTTCACTATACCATGAAAAAAAACGGGTGTTTTCATCCCCTTCTAGGGCCCATTTAACTCTTGCTTTTTGTTTTAGGTCCATCGTCACCTTTCCCTCTAAAATAGATAAATCTTTTTTCCATGAAATCCATTCTTGTTTTGGACATAAGTTTTAGGTTTAGTCCAACCAAGGGAACCAAACTTTTGGTTTTAGGTCTATAGCCTAATATTTTATAAAGTTATGCATTATGTTCTTATCTTATTTCTAGATATATTGTTTGATTTTTTAAAGAAAGTTAGACATGTAAGTTTTGTGGTTTCTTTATCATTAACATGTTTGTTTGATCGTTTTCAAAATAGTGGATGTGATTATTATCACATACCAGATATTTTTATATTTTAAGGAGGATTGATTACTTGAAAGAGTTTCAAGTAAGGTGTAAATGCATAGTTTATTACAGAGTCTGAATACATTGATGTATTAGTTTTAACAAATGAGACAACTTGGATGAAGAAATTTTGTACTGATCTTGAGGTGACGTTGAGCATCGAGAGACCGCTAGGATATTCTATGGTTGTCAAAGGTCACACCATAACACTAATCACGTGCGTCAGAAGTTCCACTATCTAGCAGATCTATTTTCGAAGCCTATGAAAATGTCACCAATGATTTATGAATATTAAGACTCACACAACGAGCAATGGCACATGATTAATGTGTTAGTTTAAAGAGTCTACACATATTTACATGAACTGAAATTGTGCCATTATTTGAGGAATAATTAATATTATCTGATACATATATTATTTGATAATTGATAATAATAATTGGATATTGAGTTACGTTATGAATATTTTATTTATACTTAATTGGAAATCTATATCTCTAATAAATAAATAACTCATTTCGTTATTTGTTACAATTCTAGTTCCATGATATTATTTTGTCCCACTTATTTTCACTTTATCATCACATGTTATAATTCTAGCTTCCCAAGATTTTTAACACGCTTCTTTTCTTTTTCAATATTATTGATTCACTAATTCTTTAAAACTTTATATCATTTTAAAGTTTTTATATATTCATTATTAACTACTTAAATTTTTATTTATTCAACATGTTGAATATATAATGTTTTAACCGAGTTATATATACAAGTCAAAAATTGCATTGGCTAGTGTAATTAAGCTAAACTTGTTAGCTAAACCATAAAATCGTATTCAGTTATTACCTAAGAGTTATGATAATTAAAAGCCCACAAAAGGATTAGGGTTTTAGAGAATTATATATAAGGGTTTTTTTTGTCCAGCCCCCTGTTTTGGTATCAACTGACTTCTAGCAAAAGGGAGAAAATTAGGGGTTTGTTCATTTTGGTGATTAAAGAGTTCGGTGATTTGTGTATCCGCTAGCACCTCGATCATTGTTTTGTTATGGATTTCCTTAACGGCGTATGGTTTTTTGATCTTCTTTGAAGCATCATTGGGTATGAGGACAATGAATTTGTTGACCAAGGAGCGACAACAATTATGGGCATGGAAAAGGAACCAATGTCAGGCATAGCCATGCCCATTGGGTCTAATTAGAAGGCTAGGGAATTTAATGATACATATGTGTGTTCCTATTGTGTAATTAGTGTGTGTTCTTGGTGGCGTTGGTGTGAATGATGAGGAAGAAGAAATCAACGATGAGGTATGATGCAATAATGGTTACATGAGACGCTTCCCTGCCATTATCACTTGTGAATCACAAATAGTTGCACCCAACTGATAAATATCTAAAATATCCTTTTAGAGTTAACCACAAATTTAGGCTCTCTTATTGTACATAGGTCTAGTCCAACCAAATAAATACACCTTTTCCTTTTAGAGCTATAACCTAATATTCTATAGAATAGATAATACAAATAAATCTTCAGGGCACATCATGATCGTAAAATGGCTCATATCTATCTAAAAAATAGAGGCTTGAAATTTTGCAACGTTCAATAAGTGGTTAATAAGAGTATATTAGGGTCGTTTTAAAAAGAAGATTATACAAATGATACTTGAGTTATACTAGTATTGGTTGTATGCTTCTACGTTGTCCTTCCGATATAACATCATGATCGTTATCCTATTATACATATCATCGAGTTTAGATACTTTGAATCATTATCTTATAATTTTCTAATTCATAGATATTGATTAATAGCCTGGACGAGGCTATTAAATGATTGTGGGGAAAATTGGTTATATTAGTTATAGCTGATGGCCTGATTCTATTCTAGCCAGGAAACTAAGGACCTAGTTAATCTTTGATCTTATATAAGTGCTATTTTAACTAATGAAAATGTTGAAGACTTGTATCTGTAAGTTAGAAATATAGGCAAAAAGCGTGACTATTCTTTTGAATGAAATTCTCAAATAAACTGATAGTTGAGATTAATTCGATTAGGAAGTTGGATCTTAAAAAAAAAGTTTGTTTAAGATGGGATGCAGACCGATACAAGAACACTAAGTTCTTTCATGAAATAATTGATGGGAATAAAAGAAGGTTTAGGATTAACGGTTTCTCGATCAATGGAGATTGAGTTACAAATCTAAATACTATAAATTATGATATTCAACTCTTCTTTTACTCAAAATTTAATGAGTCGCCCATGGCAAGACCTAAATTTTTTTCACTATTGTATATAAATGATGTAAAATCAAGAAAAGTAGGCTCAAAGTGCCATATATTGGTAGGCTTGACATACAATTTGACAAATTTGCTTGTATAACAAAACAACAAGATCTATGAACGAATTGTCAAATCCATCTTTAGAGTGTGGTTTTAGAAACCAAGTCTCGCTAAATCAATGCTTGTAAAGTTAGTTGATACGCATACCATGTCTCCATTGTTTATAAGTCTCTCACTTGGTATCAAGTTTTCATTTCTGTTATGTCACATGTAGACCTAAAGAAACTAAAAACATGTTCTCTTTTGTTATGTTAACAATAGACCTAGAGACAATAATGTAAAGACCAGATTCTAAAATAATAAAGAATATTCACATTTGAAGAATCTCATCTTTCTTCAACAAATGAGACTTTATACTTAGGTCTATGATAAATTACTAAGATATGGCAAAGTACTTCCTTGCATACCTTAAGAATGGGTAGGTTTTTTTGTGCTTCCTGTAACATTTGACCCATTTTGTAAATTCGAATTCAGTTGGGACAATTATGTAAGTGAAATTTATTATTTAATCATTTTATCTATTTGGTGCTTTAAAAAAATAAATATATCATTTATTTAATTTATAATAATTTTATAATTTACAAAATAATTTTTTATAAATATATAAGGTTTTATTAATAATTATGAGATTTTAATCATTTAATTAAAATAATAATTATATTACGAACTTTAACAAAATTTATAAATTTATTAAAGTTCCATAAATAAAAATGTAATTCATTATTCAAATTAGGATTTTAAAAAGTTTAAGGGTTTAACTTGTAAATTTCAAAACTTTAACTAAAACCTTTATGCCTAAAATGTTAACTTTATCAAGCTCAGGGACCAAAGTTATAACTTTCTTAAGACTCAAAGTGTTTCCCCCCGTCGACCAACCCAACTTCGCCCGAACTTCGGTGACCCCTAAAACCCTACAACTCACTCGATTAATCAAATCCAACCTTTGCTATCCATTTGTTTGACTATTCGAACTCATACCCTCATCTAATTCGAAAATCCCCACGATTTAACTAAATCAACCGAAACCGAAATCATCACCTCAAATCTTAAACCTGTTATGACTCGAATCATAATCAAATTATTAAAATCTTTGACCTGCAACGCTCCAATGATCATTGCGATCATAAAAAAATCAAATCAACTTAGGTCGAAACTACAAATTAATCAACGAATCAATGTTGAAACCCCCTATTAAAATTCAAACTCGTCCAACTTAAAATAGCTTGTTGGATTGGTTTAGTTGAAAATAACAAGAAATTCCTCTTTGATCAGTAGATAACAAATACGGAATCTAAGTTAACTACTTACTATCTTTAAAGTATAAACTTGATTAATCGTTTGAGTACAAATGATACAATCGGCAGATACAATCAAATGGCTTGAAAAGCTTTCCTCTACTATACAAGTGTGAAGACTTTTATACTATGAAATCTAAATAGTATGAATAAACTATACTATGTTCAAAGTCTACAACAAAACAGATAATCTGCTATCAGAGTTGGCAGCTTTAGTACTATATTGTCTCCGAAAGGTGAAACACAACAGCTGTCAGCACAAACATTCTTGTTTTGAGTAGCAGTTGATCAGCAGCTGATGGAGTTCTCTGCTGAGTGGCAGTAGTCAATCGGTAGATCTTTGGTAGGCTGCTGATCGGCAGTTGCGCAACATATGTTGGTTGGTATTCATTCATCATATGCTAATTGGTAGTGGATTCAACACTTGGCTTAGTTCGGCAGTTGGCAGGTAGTGTTGAAATCCAGAGCTTTTGGTAGCTTCATCCTCTTCATAGATCAACAAATTTCCCCTAGGATGATACTACCAAAACTCTGTCTTCATCCTGATTAATAGAAGTTCACACATGTATTCTCTTCTATCTCTTGAGGGGTTGTCAAGAGGTAGATTTACCAAATCATTCATGTTGTACTGAGAGAGTTTGAAAAGATCATACTCTTTTACATCAACTTTTCCAGCACCAGCATATGTTAGATTGAAGGTCTTGGTTGAGGAATTGTCACTCCAATGCGTGATTGGGTCATGAGTACTTAGTGGAGTCACATGTAGAACCTCTTCTTCTTCCTTTTGCTTAGCCTTGTTTCCAAAATCTATCTTCAGAATGGAAGCCATAGATTTGTACTGTCTAGCATGCCTTATATTCAAAAGCTAGCTTATGCATCCTCTTTAAGTTTTCAAGGCTGAGCTTCAGAACCTCCTGCTCAGATAGAAAGAAAGATTTTGACTTGTTCTTTATTTCTATGAAAAAGTTCTCGGCTTTTAAATCATAACCCCATTTGATGATTGTTGTATCATCATTATCTGAGTCATTTTCTTTATCATATTCTAAGGGTTCTTCTTTTTCTTCTTTTGGATGTTCCAACCCATGTCTAATTCTTTTAGCAGTATTGATGATGATCACTTCATCTGTTGAATGATCTGATTGGCTTTGGGTAGGGGATTTGACTGTTTCAGTAGCTTGTTGGACTGATGGAGAACCATGGTCAGTGGTTTGAACTTGTGGAGAAGTAGTAGGAGGTGATAATGGTTGGTTGCTAGGTTTGGCAGATGTGGTGGTTTTAGTAGCTTCAGACTCTAGTTTCTTCTTTCTTTGTTTTGAAGCCTGCCTTGATATTTCTAGATGAGATTTGTAGATCCTCATTAGTATTTTTTTCCACTTCCCTTGCCTCAGAATCATTGTTTGGATTCCTTAGTCTTAGCCTAGTCAAGTCAGCTATCTCAAACCAGTTGAAGCATACCAGTTGGTTCCTTGAGTAAGCTATTCTTCTAGCTGCTGATCTAATTATGAAGTAGGTATTCTTCTTCTGATCATATTCCCACTCCACTATAGGATCATCTGCTGGTAGTAGAGTTTCAAGGATCACTTCACCAAAATTAGCTTTGACTAAGCATAGTACTTTATGTAGCAGCATTTTATATTCATCATTCTTACATCCAAAGATGTTGAAATACTCAACAATTTGCTCAAGAATGTCAAGGGCCAAATCAAGTACCTCATTTTCATGATCATAATATGTGATTTCTTCATTAGCCCTCTTGAGAGCAAATTTCTTCATCTGAGCAAGATACCCAACAACCAACACCTTTGTTTCTTTAAATATCTTCTCCTCTACTTCTAGATCAACACTCCTTGCTTTTACAATTTTATTTGGTGCTTTCTTCTTCTTTGCAAGGATTGAGAAGATGGGCTGACTGTCATCAGAGGTTGTTGAGTCAGGGGATGCTGGAGGCTCAGTTGTAGATGGGAAGATCTTTGAGTTACAGTCTTTGACTTTACATGTTCTCTTTCCCATTGCTCTCTGGCTTCTTCAAATTTAGGAGCTCACCAGCTGCAATCTTTTGTTTGATTCCTCTAATATTCAGATCAAGAGTTAACATACTCATTGGTCCTACTTGCCTACCAGAGAAACCATAATATTTGAGGAACTACTTCATTTGTTGCTTATCCCTGAACTCTTGCTGGACTTTTTCTTCGTGCTTCCTCTCTGATGCAGCCCTCTTTCTTCTAGCTAACTTAGCTGTTTTCTCCAATTCAGTATGAGCTGCAACTATCAGTCTAGATTTGATCTCAACAGTGCTCCACTCCATGACCTCTTCAAAATTGAATCCTTTCAACTCAAGCTGAGCTGCTAGGAGACATTTTTCTTGATATTTCTTTTCTTTCTTTTTAGTACAGGTCATGGGTTTTGTAAGGATCACACTTAGAGGCTGATGCAACCAATGAGCTCTCAGTATGCACATGTGAAGTACAAGAAAGTTACTTTGGAAGATTTGATATAACTTAGTGAATTATACTAAATATCAAATCTTCTGAAGCCAAAAGACCAAATCTTCCGATGCCAAAGAGGAAGTCTTCCGAAGCTTCAAAGACAAAGTCTTCTGAAGCCAAAGACTGATTTTTTCTGAAGACAGAGAAGACATGTTTTTTCTAAATCACCTTTTGACAAAAGCTGAACTACTTTCCGCTGCCACCTCTGAAGACTCACCAACTTATATGAGTTGGTGAAAAGGCCTTACTTTTGTCAAACTGTAGATTAAGGTCTTATGTCTGTAACTTTCTACTCTTGTACTTTTATCCTTTTTGTAATATATTATGATGTGAGCTATGAAATATCATAGTCAATGGTCAAAAGGCAATCCGCCTTTTGACTTTACATTGATCTTGTTGTCTAGATTAGTGTTTCCAGCTGGCCTTTAAAGTATGGCCGGCTGTAGGATGTAGTATAAAGTATCTCAAGTACTTGTAACTTTAGAATATAAGCTTTGTAACACTTGTAAGAAATTGAGAGCAATATACATCATTCTTGAAAACCAAATTATCTTGTTCTTGTTCTTTATTTGTGTTTTTTGTTTCATCTTAAGACGGTTCCCTATTTGATTTGTTAAGTGTTCTAACACTCTCCTAACAACTATGAAACTATTGCGTTGACCCGTTCAATGGCCCTGCAATTGGTATTAGAGGTTTTTAGGCTCTTTATTGTAAGATCTCACCATCTTAGATCTCTTCAGTTTCATAAAACACTTACCAGCTCAAATGGCAGCTATCTCAAAGGATGATATGGAAACCAGTACCATGACAAAGTCTCCACTGATCACTCCTGATGAATTTTATACTTGGTGCCAACGTATGGAAGGGTTTATCAAGTCTCAAGATAGCAGGATGTGGAGATCTGTTGTTGAAGGACCTCACATCCCAAGCACCTCTTTAGCCACTGCTGGAGGTGGGATGATTCGAAAGAAAATGGATGACTATTCTGAGGAAGATTGGAATAAAATTGATGTAGATCAAAAAGCCATGACCTCTCTCCAAACTGTTCTTCCAAATTCTATATATAGAAGCTTCAAGAAGTGCAAAACTACTAAGCAACTCTAGGATGCACTTAAGCTCATGTATGAGGGGTCTAAGAAAACAAAGGAAAACAAGAAAGACCTCATGAAGCAGCAGTTTGAGAACTTCACCTACAAGATAGGTGAAACCATGACTCCATTATACTTCATGTATGTTGAGATTGTGGATACTCTCATGGATATTGGAGTAAAGCTTGAGAATAGGGATATTATGAGGAAGTTCATGTTCTCTCTTCCCAGACAATGGACACACTACTGTGTGGCCATTAAGAGAACCAAAAACCTCTCTACCCTTACTCTCACAGAGCCGTATGGTATCCTTAGTGGCTACCAGATGGAGATGAACATGCAAAACCCATCAAGCAGCTCTTCCAACAATAAGCAGAGCTCAGCCTTCATATGGTTGAAAGGGATAGTAGAGAACCACAACATCATCTTATATGCTACCCTGACAACTCACAAAAGGGTCCTTTCATCACCTTCCCTGAGACATAAAGGGAGAGCTACATCCAAGGAAGCCCATTCCAAGAGACAAGCTCTGCTCAAGCCTTTGTGTCTGCTAATGAAAGCTATGGAAACTTTCTCTTTACTCTTGAAGACTTGGATTGCATCCATCCAGACCTAAAGTACATGAAGGTAGTCTAGCAGATGGCTCTTCTCACTCATAGAGCCAAGGAATTCTACAAGAGAACAGGAAGGAAGTTCCCAACCAATGTGGCCAGTGGAAAGTTTGGCCTGGATAAAAGCAAGGTGAAGTGTTACAACTATAACCAAATAGGACACTTTGCTAGAGCATGCAAGGCACTAAGAACAAATAGTGGCCAAGCACAATCTAGACCAAACTACACTGATACAGTTCCCAGAACTAAGAAGCCAAGCCAACCAAAACAACATGATGTTGTTGCTATTAAAAAGCAAGCTTTGACTGGAGCTTTCAGGTAGAAGATGCTTCTCCAAACCAAGCACTGATGGCTGATCATGAAGAAGCCAAGGTATTAGAACATCTTTGTACTCTTGAATGCATTGCTAAAGTTAATATGTATAAGTCCTACAACTTGGAAGTGAGATTTGATCTTATGTCCTTAAACATTTTAAAAGCTGACTTTAAAAGAGCAGAAAATGATTATGAACTAAAAATTGAAGATTTAGAGAAAACCATTTCTACTCTTAAGAATGAGCATACAATCTACAGGACTCAAATCAAAGATCTCATAACCAAGTTAACTGAATGCCAGGCTGAGCTTGTGATCAGCAAAGCCAAGGCAGAAAAATGTGTTCTTGAAGAGGAAACCTTCAAGAACATCATATCCACATCCTTACAAGCAAAGATTTGTTATCAAAACAGGGTCAAGTGAGATAGCTCCTCCACACACACTATTATCTGTAAGATCTCAAAGTTGTAGAACTTGTCAAGATGAGCTACCTCCTATTGATCCTATCCAAGAGAAGGATGAAGATGTAGAGGAGATAGTAAAGGATGAACATGAATTGAGTGACAAGGGTTATCCTAAAAAGGGTCACTATTCTCTTGGAGAGAAGAAGGAACCAGGGATGACTAAGTCTGCAAGAAAAAACTTGATAAGGGCAGCCAAAAGAAAATCAAAGAAAGCCTGAGAGATCAAGGACACTTTCAACTCCAAGCAAAAAAAAGTTTTCATTTTTGCTGGATTTAAAGTGGTGAAGACTGAAGACTGAAGACTCAACCATGGACTCTAATACCAAGAGTCCTAGTTCATGTCCAAATCATCCTGGTCCGGAGAAGAAGACTGATCAAATATGCAGCACTGCTGCACAGCCTGAACCATCCAGTTCCAAGAGCAAGCCTCACCCTAAGAAGCATACTGTATCATCTGAAAAGATGAAAAAGGAAGTGGAAAGAGATCAAGCTCAGCCACTTACTCAAAAGAAGACTCTTAGAAGCATGCCAACTGAATGCATCATGTGTGGTAGTACTTCTCACTTTGCCAAGGATTGCTCTACAATCCTAAAAGTACTATCCACATGACCAAGGAGAAAACTTTTGAGAAGAAGAAGAAGATAGCTTTAGAAGGAAAATCTCTCCCTTTCGGAAGCTCCAAAGTGAAGAAGAAGATAAGTGAAAACTTACATTAAGAAGAAAATTTGGTCTCAGAAGAAAGGAATGCTTCCAAAGTACTAAAGTCTGCTGCAATGTATGCAAAAGCTTCCAAAGGTCCAGTCTTCAAAACTTTCGAAGTCATCAAAACTTCTGAAGTATTGAAGGCTAAGTCTAGTCTTCCAAAGAAGGTGTGGAAGATGAAGGAAGGCCATATGATTGAAAGTTCTTTATCAACAACAGCAAATGATCCTTAGAGCTTGCATATATGATCAATTACTATTGCATTATCTTCAATTCACTTTGACAAGCCCAAGACTAACAAGGCTTGGGTTTCTAAATATAACTAACCATCTTTTTATGTACGGGAACAACTAAATACCAAAGGAAATGTATGGATCATTGATAGTGGCTGTTCCAGGCACATGACAGGCAATGGCTCTTTGCTTTAGAATTTTAAAAGAATTGTTGGAGGGCCAGCTGCTTTTGGAGGAGAATCAGGTGGTTACATAACTGGAAGGGACAGGGTCACAAATGGTAAGCTCAACATTGTGAAGGTAAATTAAGTTAAGGAGCTTGGGTACAATCTCTTAAGTGTATCCTAATTTTATGACCAGAGACATAACATGCTCTTTCATGAGCATGAGTGCATTGTTATCAAGCCCGGGATGGTCATTCCTCAAGAGCATATCCTGCTTAGAGCCCCCAGGAAAGGGAACATGTACAAGATGGATTTGTAGGAAACATTTCTATCAGGAGAAATTTCTTGCTTTCTATCTAAAGCAAATAGTGACGACTCTTTCCTCTGGCATAAAAGAATGTGCTATGAAAACTTAAGAACATAAATAAATTAATTAAGAATGATTTGGTAACTAGAATGCTAAAGAAAGAGTTTACAAGTGATGACCATTGTGTTGCATGCCTGAAAGGGAAACAACACAAAGTGTCTCACAAGCCAAAGGAAATGAACTCCATCACAACTCCTCTACACTTATTACACATGGATCTCTTTGGCCCCACTAGTGTAATGAGTCTAGGAAGGACCTCATACTGTTTGGTGATCACAAATGACTTCACAAGTTACACTTGGGTCTTCTTTCTTAGAACTAAGGGTGAGACTCCTGATATCTTGAAATGCTTTATTCTGAAAATAAAGAATCAATATGATCACAAGGTCAAAATCATAAGATGTGATCAAGGAATTGAATTCAAGAACCAAATCCTTGATACATTTTATGATGAGAAGGGCATTACAAGACAATACAGTGCTCCAGGGACTCCTTGACAAAATGGTGTTGCTGAGAGGAGAAACAGGACACTTATTGAAGCTGCAAGAACCATGTTATCTAACTCTAAACTACCCATCACCTTCTGAGCAGAGGCAGTCAACACTGACTGCTATGTGTAGAATAGAGTTTTAGTAGTCAAAACTCATAGTAAGACTCCTTATGAACTGTGGCATAAAAGGAGATCTTTCATTGGTTTCCTCAGATTATTTGGATGTCCTTACACCATCTTGAATACCAAGGATTAAATAGCCAAGTTTGCTGAGAAATCAGATGATGGACATTTTATTGGATACTCTTCCAAAGCTAAGGCTTATTGAGTATACAATCTCAAAACTAGAGTAGTTAAGGAGTCAGCCAATGTGACCTTCAATGAGCACACACCTAGTGTGAAAGGTTTTGGTCCTGATTGGCTATTTGATCTTGATTTAGTTACCAACTGTTTTAACAAATCTTATAAAGATGTTTCAGGATCTACAGGTAGCTTATCAACAGGAGATTCTGATCCAAGATTTGAGCTAAGAAGACCAAGTGTTCAAACTACTTTAGCTCCAAGGGTAACTAGCCCTACAGGTGGAAATCTTGTTAGCACAACCATGATAAACTCTTCATCTGATACATCTAAGGTGCCTATAAATTCCAACACAGAGGCACATAACTCAAATGAAGAAATTTCCAATGTAGGAGGAGATGGAGGTGGTAATAGTGATCAAGAATTCTTGATGCTGATAACCACTCCATAGAAGACAACATCAATGATGTGACACACTTATTAGATCAAGTTTCTCTTGATAAGTGTGTTGATGTGGTGGATGACACTCAATCACCAGATCTGAATTTCACCAATTTAGATCTATCCAACCAACTTGCTGTGATTCCTCAACTGAGAATCCACAAGTCACATCCTACCATAAACATCATTGGAAATATTAAGATAGGGGTGAGAACAAGAGTACAAACCCATGAAAAAAATGTTTGTCTTCACTCTTGTTTCTTGTTCCAGATTGAGCCTAAGAAAATTGATGAGGCTCTGAAGGATAGAAGTTGAGTTGAAGCAATGTAAGAGAAGCTGCTTTAATTCAAAAGACAAAAAGTTTGGAACCTATGTCCTTTTTCTCAAAGGAAGACTACTATAGGGACCATGTGGGTATTCAGGAATAAGAAAGATGATAGAGGACTTGTCATCAAGAACAAGGCAAGGCTAGTTGTTCAAGGGTACACACAAGAAGAAAGGATTGACTACACAGATGTTTTTGCTCCTGTAGCAAGACTTGAAGCTATTAGGATATTCCTTGCTTTTGCTGCATCCAAGGATTCCAAGGTCTACTAACTTGATGCAAGTGTGCCTTCTAATATAGGATGATTGATGAGAAAGTGTATGTCAAACAACCACCTAGCTTTCTAGACCCAGATCATCCTGATTATGTCTGCAAGCTTGCCAAAGCTCTTTATAGGCTTCATCAGGCTCCAAGGAAGTGGTATGAGGCACTATCATAGTACCTCTATCAGCATGGATACAAGAGAGGTACTATTGATGGAACATTCTTCATTAAAGGAATAGGAAATGACTGATGCTGGTTCAAGTTTATGTAGATGACATCATCTTTGGGTCAACTAATCCGAAGCTCTATAAGGACTTTGAGAAACTGATGAAGAATAGATTTGAAATGAGTGCCATGGGGGAACTCAATTTCTTTCTAGGAATTCAAGTGAAGCGGGTTGACAATGGCATCTTCATAAACCAGTCAATGTATGTGCAAGACATACTTACTAGATTTCATCTGACTGAGTGTAAGGTTTCTAAGACAACCATAGCCAGAAACCACTCTTTAGGAGCTGATTTTAAGGGGGAGTGTGTTGATGAACATCTCTACCAGGCTATGATTGGGTCTTTTGTGTACCTCATAGCTAGCAGGCCTGATATCATGTTTGCTATATGGATTTGTGCAAGATATCAAACCAACCCCAAGATGTCACACCTGGTTGCTGTCAAAAGGATTCTTAGATATCTAAAAGGTTCTCCCAAACTGGGCCTTTGGTATCCAAAGAATTCTGGCTTCAATCTGTAGACAATGACTATGGTGGCTGCAACATGACTGCAAAGTCTACATCTGGGGGATGTCAATTCCTTTGTGGGAGGATAGTCTTATGGCAATGCAAGAAATAATCTTGTATGTTTGCATCAACGGCTGAAGCTAAATACATTGCTGTTGCAAGCTGCTGTGCTCAAGTGCTTTGGATTCAGAATCAGATGTTGGACTATGGATTCCACTTCAAAGAGACTCCCATCCACATAGACAACAATAGTGCTATCTCTATTACAGAGAATCCTGTACAGTACTCAAAGACAAAGTACATCAACACCAGGTATCATCTGATTAGAGATAATTTTGGAAAAGTATTGATAAAACTATTCAAAGTTAACACAAATGAACAATGTGCTGATCTGTTCACAAAAGCTTTTGATGAACAAAATTTTAAGTATCTTGTATCAGCTATTAGGATGGTTAACTTTGAGTAGATTTTCTTAAACTAAACTCAAGGTTATTTTTTCAAATATGTGTGTCTTAAGTTGTCTATATCATCACCTATATAAGCCCAGTTTACTTTGGAAGAAATATTTCAAAATGATATTTCTTAGAATTTTGAGAATTTTAGATATGTTTTCTTTCGGAAGTCATCAAGTTGTCTTTGGAAGAAAATTATGTCTTTAAAATAAATAACTACTTCTAAGAAATTTATCTTTGGAAAAATTTTTAATATATCTTCCGAAGCTTACATTTGTCACCAAGTACATATATGTCTTGAAGGACTATTTTCTTCCGAAAGCAATTAAGTCTTGAAAGTTATATTCTCTCTTCAAATAAAATTTCTTATATTTGATCTTCTGAAGCAAAATTTGTCCAAGAAGTAAAAATACTCTAAGTATTTTTCTTTTGAAGCAAATTCTTGAAAAGCTAAGAAATATTTTCCAAAGCCAAATTGGCTTCGTAAGTTTTTCTCAAACCTTCCGAAGATAAATTGCATTCGAAACATTTTAGAATTCTAAGAAAACTACCTTTTGGGCACTTTTTTAGAGGTGAGACTGATATCCAGATTTCAAAGTTTATCCTTTTGCATTAACTTTGTCTCAAATCCTTACCATATATATATATATATATATATATATATATATATATATATATATATATATATATATATATATATATATATATATATATATATATATATATATATATATATATATATATATTCGTATAACGGTTCCCCCTCTTTCACATTTCTCTTCATCTGTAAAAGTTCAAACCCTAAATTGACCCACAAACCGACTTTGTTCTTACCTTTCTTCACCTTAAATCTACTCAAAATGGCCAACCTTGATCCCCGAAACCATCTAGATTTTTCCATACATCTTCACATGCAACACAATCAGGTTGCTCTGTTATCATCTGAGAAAGATCCAGGTTTCTCAGATGTTTGCCGCTTCTTATCTCTCTCAAACTACCTCACCGCTCTTATAATAAACCCTCTATTATATGAAGATCAACTCCTAGAGTTCTGGAGGACCTTCCAAGAGGTCATCTTGGATGGTGAGAAGGCACTATCTGCCATAGTGCAGGGGAGGACAATATTCATCACTCCAGCCACCATCAATTCTCATCTGAGGCTGGATGATGCAGAAGGCAAGTTGTCCTTCCCCAAATCTATTGTACACAACTCATTCCGATAGATGGGCTATGAAGGGGACTACTCTGTCAGAACCTTCGAAAAGGGTAAGGTTTCCTCTCAATGGAAGTACCTCCTCCATGTGGTAATCCACTCTCTATCCAACAAACATGGAGGTTAGGACCAAATTCCTGAGGACTTATCATATATAGTCTAGGGGATGGTTCAAGGGGTCAATTTCAAGTACTCCCAGTTTGTTTATATTGACTTTCTTGCTAACTCAGACTCCTTAAAGTATTATATGTTCCCTAGGTATGTTCAACACATTATTAACTATGAACTGGGTTCACAGTTAAGGGGAACAGGTAACATTCTTAAATTAGGACAGATAAAGACCGACATCTTCAAAACAATAAGAAAGTCCACTGTTGGCTTCTCAGGGGTAGAAACAGCCCTGGTCCCAATAATGTTAGAGCTCATTACTCAAGGTGACAACTTGGCAGCACCAGTCAATGTTGAACCCACACCTTCCACATCTGCACCACCCATACAGCCATAAATAACCATCACCTACACCAAAAAATCCAAGCGAACCCCTGCTCAGTCTACTCAGGTTGAGCAGGCCCCCATATCACCACCCATGCAGGAAGAAGTGGAAACAAGAGCTCCCACTTCTCCTGAGGAGCAGACCACTCCCATTATTTCTTTGATCACTGCTAAGGTTCCTCATGCTCAACCTGATGAGCTCATTACCCTAGCCTTAAGCCTTCACTCTGAGTCTCAAAACTCTAATGATCAACCTTTAGAGAAAAGCTACCATCCCTAGCTGCTAGATCTCAACCAACTAATCCCTAACCTAGAATTCTATGATGATTAGCATATGGGTTTTAGTGAGTACCATAAGTCTCTATTCTCCACCCCTGCTCAAGGAGAGATGAGTGCTCCTGAATTGCCCATATCTAGCCCATATCATCCACCCAGAACTGAGGTGGACCTCCCTAAACATGTTCAGGAGGCCCATATGGAAGAGGCTCTCACTTTTGCAAGTGACTAAATTATTAAGACCTAAACCATGGCAACCCAGCCTATTGACACTTCTCTTGAAGCTGTCAGTGTGTATGGGAAATCCAGTAGTCAAGAAACACAAGCTGATATTGAGGAAGAAGACTTTGGTCCTATTCTCTCATCCCGCATGATTCTTCTGATGAAGATGAGGGGAGTCTACAACTAAAGGTGAAAAAATTGTCAAAAACATGCACCTATTTAGTTTCTAAGCTTAGTCACCTAGAATTTCAGTTGGCTACCTTACAAAGACAGTTCGATGACCAATAACTTGAGATCACCGATCTCAAGGGCAAGTTAGCTAAGATACCTGTCAGGCAAACTCAATCAGGTCCATAAGAACCTGTAGATGTGGTGTACCTAATCCTTAGCTCCCATGTGCAAGAGGGTGATGCTACCAAGAAAGGGGAGAAAGTCCTACCTATAATCACAAAACCTGGGAGTTCTGCTTAAAGTATGGACATAAAAGACTCACCACTCTTACTTGTAGTTTTCCATACTCAAGAACATCCTTAGGCTCACATTGATACAGATTCACTAATTCAAAGCTTATTTGAGGAAGGTATACCAAGGGCAATGTCTACCCCATCCTACCCTGCTGAAGATCCAATAATAGGATGGAGGTATGATGCTGATAGGAAAGCTCAGCTAATCTCTAGGTCTCAGGGACAACAAGAAGTCTTCAACTTTCCTAACAAAGGCCAAAGATCTCTCCACCCTGAGTCACATAGGCTAGTACCTGACAAAGGGAAGAAAAAATGACCTCTGAGGAGATTGAGGAGGAGAAGAGAGAGAGAAAGAGGAAGAATAAGGCAAGGGGAGAGAGTTAAAGAGGGACCCCTAGCTTTATGGAAGCTGCTATCAGGGCTACCCCGAGGCCAAGCACTCAAGAAGATGAGTTGAGGGCAGCCAGACTGAACTATCTGGGGTCTAGGAACTACAATGTTAATGAACTCATCTCTCATCCCTTGGATGACTAAATGAACCGACTGACATGGAAGTGTCAAAGGAGAGGAAGGAAGCTGAGGATGCAGAATTGCTCCTTAAAATCAAAGAAGAAAGGAGAAGAAAAAGACTCTACAAAGTTCCTAGCCTCTCCCCAGTTCAGGAAAGCCCTGAGGCAGAGGCTGTGGCCATTAAGAACAAACTTAGGTAGGTAGGGAACAAGATAGACAAAACATGATAACCTACCTAGGTGTCATAAGCCTCTATCAGGCAACATACCTACTTCCCTTATCCTATGAATATATTGAATTTGAATACCTCAAGCAGCTTGAGCAAGAAGTGCTAAAAGAGTATAAAGCAGCTAAGAGGAAGATAATGGAAGAGGCTGGAAACTCAAGAGCCACTATTAGAGCCAATCAATAGAAGTCTGCTCATAGACAAAAGATGGTGAGCTTCTTGAAGCTGTGTGGGTTCTCCGGAAGGAGACTTGGTCTAATGTCTCTATCCACCATGGATGAGCACATTAGAGTGATCAAGCCGAAGATCAAGAGGGGCGAGCTGGTTGACTTGCATTCTCCACCAAATCAGGCTGCACCTGAAGCTAAGGTCAAGGTTGAACCACAAGAGACAACTCAACCAGGACCTAGTATTGCATCACAGCCAGCTTCATCTTCTAACCCACAACAGGGTCCAAATCCCTCTCCTTTTGAATCTATGAAGGAAAAGAATCCAATTAAGAAGGACAAACAAGATCCATCTGGTACTCAAGGCCATCCTTTTTAGTTAAAGTATAGAAAGAGGAAGAGGATGGTCATCAGAAGGGACATAGAGAAGAAGAAGTCCAAGGCATCTACCTCTGCACCTCAAGATGGGTCAGAACATCTAGAGGGTGATCAGGAAGAGGCTGTTTAACAAAGTCCACTTATTATAAAACCTCTTGCTGCTGAGAGACCCATCCTATCTTGGGCATTTACAACTAACCCAGACAGATGGTATGTCATTAGAGATCAAGGGGGTCAAGATGTATACTTCTAGAAAAACATACTTAACCTCACTCTTCATGATCTCTATGACATGAGGAGATACATTAAAAGTATAAGGAATCCTGACCAACTAATGATGAAGGGAATGGTCTTGATTTTGATAACAACTGTTAACAAATGAAGATCAAGCTTCAAAGCACTCATTCAGTTTTGGTAGCATCAGCCTTAGGGGAGTTTGTAAGGATCACACTTAGAGGTTAATGCAACCAAAGAGCTCTCAGTATGCACATGTGAAGTACAAGGAAGTTACTTCAGAAGATTTGATATAACTTAGTGAATTATACTAAGTATCAAATCTTTCGAAGCCAAAAGACCAAATCTTCCAAAGCCAAAGATGAAGTCTTCCAAAGCTTCAAAGACAAAGTCTTCCAAAGCCAAAGACTGATTTCTTCTAAAGACAGAGAAGACATGCTTTTTCTAAATCACCTTTTGACAAAAGCTAAACTACTTTTCGCTACCACCTCTGATGACTCACCAACTTATATGAGTTGGTGAAAAGTGCTTACTTTTGTCAAACTATAGATTAAGGTCTTATGTCTGTAACTTTCTACTCTTGTACTTTTATCCTTTTTGAAATATATTAGAATGTGAGCTATGGAATGTCATAGTCACTAGTCAAAAGGCAATCTGCCTTTTGACTCTACATTGATCTTATTGTCTAGATTAGTGTTTCTAGCTAGCCTTCAAAGTATGGCCGACTGTAGGATGTAGTATAAAGTATCTCAAGTACTTGTAACTTTAGAATGTAAGATTTGTAAGGCTTGTAAGAACTTGAGAGCAATATACATCATTCTTGAAAATCATATTATCTTGTTCTTGTTCTTTACTTATGTTCTTTGTTTCATCTTAAGCCAGTTCCTTATTTGATCGGTTAAGTATTCTAAAACTCTCCTAGCAACTATGAAACTGTTGCATTGACCCCTTCAACAGTCCTTCAGGTTTGGATTTGGCAGTTACAGTTGTTGAAGCCTTCTGCGTAGATGTTCTTTGGGTGCTTTTAACAGATGGCCTAGATGACTTAGATGTCACCTTCTTGATAGATTTGGCTTTTGGTTTAGTTGGAGCTTTTGATGTAGCTCTATTGTCTTCACCATCATGGTTGAATTCTTTTGTTGTAGTTCTTGCAGCTCTCAAATCCTTTGCACTCTTGATTAGTGCAATGATGTTCTTTTTAATAGAGGATTCTTGAGCTCTGCATGCCTTCAGTACTGCAACCTCTTCTTCAACGTTTTATGGAAACATCTCCACATTTTTTGTTATAAAAAATCTAGCCTTTGATTTCTGTAACTCAATCTCAATTTCTTCTTCAGCAATCATAGGTCTCTTATCTTTGTCAGAGATAGAGACTTCAGTAAGTCTAACTGCCAAAGATCTGAGGGTTACACCTGATGCCTCACCGGTTGACTTGGGATCATCGGCAGTTGTCTGAGCTCTCTCAGCATCATTAGTGAATTCTAGGCCATCTGTTTTGATATTCACCTCAAAGTTAACTGAGCTTTTAGTTTCTACATCCGGTTGACCAAATATCACCTCAGCTGATTTTCTGAGTTCAGACTCAGGTGTGTGCTTTTGTTGTTTATGAAATTGGGTTGGTTCATGTTCAAGAGTCACCCCATGCCTTTCCATATCATCTTACATGGTCTGGGTGCCTCATGTATAAACCACTATTTTCTTTGAGGATTAACTTGCTGGCCTAGTGCTTTTGACATTTGCATCAGCAACTGATTTATTCAGCTCTTCCATAGGTTCGAATAGTTCATTTAGTAATAAAGCTACTTCTTCAGCAAATACCTTAGGAAAGGCTTCAAGTCCAAGCACGAGCTCGATCTTCGATGATTCCTTATTAGATCTCTTTCTTTTAAGAGAGAGCACATAAAAAGTGTTAGATTTTTTCATCATGGCTAGTCTTTTCTTCCCAAGTTGAACCTTTTAGTTCATCATCTTCATCACTCTTCTAGCTTCTTTCTCCTTCTCTTCTGAGCTATCATAGCCATATCTACACAGAAGCACATTCATTTTGGCTTTGGCTTTTGATAAAGGCTCATATTGGTCAGTCTATTATGGTGCTGAGAGTTAAAGATTCCGGATGATTGATTGTTGAAGGTCAATGGTCTTTTGAAGTTGTTCCACTTTGTGTTCAAGATCCATTGCCTTTGCTACAGCTTATTGAAGAGTTATGAGTTATTCTTCTGGGATGGTAACTCTAGCAGCTTGTTGTTATGTGCTTCCACCTCAGATACTCTATCTGCCAAAGACTTTAGCAGACAATTCTCAAACTCGAGAACCATGGCTAGTTTAGCATAACCCTGAAGCCTTGTATTTTTAGCTTGTAAGGCATTCAGTTTTTGAACAAGCTCAAGATTATGGGCCGTCAATTCATTTATTTATTTCATACTTCCCTCATCCACATATGTGGAATCCTTGGGAGACGAGGTACTAGGCCGAGCCTCTGCACCATCACCACTAGATATGGTTTCAAGGTGAGTTGTCATGGTTGAGGACTTAGTGATGTTGTCTCTGTCCTGTTGATCAATTGATGAACAAGCAGTAGAGACGGCCTCTTCCACATTGATC
The DNA here is from genome assembly GCA_025506505.1 of Flaveria sonorensis. NCBI lineage: Eukaryota > Viridiplantae > Streptophyta > Magnoliopsida > Asterales > Asteraceae > Flaveria > Flaveria sonorensis. Next base: position 11,943,997 of record CM046432.1, read on the forward strand.
CTTTCCTCCCTTAGATCAATCTCTTGAGATTAAGGATGTGGGTCGGATGTTGCTATAAATATATCAGTCCCCACTGTCTTTATTGTGTGGAAGGGGGAAGATAATGGATCATGCTGATGTATAGTAGAGACATCATCATCCTGGGTAATAGACATGTGTATGGGAGAATGTGGAGCTAAGTCTAATGGCCTGGGATGTGAAGCAGTTCCTAATGAGACTTCTTCCTTAGAAGTTGTCTCGGTAATATGGGCATCTTTTTTTGTTTTCTCAATAGAGTGGTGGGACTCCAATTGAGGGCTTATAGATTGGGTGTGGGTTTGCTCAAAAGAAAGAAGAGAAACCTTCTTCTTTGAGCCTGGTCTAGGTGTGGCTGACACCTTTGACTTGACTGGGTCCCTGGTTTCTAGTCTTGTCATTTTGAGGGGTGGTGATTTAGGGGCCTACATCCTCTCAGTAGAAGATGCAGGGGTTTGTTTTTTTTTTTTGTGTGCCTTAGGCTTTGATGTAGAGTTTGTGGGATCAGTAATGGTGGGTGTTTCCATGCCGCCACCCTGAGGCTCAGTGACCTCAAGCATATGAGCAAACAAGGGAGTTACCTTTCCAAAAAAAGATTTTGGAGTTGCGTTGAACTTTGAAAATATTACTTTGTTCAAAATTCCTAAAGCATGAAAAACTCCACTAAGTTTAAGCTTATCCCCTAGTTCTTCTTGTAGAATGAGTTTATGAATCTAGGGTATGTTAAAAACTTAAATTTTGCAGCAGCAGTTACATTTTTACATAGATTTTGAAAAATAAAGTTTGAAAATTTATAACACTTCTGTTTGACCAGACCATGGATAACCCCTGCTAAATTCAATAGTACTTGATCCCATGCTCCCGACTTGTTTGAAAGACAGTGTAGAAAGATATGAAGGATGATTCTCTAATTATGATATACTAGTGATTTGGAGAAGGTGGATGTTGGGAGGGGTCCTTCATACCCCATCTCCTTGAAGGTGGTACTTGACCACTTCTTTGGAGAAAGAAGATTTACCATTTGCATCGTTCAAATTTAGATGTTGACAAATTTTGGCACATGAAATGGTGACCTTTAATCTTTGCACCGTCGCGGTGAGGACCTTTGTTCCACGTTCCCTTTGTATGAAGCATGTGGTCCAAAATTCCCTGATGTGTGTCTCACAGATCACCGGGTCTATGGTTATTGCAAAAGCATAATTGCTATTGCGTAAAAATTGAAGTACAGGATCATAGACCTCATCACCAATGGGTTGAAGTCATACGGTGATGTTGTGGTTTGTTCTGAATTCTAGGGTTTGAGTTTGAGTGGCCATTGAAAATGATTGATTTTGGTAGGACTTGAGAGATTGAATGTTTAAAGGTTTGCTTTGTGGAGAAGATTGAAGATAACAATGGTGGGAAACCTTTAATTTTAACAGTTATGGATAATATATAAAAATATGAATTTAAATTGTTTTACCACTGTAACTGTAAAATTGACAGCGTAAGATGATGAAAGTCTTTTCAGGTAACTTTTTCGGTGCCACTACATATCGAAAGATGAAAGTGAGACCTACCAGATCTTTTTCAAAGACATTTTTCGAAATATCCTATATGCCGAATCTTCCCATTCGACAGAGCCCCCGCTTTGCCCATTTATCTGCTGATATTTGGCAGATACCTATTTATCTACTAATTTGCAAATCTTGGCAGATACACAGTTTTACCTATTCTATTAAAAAAAGCATTTCTTTACAAAATTTACAGCTATCATTAATTAAATCATATAATTATTCAAAGTTTATCATCCCAGTAGCAGATACAAGATATTTAAATCTAACTTCATTAAAAGCCTTTATGAATAAATCTACATATTGTTCATTTGTATGGAACTTAGTTAATTTAATGATTTTCTTTTCTGCACAATCTCTAATGAAATGATACCTGATATCAAGGTGCTTTGTCTTTGAATGCTGAATGGGATTGTTGGTGTTGGAGATAACATTGTTGTTGTCAATGTGAATTGGAGTGTTCATGAAAGTTACCCCATAATCTTTAAGTTGAGTTTGGATCCACAGAACCTGAGCATAACAACTTGATGCAGCGATGTATTCTACTTTAGCAGTTGATGTGAAAAAACAGGCTTGCTTCTTGCATTGCTATGAAACCAGTCTTGCCCCTAGAAATTGACATCCTCCTAAGGTGGACTTGATGTTACATCCTCCATAGTCACTATCCGTATGTCCATAGAGATTGAAGTCAGCACTCTTAGGCTACCATAATCCAAACTTAGGTTCCCCTTTGAGATACTTTAAATTATCTTGGCAGCCATTAATTGTCACACCTTTGGAGCAGCTTGGAATCTTGAACATAGACATATGGCAAACATGATATCTGGTTTGCTGGGTGTGAGGTATATGAGAGATCCAATGATGGCTCTGTGCAACTGCTAATAAACTGGTTCCCCCTCAAGATCAGGAGTTAATGAATATGTCTTCGACATTAGGGCTTTAGCAACCTTAGTATTAGTAGCTTGAAATCTTACTAAGATGTTCTGAACATACTTAGATTGATTTATGAAGATGCCACTAGAGTTTTTTTTACTTGCAGCCCTAGAAAGAAAGTGAGCTCTCCCATTGAACTCATCTCAAATTTTGACTTCATGAGACTTTCAAAGGCTTTGCACAAGCTCTTATTAGTAGACCCAAAGATGATATCATCCATATATACTTGTACCGAAATAAGATCCAAATCAACCTTTTTGATGAAGAAAGTTTTATCTATGGATCCTCTGGTGTATCCGTTCTTTAGGAGAAAGGTAGACAGTGTCTCGTACCATTTCCTTGGGCTTAATGAAGAACATAAAAGGCTTTATCAAGTTTGCATACATGAATTGGATACTTAGGATCTTCAAAGACTGGAGTTTGGCAGACATAAACTTCTTCACCAATCTCACCATAGAGGAATGCACTCTTGACATCCATCTGAAACACCTTGAAGTCTTTGGAGGCAAAAATGCTAGAAAAATTATGATTGATTCAAGCCTGGCCATAGGAGCAAATACTTTATCATAATTAGTCCCTTCTTCTTATGTGTACCCTTGTACCATAAGTCTTGCTTTGTTCTTGATAACAATGCCCCTGTCATCTTTCTTGTTTCTGAAAACCTATTTGGTCCTATTGCTATCTACCCCCTTGGAAGTGCACATAGTTTCCAAACCTTTTGCTGAGCAAAGTGAAGAAGCTCCTCTTATATAGCTTCTATCCAACTATTATCTCTTAAGGCCTTATCAACTTTCTTTGGTTCCAGTTGAGAAAGAAAGCATGAAAACAAATAGATATTTGATTCATTCACCCTGCTTCTTGTCTTGACGCCAACATTTACATTGCCAATGACTTTCTCAACTGGATGCTCTTTATGAATTCTTAGTCTTAGGATTACTTAAAGTTGTTAAGATAGATCCAAATTGGAAACGTTTGTTTCAAGAAGTTTAGCAGATGGATTGACTAGTTTAACTGGCAAATTGACTCAATCTTCAGCATTTGCCATGTTTGGTTACTTGCCAAGAGATTGTCTAGTACTACAATGATCGTGTGACTCTTTATCTGAAGAGTAATAATGAGCAAGTGATGGATGACCTATATTATTTGTGATACTAGCATCTGCTTTTGCTAAATGAGGCTGGACTTTATCAGCAAATGACCTGTTATGACTGATCCCTTGTGGTAGATCTACCCTATGATCTTTAGCACTTGGGACTTGTATGTCTACTGACATGTTGAGAGAGTCTCTTGAAACATTCTCAATCAAATGGTTAAATGCATTTGTGAATCCATCTAGATCCAACATCCAACTTAGGGTATTTCCAACACTATTTGAAGATTTTTCATTAAATATGACATTTTTAGATTTTTCAATAGTGTGGTCAACTTTATTGTATACTCGATAAGCCTTAAATGATCTTTGGTATTAAGAAGTGTGCATGGACATCCAAAAGGTTTGAGGAATCCTATGACTGGTCTTCTCTTATGCCATAATTCATAAGAGGTTTTTTCATGTGTCTTGACTATCAACCCTCTATTCTAAACATAGCAAGCAGTGAAGACTGCTTTAGCCCAGAATGTTATAGGAAGTTTGGAGTTAGACAACATGGTCCTTGCAGCCTCAATAAGTGTCTTATTTCTTCTCTCAGCAACTCCGTTTTGCTGAGGAGTTCTAGGAGCACTATATTGCCTTGTGATACCTTTGGATTCACAAAAAGAATCAAGGGTGTGGTTTTTAAATTCAATGCCCTGATCACATGTAATTATTTTAACCTTTTGATCAATTTGGTTCTCAATTTTGATAATGAATGATTTTAAAATCTCAATAGTCTCATCTTTATTTCTAAAAGAAAACCCAAGTGAACTTAATGAAATCATCTATTATTACCAAGCAATATGTTTTCTTCCTAAACTCTTTACACTTGTTGGCCCAAACAAGTCCATGTGCAGCAGATGTAAAGGAGTTATGTCTGAATTCAGTTTTTTGGACTTATGAGAAGATTTGTGTTGCTTTTCCTTTTTGACAAGCAACATAGTGGCCAACACATGCAAACTCTTTGTGCAGCAGTCCTGTGATAAACCCATTCCAAACTAGTTTGTTCATGTTTTTGAGATTTACATGTGCCAATCTTCTATGCTAAAGGGAGGACTCGTTTTAAAGAAGCTTTGGAAATGAAACATGATATATTTCCTGAAGGTGATGCATTCGACATGTTGAGTATGTACATATTGTCCTTCCAGAGAGCTCTTAAAAGTACTTTGTCATTTGGAATTTCAAACCTAAGAGATAAGACAATATGTTCATGCTCAGTGAAAAGAGTGTTATGTTTTTATCACACAATTGAGACACACTTAATAGGTTATAGTTTAACTCTTTCATATAATTCACCTTGTCAAAGCTTACCTTGCCATTGATGACTATCCCTGCAAGTAATGTGTCCTCCTTTTGTATCACTTCCAAAGGCAATAGATCCACCATTATATGGTTCTAAATTCAGCAGGCATGATCTATCACCTGTCATGTGTGGACAGCATCCACTATCCACAATCCATAAGTTAGTTTTGGCCTGTAGATGATCCTGCACATAAACAAATAGGTTAGTGATGAATGGGGACCCAAGCCTGTTTAGCCTTAGGTCTTCTAGTTTTCAGCAATTTTATATCAAGGGTAAGTGCTGATGGGGTCGGTGATGGTTTTAGGTCATCTAAGGATTGGTGTCTTTGGTTTCCAGGCTCTTCTTTTGACTTTGCCTGATCTTCTAACATCATCTTTCTTGTTGTGACCCTTTGAAACTTTTAGAGATTGTGAAGGTTTCCCAAAAGTCTTCTTTTTCATTTGGTTTGCAGCTGCTGGCTTATTCGGCAGATCTTTCGGAGGTGATGATTTTTCTTTGGAATCGGCACTTGAGGAACTTGACTACAAAACAGTTTTGTGACCACCATCTTTTTTGTTAGATGTTTGTTTGGTAGCTGTACACTTCCTTGAGAATTTAGGCTTGTTGGGAAGTTTGATGGAATGGGCTAGGGGATTGTGTTCATAGTATTTTGCAAAGTGACTATCTTCCTCACACATTAGGCATGTGATTTTCAGCAGCTTCTTTACTACTTTCATAATCTGCCTAATCTTTTATAGCTCCCTCTTCATCTTCTCATTCTTGCCTCCCTCAGCTCCACCCATCTTGTTTATCTTATGATCAGCGGTCAGCTTTATCTTCTTCTTTGGGAACCTCTTGTTGTGGATTTCAACTAATTTAGAAATGGACTTTTGAATATATGGTTGGGGTCTCATTTTTGAAGAGTTACAGATACCAACATAGTAGCTTTTGTTATGGTTCTTCTTGTTGTAGCTGTGCTTTAAATGAAGCTGTCTTGGAGGAGAGTTTTGACTTGGCAGACAGCTGATTGGGTTTGGAAAATGACTTTTCTTTTACAAACTCCACATTCTTAATCATAGCCTTGTTAGCTTTTGCCCTGTGTTCTTCTCTCCTTTTCTCCTTCTCCTCTTCTTCCTTCTCCTTCTTCTCCTCCTCCTCATCTACTTCCTCAAGTATTCCATCCTTTTCCTCCTTCTCTGCTATCTTAATCTTTTCAGCAGATGCCCTTGTATAGATAGGTTTGGCAGATACTTGCTCTTTACGTCAAGGTGGCCCTTAGGGGTGTATGTCGTTGGTGGTTCCATAGAATTATACCCTAAACCTGTCTTAGTTTGATACAACCTTTAGGAGTTTTCAGTAAAAGCAAGTAATTTTTCAAACTTTTCAGTTTGAACATTATATTTATCAGCATATGTCTTAGCTATGGCTAAATTACATAGTGCTGATTTCAATCTGCTTAGGAGGTCATCACTTTGGGTCTCAAGGTTGGTTTGCTCATGTTTTAATTGTGAAACAATATTTTCTAGCTCCATTATCATTTCCTTTTGAGCTTGATCATTTTTCTTAAAGTTAGTTTTAAGAAGATTGATTGATTCAACATCCTTCATGAGATCCAAATTGTAATTTCTGTACAAGTTGACCTTTGCTATGCATTCAGGTGTACAATAAGGTTCAGAAGTTACCTGGGGTGAAAAGGTTGAGCTTCCAGCTATCAATGTATTATTTATGGGTGTAACATCTTCCACTTAGAAACTCTAGTCAATCACCTCTTCTCGTGATGCTATAACAGCTTTATTTCTTTGGCTGAATGCAGTGGAAGGACCTTGATTAGTTGAGTGTTATTATGGGTTTGATGAATTTGGAGTAGATGGGTTTGACTTTGGTGCTTTGCATTCTTTGGAAAAATGTCCCAGCTGGTTGCATTTGAAACATTTTACTTTGATTTTGTCAAACCCAAATCCTGATTTTCTCTGCCTCAGGAATTTTCTTCTAGTTCTCTGTTGAAACTGCTTGGCCCTAAAGGATATCATGGCTATCTGATAGTTGATATCCATTTCCTCAAGGTCATCTGGATGAATGCACTCCAAATATTCTTCAGAGAGTTAAAATAAGTTGGTTTAGTCATTTACAAAGGTATAGTTTGAGGGATATGATTGTGGAAAGGATGGTGAGGTTGGCTGATTCCATCTACTAAATGATGGTTATGATTGAGATTTAACTGGTGGAGATTTAGGGTATGTGATCATTGGTACTTATGAGTCACCATAGGAGTTTGATGGACTTAGGACTGGGAGTGATAGTGAGCTGGCTCATGAATGGGGGCCATGAAAGCTGATTACTTTAAGGGATTAGAAGAACTGCCAAGTGATTCTTTATCTGCATCCATCTCCATTTGATAAGCATTTAGGATGCCATATAACTCCTCAAGAGTCATTGTCTTCAGGTTCTTAGTTCTTTTGATGGGCGCAATATAAATTGTCCATGTTTTTGGTAAATATATTAGGAATTTTCGGAGTACATCATTATTCTCCATCTTCACTCCATATTGATTTAGAAAGTCTAGAAGTTCAACATATCTAAGATATGTAGCAGTCATGGTTTCTCCCCTTGTGAAACCAAAGTTTTCGAACTTCTGTTATATACATCTCTCTTGTTTTTTTCATATCCTTAGTTCTTTTAAATCTAGCATTCAATGCTTCCCGTAACTTTTGAGTAGTTGTGAATTTCTTAAGGCCATGCATGATGTTGTTGGGTATGCTTATTCTGATAAGCCAAAGAGTCTTTGAATCCTCATCCATCTTCTTCAGATCTTCATCTGAATATTTTATGGGATCTTTGGTAATCATAACTCCAACTTCACTAGCGGCTTGGACCATGGGGACATATGGTCTATTCAGAATATAGAGCCAGAGTCTCATGTCTTAATTCCTTATGAAATCCTCCATTCAGATTTTCCAAGTATCATAGTCATATGGTGTAAACATAGGAGGCTGGTTGAGTACTATTCTCTAAATCATGTTTACCAGAAATGGCTACAGTAGTCATTTTGTGAGGGTAGAGAGGTATGAAGAAATATGGTGTTTAATAGTGTGATTAAAGGAGAAAACAAGTGATTTGTTGAAAGATTACTTCAAGCAAATCAAGAGCCTTGGCTCTGATACCACTTGTTGTATCGGTTTGGTTTAACTAACAAGAAATTCTTCTTTATTCAGTAGATAACGAATGAGGAGTCTAAGTTAACTACTTACTATCACAAAACAAAAAATTTGAGGAAAGGTAAAAACACAAGTAATTCTTTCAAAGTATTCACTTGATTAATCATATGAGTACACATGATACAATCGGCAGATACAATCAAGTGGCATGAAAAGCTTGTCTCTACTATACAAGTGTGAGGACTTTTATACTGTGAAATCTAAATAATATGAATAAACTATTCTATGTTTAGAGTTTACAGCAAAACAGATAATCTGCATATCAGAGTTGGCAGCTTCAGTACTATGTTGTCTCCAAAAGGTGAAACATAATCGGCACAGACATTCTTGTTTTGAGTAGCAGTTGATTAGCAGCGATGGATTTCTCTGCTGATCTGCAGGAGTCAATCGACAGATCTTCGGTAGACTGCAGATCGGCAGTTGCTCAGCATATGCTGAGTGGCAGTCATTCAACATATGTTGATCGACAGTGGATTCAGCCCTTGCCTTAATTCGGTAGTTGGCAACCCGTGCTAAAATCCTGAGTTTTCGGTAGCTTTATCCTCTTCATAGATGAACATAGCTCAAGTTACACGTATATAATTAAGGGAATCACTACACAACATCCCTTTAAAATCTCTCTGTAATCGAAATTCCTCTCGAAACACACACACATAACATTCGATCAACATCTTCATCTTGTACCTTCGACATTATCGAAAGCTACCTTTTTAGCTTTTTGGAGTAAAATTGAATATGGGTTTTTAATAAACATCATCTAACGAACCTTCATACGCGAGCAATTGGATTATCATCGTCATTTTCATCTCAAATCGAATCCATCTCAGCCGCGACCATCTTATCATCTTATTTTCATCAATTCAATTATTAAGCAGGTAATTAAACATACATAAACACATACACTCCTATATATATGCAAACAAAATCCCTAACTCTATTTCAATTAACATAATCAATTTGGTGTTTAATGAGATTGATTTGTATTTCGGATTCATAATGATTTTGGGGAAACTATTAAATTTTGCTTTTATATTTTCCCAACCGAGATAAAACCATCTTCAGGGCTTTAAGCCACTAGTCAAGGCACATTCACCATAAACAGAGGGCTCGGGTTTGACCCCGAACACTTCTTATTGTTTTTAAAACTTGATTTTTAATTTATTTTTAAATTCCAGAAACTAATATAATATTTTAAAGTAATTAAAGTCTTTATAAATTAATATTAACTCAGAATTTAATTTTGATTTTTAAAAAATTTTGTAAATTTTAATTTCATATTTTCTTTAAATTTAAAGGTTTAAATGTTACAAAAATATTATAAATCTATTTATAATTTTTTCTTAAACTTTATAAAAAAATATTATATATCAAACATATATTATTTTAAATTATTTTAAATCAATATTATTACAAATACAAATCATATAAATTAAATATCAAATTAATTATTTTTGACCAAAATTAAATAGTTAATTATTGAATTAATTATTTTTCTAACTCTAATATTCAAACTCTATATAATCAATCATTATCAATTAAATATTTAAATTATATTTAATTATTATATTTCACTTATTATTAATTATTAGAGTAAATACAAACGTTGTCCTTTAAGTATAATAAAAATTATGGATCATGTTAGTAAACTTTAATAAATACACTGAATGTTATTTATTTAAATAATTGTCACACTTTTGTCATTTCCGGTAACAAAAGATAACTTTTTTGTTAGTTTTCAAATAACGATGATTTTTCCCTTAACTAGATATGTAATTTTCATTAATATTTTGTTTTCTTTCCTTTTCTTTTTCATTTATTTATTACTTGGATTTCTTTCTATTTATTTCAACACTTTTTATAATTAATTGTTTTAATACTCTTCATAAAATATAATTTCATTCGTAATTGTTCCGACTAAATTGGTATAACTTTAATAAATATGTAAGCTATATTACATAAACTCGTAAAATAACATATTGGTTTTCGAAAGAGTAAATTACAATTTGCATCCATGACCTTTTTCAAAACTTACCAGTTGCATTCCTAAAGTTTAAAAACATAACTATGTCTCCTGACTTTTTATTTTTTCATTCATTTGAATCCTAAATGTTAAAACCGTTAGTTTTTTTATTAAATATTTTATGAAAAGACTAAATTACCCCTGAAAACTAAAAAAAATAAAAAAAATTGTGAGGTCCACCCACCCACCTTATTTTTTCACGTACTTACTCTCTCTCTCTCTCTCATCCCCCACACACACCCATATTTTTCTTTCTCTCTCCTCTCTAATCTCCATCACTACCACCACCATCACCATCATCAACACAGCCACCCACCACCACAGCCACACAACCTCTCGTCACCGCCACCACTACCTCTCTCGATCACAACAGCCTCCCCCATCGCCGCCACCGTAGTCCTCATCGCGAACACCACAGCCACCACAACCTCCTATCACCGCCACCACAACTACAACCTCCCATCACCATCACCGCAATCTCCCCCATCACCACCACTGCAGCCCCATCACCATCACTACAACAACCACAACCTCCCGTCAACATCATCGCATCCTCCCCCATCTCCGCCACCACAGCCACCACAACCTTCCATCACCATCATCGCATCCTCCCCCATCGCCGCCACCACAACCTCCCATCACCATCAACGTATCCTCCCCAATTGCCGCCACCACAACCTCTCGTCACCATCATCTCATCCTCCCCCATCGCCACCACCACAGCCACCACAATCTCCCGTCACTATCACCGCAGCCTCCTCCATCATTGTCACTATAACCCCCATCACTTGGAACCACCTCCACTACCAAATCTCCACCACACCATATAGGGATTGAACCTAGAGATTCGGAAAATCAAATCAAGATTATGAAGATCAAGTCATGCGAGAACCTGAAGTTACCGCGCGAGAACTTGCGTCTCGCGCGAGAACTTGGAAGTCACGCGAGAACTATGTGAGAACTTCTTAGTTTAGTATAAATAGGTGTTTTTTAATGTAATTTAGTGGGCTTTTGTCATTTCCTTATTTCATACTTACTTGCAATCACTCAAAATTAGAGAGCAATAGAACTGAGAACTTTATTTACATTTGTACTTATCTTCTACTATTCAATCTTATTGCTGTGATGATTATATTCCATGTTCTTATTATGAGATCGATCTTATTTGTATTGTGCTGATCCTTATAATTGGTATCAGAGCTTGGTATGCTCTAGATCAATTGATTTGAAGATTGAAGTGTGTTTTGAAGTGTTTTTGAGCTCCAATTTGGATTTCATTGAAGATCTACTTGATTTCTACTGTTTTTAATCACTTTTGATGATGTTGAATACTACTATGTTGCTGATCGAAGATTCGATGATGTTCATCTGATTAAACAAGCTAATTTGAATCAATTAGAGACACTTAGGATCAAAATTTGAACCTAAATCACTAATTCAAGGCTTTAATCAATTTTGAACAAATTTGTGAAAAATTAAAGTTGGAATCATTGAAATTGGAATGAAAATGGTTTGGGCGAAAACTAGCTAATCGCACGCGAAAAGGCTCTGTTCGCACGAAAAGTCTATTTCTGGTAAAAGTTTGTTGGAAAGTTTTTTATAGAAGATTCCATTCATGCGAGAAGTTGATCTTTTCACAAAAGTCAGTTACACAAGTATCCGCACGAAAAGTTTGTGCTAGAAGCTTGTGCGAATAAGTTTTGTTCAAGACTGTTCGCGCGAGAAATTCAAGTTTGAAGAATTTTTGAAAAGTGTGATTCTAGAGTTTTAAAATGGCAAATTTAAAGCACATCACTGCTAGTCTTAATCTCGACAAGGAGATTGGCACGAGCACAAAACTTCCTAGACTTCTCAGCGAAGAGGATTATCCTAACTGGGTTTATCGCTTTGAGATCATATTATTTTCACCGAACCCCGGATGATGTGGTCAATCAAACAAGGCCTATATTCATGTGTATAACAATGACAAAGGAGATTTGGTTCCCAAACCAGAACACCTCTAGGATGAGGAAGATATAAAGAAAATGGAGCTTGATGATAAAGCATATGCTGCCATCACTATGGCACTTACTACTGAGATTGCTCAAAAGTTCAACGATTTTAGGAAAGCAAAAGATTTATGGGATGCAATGGAGGAGCGGATAATGGGCAATAAGGATATGAGGGAAAGCCGAAAGGACATGTTAAACCAAGAGTTTAATATGTTTAATCACATACTTGGTGAAACCTTAGAGGCTCAAATGTCCAGGTTTATTAAGCTGATAACAAAGATGAAAAGTGCAGGAATTACTTTGGAGAATATCTCAATAAACAAGAAGCTGTTTAACTCATTACCTTACAGCTAGAACAACAATTGCACTACCAACAAGAGAATCAAGGATTTGTTCACCTTGTCCCTCAGCGATCTAATCTCAACCATCATGTCTTATGAAATGGATGACAAAGCACAAAGCTACTAACTACATCAATACAATAGGAGCTGAAGCATCAGCATTATACGCTAAAATGGCTAGTAATCCAAATTATTATGTCAGCTACTCCCAGTTGTGCCAACAACAACAATTAGCCACTCCTGTTCATCTAAATGTCAAAGATCCATCCTTGCCTTAGTTCCAAGTCTCTCATCAAAACCTTTACAATCCAGCTCAATCTCAACCACAACCCCAGATCTACCCACAAAGTTAATCCACTCAACCTTTTCAACAAGAATTTGTTGTAAACTCCCACCCTAACAAGCAAACCATTCAAATAGCTGAAGAGCATCGACCTCTATTTACTACTTTCAAGAACAACCTTGAATCATTTACTGCTGGAAGACTCAGTGCACCTAACATCTTAGTTGATGACTTGCAACAAGTTAATCCTGATGATATAGAAGAAAATGAAATTAAATATCAAATGGCTATGTGGTGTACTAGGAGAAAATTTTTGCAAGAAGAACAGGGAGAAAAATGTTTGGTCTAAACAACTAGAGCAAGATTGGGTTTGACAAATCAAGCTTGAGATGCTATAACTATGACAAACCTAGTCACATTGCAAGAGAATGTACTGAGGGAAAGTCTAATCAAGCTGATAGTGGAAAGAAGATGATGACAGTGGAGGTTGAATCAAAGGGAGACAAAGCAAGTTCATCAAACAACAAAGCCCTAGTTTCTCAGACTAATGAAGAGTATGATTGGTTAGATCAGATGGAGATTCTAGATATCAAGCTGTCTACTGCTTTGTTAGTAGAAATTCAAACTGTCAAAGAACATGTTAATGAAAATTTACTAGTTGAGTTTGTGTATGATGATCTGATAAAAGGAATGTTTGATGAAGAGAAGAATGATGAAGAGGTGCAAGTTAAGGAGGTGCAAGTTGAAAAGGTGCTTAATGAAAAAGCTATTGAGACAACTCTAGCTCAATCAAACATCACTGAAGAGAAGAAGATTGAAAAAGTTAATGAAAAGGTTCTGCATGCTGTTGAGGAAACTCCGGCATCTGCTTGTGATAAAAGTGACAATGCTGTCGAGATCACTCTGGCATGTAAAGCAGAAGAAAAGATAGTTTTGAAAGCCTTCATGTTAAATGTCATACCTAAAGAGAAGAAAAAGGAAGAAGAGACGGAAGAGGTATATTCTAATCTTTGTTCAAATACATGTATAGAAAAAGTACTTAGATATAGAGTTCACAACAAACGCTTGATTTTTAGAAGTTGAAAAACTTCAATATCAAGCTCGTAAATATAAAACTGATGAGAAAATTTTTAAAGAAAAGATAGAAGTAATAAACAAATCGATTTATCAATTAAAATTGAATCTTCATGATATAGAGTGTAACATAAAAGATTTGAAAACACGTAACAATGAACTATCTTTAGAAATCAATAAACTTAACAGTGAACTCTTATCTGCAAAATTGACAGTTGAAAATTTTGAGTTGTCCTCAAACATGGTTGAAGGTATAATCAAGTCTCAAATGACTCAGAAAATTATTGGTGGAAAAGATGGTGTTGGATATTAAAACATTACACTACCTATTAATCATGATTATACTTATTTGCCTTCATAAATTACCACTCCAGATGAAGAGACCTATGGATTAGGTTTTCAACCAAAGTCAGACTTAATACCTCTAGTCAATGTTTCACTAACTGTTGACCTTGTTATAAAAACTGAAATTAAAATTAATCATGATAATTCTTTTGCAAAAAGTGTGAAGAAAGAAGGGTTGGTTGAAGATAGGGAAAGTGATGATGAAATAGATTTTATGGAAAATAAAAGTTGTAATGAAAAATCTTTATGTAATTCATCATCTGTTATTAATGAAATTTTAGATGTTCTTATTTCTACAAATGTTTGTTCTAAAATGTCTAAGAAACAAAAGAAATTGAAATCAAAGATAGATTTTAAGGACAATGAGAGAAAACAAGTCATAACATTTGTATCTGACTTGGAAACTGATTTCAAGAACAGATTTGTTTTAAAAGGCAACATTGATAAGGAAGATTATATCCTTAAAGAAACAAATGCCAGTTTCTTTAAGAATAAGTCTCCTATTACTACTAATTCTATGAAACAAGATGTTTGTAGATCAGGTATTAAAGACACTGGTCCCATTCCAGTTCCTACGATTCAAAAGGTTAAAGCTACAGTTCATGCCTTATAGGCTTCAGATATGAATCAAAAAGTTAGGAAAGATACCTCAATTCTTCCGGAATCATCTAGAACAATTCGTAATGAAAGAGAGAAAAGAGAAACTATTAATGAATCATAAGGCCAAGGAAATACTAAAGTCAAATTCTATGATAACTGTGGAAGCTATCATAAACAGTTTGAACAAAATACACAGGCATCAAATACATATCATAAAATGTGTTGTTATGTATATGGCAAGCCAAATCATAAGGATAGAAAGTGTCATCATCAACATCAACTATCAAGCAAACAAAGATTTTAGAATTCAATTTCAAATAATAGAAAACAATTCTTTTTAAATGCCAAATTCAAAAGGAAATCAAATCAGTCAAATTCTTTTGTTGATAAAAGAAATAGTCAAATCAAAACAGATTTGAATAAAGAAATTCAAACACGAAATCTTTACATGTTGATGATAGCAATTCTACTCTAATTCAGACCACTTTAAAGAAACTAGTTACACATCTGATCAAACCAATTTGCAGGACCATTTAAGGGATGGTCAATACAATCAGTCTCATAATAAGGACAGTTTTAGAACACTTAACGGATCAAATGGGGAACCAGGTTTATGTAAATGATACTAAGAACATAAGTAACTGAGACAGAACTAAGAACAAGAACAAAAGAATAAGGTTTTCAAGGATGTTGTATATTGCTCTCAAGTTCTATTACAAGTGTTACGAAGCATAAAAAGAAATACAAGGACCTGAGATGCTTTATACTACATCCTACAGCCGGTTATACTTGGAAAACCAGCTGGAATTTACCACTAGACAAATACTACATTGCTAGAAGTAAAGTATCTAAGATAAAATATTATCCTAGATTAGGTAGTCATGACAGGTCCATGACTTACCTTTTGTCACCAACTAAGTATGGTAACTGTACTAACTGATAAAGGTGAACAGTGGATTAAAGTATGGTCAACTGCATGGGCATGGAAAAGCGCCATGCATTATATCAGAGTTGGCAGCAGATGTCAGAAAACCCATACTTATGTCCAATGGTTCATATTTGATTCTTTCGAAGGCAAATGGCTTTGGAAGAATAAATTCTTTCGAGGCCTATTTATACTTCGGAAGAATCAACTTCTTCCGAGTCTTCTGCAAGTCTTCATGACTTCATTCTTCGGAAGACTTTGTCTTGGATCTTCTAAGTGTGAATGCTTTAGAAGGAGAACTACTTGGTCTTGGAAGACTTGGTTCTACCTTCAAAAGTTCTTCATATACTTCGGAAGGAAAACTACTTAGTTTCGGAAGACTTAGTTTTCCTTCGGAAGTTACTTAAGCTTTGGAATATCTTCAATTTGTCTTCGGAAGAGCAGCTTTGTCTTCGAAAGACTTCTTCAATTGTACTTCAAAATGCTCTAAGTGTTGTTTTGGTTGCATCAGCCTTATATGATCAAACAAACTCCCTCTAGGCTGATGCTACCAAGACTTCACTTCTTAGTTGGGTTCTTTTCTCTCACAGGTTCAGAAGGAGAGTGAAGAGGACCCTACTATGGATCAGAAGATGAAGTTAGTTGAGATTCAGCTCTAGGTCCAGGTTGTGTTTTCTTAGGGGGTTCAACCTTGACAACCTCAGGTTGAGCTGGACTTCATGGAGAATGCAAGTCAACAAGCTCTCCCTTTTTAATCTTCTTCTTGATAACTCTAATGTGCTCATCCATAGTGGATAGAGACATTAGACCAAGCCTCCTTCCAGAGAATCCATACAGCTTCAAGAAGCTCATCGTCCTTTGTCTATCAGCAGACTTCTTTTGGCTTTTTTGGATGATGGCTCTTGACTTTGCAGCTTCTTCCCTTAGTTTTCTCTTAGCAGCCATTTGTTCCTTGATGACTTGTTGCTCTAGCTACTTGAGATACTCAAATTCAATATACTCATATGATAAGGGAAGAAGTGCAGATGCCTAATAGATTTCTGTGGCACTCAGGTAGTTGATCATGTTCAGTCTATCAGCTTCCTTGTCTACCTGAGATTGTGCAGTTGCTACAACCTCTTTCTCAAGACTTTCATGAACTGGTGAGAGGGTAGGAGCATGCTTGTAGAGCCTTTTCTGTCTCCTTTCTTCCTTGTTCTTAAGGAGCAATGCTGCATCCTCTGCCTCCTTCATCTCCTTGGACAAGTCCTTGTCAGCCAGTTCATTCATTTCATCTAAGGAGAGAGAGAGAGTAGTTCATCCACATTGTAGTTTCTGGTCCCCAAGTAGTTTATCCTGGCTGCCCTCAACTCATCATCCTGAGTATTTGGCCTGGGGGTAGCCATGTTGGTAGCTTTCATAAAGCCTGGAGACCCTTTTGAACTTTCTCCCCTTAGCTTCCTCTTCCTCTCTCTTTCCTCCTCCTTAATCTCCTCAGAAATTAGTTTCCTTTTCCTTTTTTCACTCACAGGCCTTGGTGACTCAGGGTGGAGAGAGCTTTGGCCTTCATTACTTGATTCAGCGGTCAAGCTCTGGCCACAAAGAGTTATGAAGCACCTTCACCAGCTGGTGCCTCACTGGGGGTAATGGGTGCTGAAGAAGTTCCTGTCTCAAGGTTCACAGGTTCAACTTGTGGGCCTTCAGTCAAGGCTTCCCCTTTGAAGCTAATCTTAGAGTCCACCTTAACATCCAGTTGACCAAAAGTCTTATCTGCTAGCCTCTGTCTTATATAGTCTTGACCTCAGCTTGTATTCTTCAAACACCCTTTCTTGAATCCTATCTGCTAATCTTGCAGCTTGTCTGTTTTGACTTGGATTGACAAGTGGAAGATCAATCAGATGGATGCTCTCATAGAAGCTTAGGTTGAAAAAGTTGAAAATTTCCTGTTGACCCTAAGATCTAGAGATGACTAGAGCTCTTCTATTAGTGTCATACCTCCATCCTATGATTGGATTCTCAGAGTGATGAGATAGGGTAGGCATAGCTCTGGGAATACCCTCCTCAAACAAACTTTGTATGAGTGAGTCCACATCTATGTAGACTTGGGCAAGTAAGTCCATATTCCTGTAGACTTGATGAGGTTGCTGAGTATGGACCATTGCAAATGAGGGTGGTGAATCCTTAAAGTCCATACTCTGTGAAGAACTCCTAGGTTCTGTGATTGGTTGGACTTTCTCCCCCTTTTTGGTAGCATCACCTTCTTGCATAGGTGAGCTTGGGGTTGGGTCTGTCACATCCACAGGTTCTTGTGGACCTGGTTGAGTTCTCTAGAGTGGTCTCTCAGCTAACTTGCCCTTGAGATCGGTGATTTCAAGTTGCTGGTCATTGACCCTCTTTTGTAAGACAGTCACCTGAGATTCCAGATGACTTATCTTTGAGACTAAATAGGTGCATGTTTTTGTAAATTTTGGACCATTAGTTTCAGACTCCCCTCATCTTCATCAGAAGAATCATGGGGGGATGAGAGAATAGGACCAAGTTCTTCTTCCTCATCACCAACACTTTGTTCTTGGCTGCTGGATTTCCCCTGCACCATGACAGCTTCAAGTGAAGTGTTAATGGGCTGGGTTGCCATGGTTGAGGTCTTAATGATGTAGTCACTTGCTGAAGTGAGAGCCTCTTCCATATGGACCTCCTGAACAAGTTCAGGGAGATCCACCTCAGTAGTAGGTGGATGATGTGGGCTAGACATGGGAGAAACAGGAGTACTCATCTCACCTTGAGCAGGGGTGGAGAAGAGAGACTCATGATACTCACTGAAGCCCATGTCTTCATTATCATAGGATTCAAGGTTTGGGATTGGTTGGTGTAGATCAAGAGGCTGGGAATGGTAACTATCCCCTAAAGGTTGTTCACGAGAGTTTTGAGACTCTGAGTGAAGGCCTAAGGCTATGGGGTTATGAGCTTATCAGGCTGAGCATGAGGAACCTCAACACTAATCATTGGTAAGATGGGAGTGGTTTTCTCTTCAGGAGAAGTGGGAGCTCTAGTGTCCTCTTCCTCCTGTATGGGTGATGATATAAGGGCCTACACAAACTGAGCAGCATATGCAGGGGTTCATTTGGATTTTCTTTGGTAGGTGATGGTTATTTTTGCTGTATTGGTGGTTGGTAAGTAGAAGGTGTGGGTTCAACACTAGCTGGTGTTGCTAGGTTGTCACCTTGAGCAATGAGCTCTAATATTTTTGAAACAAGGGCTGTTTCTACCCCTGAGAAGCCAGCAGTTGGCTTCCTCATAGTCTTGAAGATGTCGGGCTTTATCTGTCCCATTTGGAAAACCCAAGCCTTGGTTTTGGGCTTATCAAAGTGATTTGAAGACAATGTAATAGTAACTAATCCTATGTTCAAGCTTTGAGGATCATTAGCTATAGTTGATGAAGAACTTTCAGTCACTTGGTCTTTCTTCATCTTCCACCCCATCTTTGAAAGATTGGACTTGACCTTCAACACCTAGGAAGTTTTGACAAACTTCAGAAGTTTTGGAGACTGGACCTTCGGAAGATCTTGCTTTCACTGCAGCAGGCTACAGTACTTCGGAAGCGTTCCTTTCTTCCGAGACCAAATTTCTTCCGAAAGGAAAGGATTTTCCTTCCTAAGCTACTTCTTCTCAGAATTTTTCTCTTTGATCATGTGAATAGTACTTTTAGGATTGTAGATGCAATCCTTAGCAAGATGAGAAGTACTACCACACATGATGCAATCCATTTGCTTCCTTCTGAGAGTCTTCTTTTGAGAGAAAGACTGAACTTGATCACTTTCCTCCTCCAACTTTATCTTCACAGATGATGCAACAAGCTTCTTAGGGTGAGGCTTGCTCTTGGAACTGGATGGTTCAGGCTGTGTAGCAGTGATACACAGCTGATCAGCCTTCTTCTTTTTGCTAGAATGAGTTGGACATGAACTAGAACTCCTGGTCCTAGAGTTCATAGTTGAGTCTTCAACCTTCACCACTTCAAATCCTGCAGAGATAAACACTTGTTTCTGCTTAGAGTTGAAAGTGGCCTTGATCTCTTGAGCCTTCTTTGATTTTTTCTTTGCTTTTCTGATCAAGTTCTTCCTCTTAGGCTTGGTCATCCCTGATTCTTTTCTCTCCTCAGGAGAATAGTGACCCATTTTAGGATGATCTTCTTCACTCTTCTCAGAATCATCCTTCACTATCTCCTCTTCATCCTCTTCATCAATGGGGTCTATGAGGGAAAGCTCATCTTTATAAGTTCCATACCTTGGAGGTCTTACAGACAATAGAGTGTGTGGAGGAGCTATCTCAGTAGATCCCAATCCCTACTTATTCTGATAACAAACTTTTGCATGCAAGGATGAGGATATCATGTTCTTGAAGGTCTCTTCTTCAAGAAAACGTTTTTCTGCCCTGGCTTTACTGATCACAAGCTCAGCCTGGCATTCAGTTAACTTAGTGATGAGATCTTTTATCTAAGTCCTGTAGTTGGTATGTTCATGCTTAAGAGTTGAAATGGTAATCATTTTTAGCTCTTTTGAAATCAGCTTTTTAAAATGTTTAGGGACTCAAGATTAGATCTCATCTCTAAGTTATAGGACCTATATTTGTTAACTTTAGCAATATATTCAGGTGTACAAAGATGTTCAAATACCTTGGCTTCTTCATGATCTGCCATCAGTGCTTGGTTTGGAGATGCATCCTCAACCTGAAAGCTCTAGTCAAAGCCTCCTTCTTCAACGGCAACTGCAGCTTGCTGCTTGGGCTTCTCATTCTAGGGATCTCCATTAGTGTAGTTTGGTCTGGTTTGTTCTTGGCCACCATTTGTCTTTGGTGCCTTTCACTCTCTAGCAAAGTGTCCCATTTGGTTACAGTTATAATACTTTATTTTTCTTTTGTCTAGCCCAAACTTTCCACTGGTTGCATTGCTAGGAAACTTCCTCCATATCCTCTTGTAAAACTTCTTGGCTCTGTGAGTGAGAAGAGCCATTTGCTGGACTATTCCCATGTACTCCAGATCATTTGGATGGATACAGTCCAGGTCTTCAAGGGTGAAGAGAAAGTTGCCTGTGCTTTCATCAGTAGACACAAAGGTTTGTGAAGAGCTTGTCATTTGGAATAGGCTTCCTTGGATGTAGCTCTCTCTTGGTGTCTCTAGGAAGGTGATGAAAGGACCCTTTTGTGAGTTGTCAGGGTAGCATATGAGATGATGTTGTGGTTCTCTACAATCCCTTTCAACCACATGAAGGGCTGATCTCTGCTGATTGTTGGAGTTACCACAATCTCAACAGTTACTCCAACATCCATTTGAGTATCCACAATCTCAATATACCACCACCAGCAGCGGCTGAAGAGGTGGATGGTACATGAGGTCCATAGACAACATATCCCCACATCCTGGAGTCTTGAAGCTTGATGAAGCCTTCCATTCTTTGGCACCAAGTATCAAATTCATCAGGAGTGATCAGTGGAGACTTTGTCATAAACCCGGTTTCCATATCAGCCTTTGTGATAGCTACCATTTGAGTTGTTAAGTGTTTTGTGAAACTAAAGGGATTTAAAATGGTGAGATCTTACAATCAAGAGCCTAAAAAGCTCTGATACCAATTGAAGGACCATTTAAGCATGGTCAATACAATCAGTCTCACAATGAGGAGAGTTTTAGAACACTTAACAGATCAAATGGGGAACCAGGTTTATGTAAATGATACTAAGAACTCAAGTAACTGAGACAGAACTAAGAACAAGAATAGACGAATAAGGTTTTCAAGGATGCTGCATATTGCTCTCAAGTTCTATTATAAGTGTCACGAAGTATAAAAAGAAATACAAGGACCTGAGACGCTTTATACTATATCTTACAGCCAGTTATACTTGGAAAACCAGCTGGAATTTACCACTACAAATACTACATTGCTAGAAGTAAAGTATCTAAGATAAAATATTATCCTAGATTAGGTAGTCATGACAGGTCCAGGACTTACCTTTTGTCACCAACTAAGTATGGTAATTGTACTAACTGATAAAGGTGAATAGTGGATTAAAGTATGGTCAACTGCATGGGCGTGGGAAAGCACCATGCAGTATATCAGAGTTGGCAGCGGATGTCAGACGACCCATACTTATGTCCACTGGTTCATAGTTGATTCTTCCGAAGGAAAATGGCTTCGGAAGAATAAATTCTTCCAAGCCCTATTTATACTTCGGAAGAATCAACTTCTTCCGAGTCTTCTGCAAGTCTTCATGACTTCATTCTTCGGAAGACTTTGTCTTGGATCTTCTAAGTGTGAATGCTTCGGAAGGAGAACTACTTGGTCTCAAAAGACTTGGTTCTACCTTCGGAAGTTCTTCATATACTTCGGAAGGAAAACTACTTAGTCTCGGAAGTTCTTCATACTTAAGCTTTGAAAGATATTCAATTTGTCTTTGGAAGAGCAGCTTTGTCTTTGGAAGACTTCTTCAATTGTACTTCAAAATGCTCTAAGTGTTGTTTTGGTTGCATCAGCCTCATATGATCCAACACAATTCAAAAGTGAAAAATAAAAGAAAAACAATCTAAGCCTGATATTGTTGAAAAGTCTATTTTCAAAGATAAAAGAGATATGATATTACAGTCTGTATCATATTTGGATAAAAATAAAGTGCTCAAGTCAACCATGGCTTGGGTCCTAAACATGAATAAATTCATTCATATTTGCAGGAACAACCAAGGCAAGTTATAAACAGTGTTTGGCATGTTGACAGTGGTTGTTCAAGGCATATGATCGGTAATATATCTATGTTAAACAACATACAACCTTACAACATAGGATATGTTATATTCGCAGGAGATAAAGGTGGTAAGATTACAAAGAAAGGTACAGTATCTAATGGTGTGTTAAGTTTTGAAGATGTTAATTTTGTAGGGGAACTTAAACATAATTTGCTAAGTGTCTCTCAAATTTGTGACAAAAAGTATTCAACATATTTTACTGATAAAGAATGTCTTATTCTAAAACCTAGATTTGTAATTTCTGTTGAATGGATTTTGTTGAGAACACCGAGAGACAAAGACACATACTTACTTGACATAAATGATTCACATACATTTGTAACTACGTCTTGTTTGTTATCTAAAGCCTCGGAAAGTGATTCAATGTTATGGCATCATCGTCTTGGCCATGTAAATATTAAAAATATAAACAAGAGGTTAGAGGAAATCATTTTGTAGTCCTTCTATTGAAAGAATTCCAACTTAGTGAACATTGTCTATCATGTTCAAAAGGCAAACAACATAAACTTTCTCATAAACCAGTTACTCATACCAAAATTGAGTCTATTCTTCAACTGTTACACATTGATTTATTTGGTCCAGTTAGTGTTTTGAGTTTAGGACGTTATGCATATTGTTTGGTTATTACTGATGATTTCTTAAGATTTACATGGGTTTTCTTTTTAGCAACCTAAGGTGAGACACCTCATTTGCTCATAAAGTTCATGACTCTAGTGGAGAATCAGACAGACAAAACCATCAAGTGCATTCGAAGTGATAATGGAACAAAGTTTTGCAATCATACTCCAAATGAACTTTGTGATACCAAGGGGATAGCAAGACAATTCAGTTCTGCAGGAACTCCATAACAAAATGGAGTTGCTGAAAGATGAAACATAACTTTAATTGAAGCTGCCAGAACAATGTTATTAGCAGCCAAATTACCATCATTCTTTTGGGCTGAAGCTGTTAACACTGCTTGTTATGTTTAGAATCGTGTGCTAATAAACAAAGAACAAAATATGATTCCTTATGAAATCTTTTTCAAACATAATCCCAAAGTAAAATATTTTAAAACATTTGGATGTTGTTGTACTTTGTTAAGCATCTGATTCTAAATCAAAATTTGATAAAAAGCTGATGAATGTTATTTATTTAGCCAACAAAATTGCATACCGGGTTTATAATAAAAGATCTAAACAAATAATTGAGTCATTTGATATAGATTGGCATGAATCTAACAAAACAGATGCATGCTCTGCACCTTCATGGGTATACGATTATGCTTCTTTATTTGAAACTTTTAATCAATCTTCTGTTGTTACTACAGCTAATCCACCTTTGACATTATCAATTCAAGATATTTTTACTGATGATATTGGACCAATATTATCTTCAGCAACATGAAAATCTTTAGTTCTTCTTCAAATGTCATAGTTGTTCCACATTCTGTTTATGAATCTGATTTGTCTCATTCTGATCTAGTTGTTGAACAAGCTTCACAGGTTTCTGATCAGAGTTCTTCTTCTACTCAAAATGATCTGATTGATACAATTCAAGTTCCATTTGAAAATTTATATGTTGATAATAATATTTTTCAAAAGGAAGATATTGTGTATCAACCTGAAGGAGGGAACAATGTTGAAGAACGAGTTGGTCATATGTCTAATTTAGATGAAGTTATTTCTGAAGATACCATTCCTCAGCTGAGAATTCATAAAGACCATCCAACTGAAGCAATCATTGGTCTGTTATCACAAGGTGTCCGAACTCGAAGTCAACCTGGCATAATAAATACATGTTTGTATTCATGTTTTATATCTCAAATTATGCTAAAGAACATTGAGATGGCATTAAAAGAAGACAGTTTGGTGAGGCTATGCAAGACAAACTGATGCAATTCAAGAAGCTAAATATGTGGCATCTGTGTGAACTTCCAAAAGGTAAGTTGCCGATTGGTACAAAATGGATATTCAAAAACAAAATGGATGAAAAAGATATGATTGTTTGCAACAAGGCCAGACTTGTTGTTCAAGGATTCTATCAAGTTGAAGGACTTGATTATGAAGAAGTATATGCTCCAGTTGCAGTTGAAGGACTTGATTAAAAGAAGACAGTGGAGACTTTGTCATAAACCCGGTTTCCATATCAGCCTTTGTGATACCAATTGAAGGACCGTTTAAGGATGGTCAATACAATCAGTCTCACAATGAGGAGAGTTTTAGAACACTTAACAGATCAAATGGGGAACCAGGTTTATGTAAATGATACTAAGAACTCAAGTAACTGAGACAGAACTAAGAACAAGAATAGACGAATAAGGTTTTCAAGGATGCTGCATATTGCTCTCAAGTTCTATTATAAGTGTCACGAAGTATAAAAAGAAATACAAGGACCTGAGACGCTTTATACTATATCTTACAGCCAGTTATACTTGGAAAACCAGCTGGAATTTACCACTACAAATACTACATTGCTAGAAGTAAAGTATCTAAGATAAAATATTATCCTAGATTAGGTAGTCATGACAGGTCCAGGACTTACCTTTTGTCACCAACTAAGTATGGTAATTGTACTAACTGATAAAGGTGAATAGTGGATTAAAGTATGGTCAACTGCATGGGCGTGGGAAAGCACCATGCAGTATATCAGAGTTGGTAGCGGATGTCAGACGACCCATACTTATGTCCACTGGTTCATAGTTGATTCTTCCGAAGGAAAATGGCTTCGGAAGAATAAATTCTTCCAAGCCCTATTTATACTTCGGAAGAATCAACTTCTTCCGAGTCTTCTGCAAGTCTTCATGACTTCATTCTTCGGAAGACTTTGTCTTGGATCTTCTAAGTGTGAATGCTTCGGAAGGAGAACTACTTGGTCTCAAAAGACTTGGTTCTACCTTCGGAAGTTCTTCATATACTTCGGAAGGAAAACTACTTAGTCTCGGAAGTTCTTCATACTTAAGCTTTGAAAGATATTCAATTTGTCTTTGGAAGAGCAGCTTTGTCTTTGGAAGACTTCTTCAATTGTACTTCAAAATGCTCTAAGTGTTGTTTTGGTTGCATCAGCCTCATATGATCCAACACAATTCAAAAGTGAAAAATAAAAGAAAAACAATCTAAGCCTGATATTGTTGAAAAGTCTATTTTCAAAGATAAAAGAGATATGATATTACAGTCTGTATCATATTTGGATAAAAATAAAGTGCTCAAGTCAACCATGGCTTGGGTCCTAAACATGAATAAATTCATTCATATTTGCAGGAACAACCAAGGCAAGTTATAAACAGTGTTTGGCATGTTGACAGTGGTTGTTCAAGGCATATGATCGGTAATATATCTATGTTAAACAACATACAACCTTACAACATAGGATATGTTATATTCGCAGGAGATAAAGGTGGTAAGATTACAAAGAAAGGTACAGTATCTAATGGTGTGTTAAGTTTTGAAGATGTTAATTTTGTAGGGGAACTTAAACATAATTTGCTAAGTGTCTCTCAAATTTGTGACAAAAAGTATTCAACATATTTTACTGATAAAGAATGTCTTATTCTAAAACCTAGATTTGTAATTTCTGTTGAATGGATTTTGTTGAGAACACCGAGAGACAAAGACACATACTTACTTGACATAAATGATTCACATACATTTGTAACTACGTCTTGTTTGTTATCTAAAGCCTCGGAAAGTGATTCAATGTTATGGCATCATCGTCTTGGCCATGTAAATATTAAAAATATAAACAAGAGGTTAGAGGAAATCATTTTGTAGTCCTTCTATTGAAAGAATTCCAACTTAGTGAACATTGTCTATCATGTTCAAAAGGCAAACAACATAAACTTTCTCATAAACCAGTTACTCATACCAAAATTGAGTCTATTCTTCAACTGTTACACATTGATTTATTTGGTCCAGTTAGTGTTTTGAGTTTAGGACGTTATGCATATTGTTTGGTTATTACTGATGATTTCTTAAGATTTACATGGGTTTTCTTTTTAGCAACCTAAGGTGAGACACCTCATTTGCTCATAAAGTTCATGACTCTAGGGAGAATCAGACAGACAAAACCATCAAGTGCATTCGAAGTGATAATGGAACAAAGTTTTGCAATCATACTCCAAATGAACTTTGTGATACCAAGGGGATAGCAAGACAATTCAGTTCTGCAGGAACTCCATAACAAAATGGAGTTGCTGAAAGATGAAACATAACTTTAATTGAAGCTGCCAGAACAATGTTATTTGCAGCCAAATTACCATCATTCTTTTGGGCTGAAGCTGTTAACACTGCTTGTTATGTTTAGAATCTTGTGCTAATAAACAAAGAACAAAATATGATTCCTTATGAAATCTTTTTCAAACATAATCCCAAAGTAAAATATTTTAAAACATTTGGATGTTGTTGTACTTTGTTAAGCATCTGATTCTAAATCAAAATTTGATAAAAAGCTGATGAATGTTATTTATTTAGCCAACAAAATTGCATACCGGGTTTATAATAAAAGATCTAAACAAATAATTGAGTCATTTGATATAGATTGGCATGAATCTAACAAAACAGATGCATGCTCTGCACCTTCATGGGTATACGATTATGCTTCTTTATTTGAAACTTTTAATCAATCTTCTGTTGTTACTACAGCTAATCCACCTTTGACATTATCAATTCAAGATATTTTTACTGATGATATTGGACCAATATTATCTTCAGCAACATGAAAATCTTTAGTTCTTCTTCAAATGTCATAGTTGTTCCACATTCTGTTTATGAATCTGATTTGTCTCATTCTGATCTAGTTGTTGAACAAGCTTCACAGGTTTCTGATCAGAGTTCTTCTTCTACTCAAAATGATCTGATTGATACAATTCAAGTTCCATTTGAAAATTTATATGTTGATAATAATATTTTTCAAAAGGAAGATATTGTGTATCAACCTGAAGGAGGGAACAATGTTGAAGAACGAGTTGGTCATATGTCTAATTTAGATGAAGTTATTTCTGAAGATACCATTCCTCAGCTGAGAATTCATAAAGACCATCCAACTGAAGCAATCATTGGTCTGTTATCACAAGGTGTCCGAACTCGAAGTCAACCTGGCATAATAAATACATGTTTGTATTCATGTTTTATATCTCAAATTATGCTAAAGAACATTGAGATGGCATTAAAAGAAGACAGTTTGGTGAGGCTATGCAAGACAAACTGATGCAATTCAAGAAGCTAAATATGTGGCATCTGTGTGAACTTCCAAAAGGTAAGTTGCCGATTGGTACAAAATGGATATTCAAAAACAAAACGGATGAAAAAGATATGATTGTTTGCAACAAGGCCAGACTTGTTGTTCAAGGATTCTATCAAGTTGAAGGACTTGATTATGAAGAAGTATATGCTCCAGTTGCAAGATTAGAAGCTATACGCATTTTTCTGGCTTATGCTTCATACAAGAACTTCAAGGTGTATCAAATGAATGTCAAAACTACATTCTTGTATGGCGAGATGAAAGAAGAAACTTGTTTGTAGGATCGGTGTTTGTCTTACAACACAAGATATTCTCACAAACTCACTTAATATCACTCGGGTTGATGAAGCAGAATCTCTACTAAGTTCACAAGTAATATAATAAGTTAATGAAATCACAATAACACAAGAATAGTTTTTCAAGATACTTGTACATATTACTTCTCAACTTAATATTACAAGACTCTTACAAGCATGGTTACTAAGTTACATGGAGAAACTATATATACTACTATCTATAGCCGGTTATACTTGGAAAACTAGCTGGAATTTACAACTACACAAATACTACATTGCTAGAAGTAAAATTTCTAAGATAAAGTAATAATATCCTAGATTAGGTAGTCATGACAAGTCCATGACTTACCTTTTATCACCAACTAAGAATGGCAACTGTACTAAGTTGAGAATGGTGAACAGTGTATTAAAGTATGGTTAACTACATGGGCATGGGAAACCGCCATGCAGTATATCAGAGTTGCAGTGGGCTGTCAGACAGACCATACTTATGTCCACTAGTTCATAGTTGGTTCTTTCAAAGGTAAATGGCTTTGGAAGAATAAATTCTTCCGAGGTCATTTTGGCTTCGGAAGAAATAACTTCTTCCGAACTTCTACAAGTCTTCAGGACTTTATTCTTCGGAAGACTTTGTCTTTGGATCCTCTAAGTTGTATACTTTGGAAGGAGAACAACTTGGTCTTGGAAGACTGAGTTCTTCCTTAGGAAGTTCTTCATACTTTGAGCTTCGAAAGATCTTTGACTTGGCTTTGGAAGAGCAGCTTTGTCTTCGGAAGACCACTTCATTTTAGTACTTCAAAATTTTTCTAAGTGTTGTTTAGGTTGCTACCAAAACTTCACTTCTTCCTCCTCCTTAAGGTCTTCAACACCAGGGAAAGCAGATATTTGTCTGTCTCTTTGTTCTTCCCTGATACAATGGTGAGGAGTTTGTACAAGTCATCTGTTGATAGTAGATCTAATCTGTTGTTTTGGATGACATGTACCCTTTGTTGTGTCCCTCTAAAAAGAGTTAGTTGATGGGAATTATAGTCATATTCCCATCTAACTATGGGTTCAGAAGTCGGTCCCTCAACCATCTGCAGGAATGTTCTTCCTTTTCTGGTTGCACCTTCTTCTTCTTCCTTGGCTCTCCTTTTCAACACTTCTTCAGTTTTGGCTTTTTTTGTAATCTCGTTAACATGAAGACTGCTCAGATGATTCATTTAATCAACTTTAAGGTGTCACAAATTGGATAGATCTATGCTAAGTATACGCTTAAAAATGTTGTATGGAACTTGAACTACATAAGCTGGACCATAGGTATTAAACATATTGTCCGCTGTGGACCTTGGGTGGTCGTTGTGGACACTTTAGATGGACTATAATATTGTCCACTGTGGACGCTAACTATTCACTATGGACATTTAAGGATTCTAGACTGTCCGCTGTGGACACTTAGGTATTCATGCATGTTTGCTGTGGATACTTAAATATTCATGCATGTCAGTTGTGGGCCCTTAAGTGTTAAAGTCATTCGCTGTGGACATTGACTGTCCACTATGAACACTTAAGTCTTTAATTCATCTGCTATGGATTTTGGTCGCCCGTTGTGGACTTTGGTTGTTCGCTGTGGACACTTAGTGTTTTAAGCCATCTGTTGTATACTTTATTCATGCGCTGCTAACACTTAAGTTTATCTTGAAATTTTGGAGATAGAGTTTAAACTGATTGTACTTAAGTTTTAATGGATGTTATGTTTGTTTAACTGTTTTCAATGTTATATTCTTTTCTTATGGGCCACTGTTATCAATAATAATAATATACATTTCATGTTATGTGATTTTTAAAGACAATGGATATTTTAAAAGTATTATTCATAATTAAGTGGATATAAAGGAATAAAAAAAAGATAGTGGAACCTAATGAATATTACCCCTGGGCCCTTATGATGAATGGAAAGCCTTGCATGCAAAATGAATGGAGGTGCACGACCTTGTTTTCGTTAGCTCAACGGATGTGCGGCTATTTCAGCCAATAAGGATGCACATCTGGGGTCTAAACCTTGTGATTGAGCAATGAATGAATGGGACCTGTATTCATGAGCAGGCTTCGTGCCTAGCAGTGTGGGTCAATTGTCAAGGGTTAGCTACCACTTATAAATGTTACTGGTAGGGGTTTGGCATTTGTTGCGAACCATATGATGTAGGCTCTTGCATTGTGCAATCCTAGTTAATGAAAGAGAAAGATAATGAAAGAAAAAAAGTTAAAGAATGTTATCAGTCAATTTGGTTGTTATGTATAATGGATGGATGATCATTAAGGAAGTTTCCAAATGTATATTTTCTATATATTAATAAAACTAGAACTCACTTTGCAACGATGACTTTATATGCACATCAGTTGATAGGTAATGAAGTTGCTGGGGATGGCACGAGGATGGAGCTACTTCTCAAAGAAAGACTGGCGTCCATGTTTATGCAGAACAATGTTTTTGTCTTGTAATACAATAAAATTTTTGAACCTAGTAACAATGATGTTTTTCTTGGAAATAATTATTATTAATGCACGAAATGGTTTGTTAAAATTATTCCACTGTAGTGTTTTCTTACTTTAATATATTTTAATATGTATTATGCTATGAATGACCAACTGTGGGGTTTCTCGGGACCGGGGCCTTACATTTAAAGATATGATCTTCCTTATCTTATTGCCTTTTGAAACAAATCTATTCTGGAAATCAGTTTTCAAGTCTGATATAGATGTTGTGATACATTTTCTTTCATTATCCTTAAAATCTATTTTTGATTTTAATTTTTTTTGTTTGTTAGACATCTTTGAACAGTCATTTGTAGAAACAAAAACATCTAAAATTTCATTTATAACTGGTGATGATTTACATGAAAATTTTTCATTACAACTTTTATCTTCCTTATAATCTATTTCATCATCACTTTCCTATTCTTCAACCAACCCTTCTTTTGTAACACTTTCTACAAAAGAATTATCATTATGAATTTTAATATCTGTTTTTATGGCAAGGTCAACAGTCAATGAAACATTGATTGGACGTATTGAGTCTGATTTTGGTTAAAAACCTAATCCCTAGGTCTCTTCATCTAATGTACTAATTGATAAAGGTAAACATGTATAATCATGATTAATTGGTGGTGCAATGTTAGAATATCCAACTTCACTTTTACCACTAATTTTTTAAGTCATTTGAGACTTGATTATACCTTCAACCATATTTGAGGACAACTCAAACTTTTCAACAGTCAATTTTGCAGATAAATCGATAGTTCCTTATTACATGTTTTCAAATCCTTTATATTACAATCTTTATCATAAAGATTCAATTTTGATTGATAAATCGATTTGTTTAATCCTTCTATCTTTTCTTTAAAAAATTTCTCATTATTTTTATATTTACGAGCTTGATATTGAAGTTTTTCAACTTCCAAGATCAAGTGTTCCTTGTGAACTCTGTATCTTTAAACTTTTTCTAAACATGTATTTGAACAAAGATTAGTGTATATCCCATCAGTCTCTTCTTACTTGTTCTTCTTTTCAGGTATGACGTTTACCATGAAAGCTTTCAGATCAATCTTTTCTTCTGCTTTAGTGGTGGAGTAATCTCAACATTGACAGTGTTATCACTAGCAGGTGTCGGAGTTTCCTCAACAAAATTCACCTTCTTTTCATCTTCAGCTGGAGTAAACTTAATAGCTTTTTCTACTAACTTCTTCCTTACCTTCTTCAGTCATCTTTGATTGAGCTAGAGTAATCTCAATAGCATCTTCTTTAAGCACCTCTTCAACATTCTCAACTTCTTCTTTAGCAAAGATCCCCTTCATCATATCATCAAACACAAACTCAGCAAGTATATTCTCATCAACACTCTTTTTATTAGTTTGAATTTTAGGTAACAAAGTAGTAGACAGTTTAGTATCCAAAATATCCATCTAATCTGACCAATCATATTCTTCATTAGTCTGAGAAACCAGTGCTTTGTTGTTTGATGAGCTTGCTTTATCTCCCTTTGTTTCTACCTCCACAGTCACCATCTTCTTTTCATTGTCAGTTTGGTGTGTCATTCATTCAGTACATTCTCTAGGAAAATGATTGGGTTTTTCACAGTTATAACATCTCAAACTTGTTTTGTCAAACCTAATCTTGCTCGAGTTGCTTAAACCAAACATCTTCCTTCCTGTTCTCCTTGCAAAAATTTTCGCCCGGTACACCACCATAGCTATCTGATACTTGATATCATTTTCTTCAACATCATCAAGATTAACTTGTTGCAAGTCATCAACTAAGATATTGGGTGTACTGAGTCTTCTGGGTGTGAAAGCTTCGTAGCTATTCATGAAGGTTGTGAATAGGGCCAGATGCTCTTCAACTATTTGAATGGTTTGCTTGGTGAGATTGGAATTTACAACAAAGGCTTGTTGTGTGGGTTTTGTGGATTGCCTGTGTGAATAAACCTAAGGTTGAGCTTGAGGTTGCATCGGTGTGAATTGGTTTTGATGAGTAGCTTGAAACTAAGGCATGGGTGGTTCTTTGACATTTGGTTTAACAGAGTTGGCTGCTTGTTGTTGACACAACTGAGAATAGCTGACATAGTAATTGGGATTACTAGCAATTATTGCATATAATGCAGATGCTTCAGCTCCTATGGTATTGATATAGTTTGCAGCTCTCTGTTTGTCATCCATTTCATATGACTTTACAGAGGAAATTAGATTGCTGAGGGACAAAATGAACAGATCCTTTGTTTTTTTGATAGTGGTGTAGTTGTTGTGCTGTAAGGTAACGAGTTTAATAGCTTCTTGTTCATTGAAATAATCTCCAAGGTAATTCTTGCACTCTTCATCTTTGTTATCAGCTTAACAAACCTGGACATTTGATCCTCCAATGTATCACCCAACACATGGTTAAAAGTATTAAACTCTTGTTTAAACATGTCCTTTCGACTTTCCCTCATATCCTTATTGACCATGATCTGCTCCTCCATCACATCCCATAAATCTTTAGCCTTTTTGAAATCCTTGGAACTTTTGAGCAATCTCAATAGTAAGTGCAATAGTAATGGCATCATACGCTTTGTCATCAAGCTCAAGCTTCTTCATGTCTTCCTCATCCCAGAGATGTTATGGTTTAGGTACCAACTCTCCCTTATCATTGTTTACACAGGAATATACGGTCCTTGTTTAAGTGACCACATCATCCGGGGTTCAGTGTAAATAATATGATTCTCAAATCGGTAAACCTAGTGGGGATAATCTTCTTCTCAGAGAAGTCTAGAAGGTTTTGTGCTAGTGCCATTCTTATTGTCTAGGTTAAAGGTAGCAGTGATGTGCTTTAAATTTGTCATTTTGAAACTAAGGATTCAAAATTTTCAGAAATTCTTCAAACTTGAAGTTCTCGCACGAATATCAAGGTTCTCGCGCTAACAGGTTTGAACAACACTTGTTCGCACAAGCTTCTCGCACACACTTTTCGCGTGGTTACTTTTGTAACTAATTTTTGCGAAAATAGAAACTTCTCGCGTGAAAGGAATCTTCTGTAACAAACTTTTGCGAAAATTCAACTTCTCGCGCGAACTAGAGCTTTTTGTGTGTGATTATCAAGTTTTCGCCTGATCAATTTTTCCCAATTTCAAAGATTCCAACTTCAATCTTTCATCAAATTGTTCAAAATTAATTGATTAAGCTTCCAGTTAGTTATTTAGGTTCAATTTTGATTCTAATTGTCTCTAATTGATTAAATTAAGCTCGATTAATCACATAAACACCATCAAATCCTTGATCAACAACATAACAGCACTCAACATCTTCAAATATGATCACAAATAGTAGAAATCAAGTTAATCTTCAAACAATTCCAATTCGGAGCTCAAGAACACTTCAAAAACACTCTTCAGTCTTCAATTCAATCGATCTAGAGCATAACAAGCTCTGATACCAATTGTAAAGATCAACACTTAACAATCAGATCGATCTCGTGACAAGAATGAGGAATATAATCATCATGGTAATAAGATTGAATAAGAAATAAGATGAACACAAGTGTAAATAAACTTCGATTAGTATTTCTCTCTGATTTGAAAGATTACAAATACATGTGAAATCAATAAATGACAAAAGCTCTCTAAATTACATCAACTAACAACTATTTATACTAAACTTAGAAGTTCTTGCGCGAGAAGGACTTCTCATGCGGCAACTTCAGGTTCTCGCATGACTTGATCTTTATCATCTTGATTTGATTATTCGAGCCTCTAGGTTCAATCTCTACAATCTAAATTATACAATGTGGCTCAACATGGTGAAAAAGACGAGCTAGCAAAAATGTAAATCTTCATACAGAGTTTTTTGACATAGAAATTCCAATAGACGCTATAGAAATAGTAGCAAATGGTAAAAGCTACATAACGTAATTTCATAGAGGGCCATAAGAAGTTTCAAGAACTACCTACAGAAGCTAATAAGCCCTTATATAAAGGATGTCCTAACTTCATAAAGGGTAAGAATACATTGAAATAGAAAAAAAAACATTGCAACGGAATAATTAAACAAAAACTATTTCATGCACTAATAATAACATTTGCCAAGAATCACATCATTGTTACAAGTTTCAAAAGTATATTTTAGTTGTATTACAAGACAAAAATATCATTTATGTATAACATGGACGCCAGTCTTTATTTGCCAAGTAGCTCCATCCTCGTGCCACACCCAGCAACTCCATTACCTGCCAACTGATATGCATACAAAGTCAGCGTTGCTGAGTGAGTTCTAGTTTTGTTAATATAAAAAAAATACATTTTTTAAGCCTCTTTTAGTGATCATCCATCATTATACATCATCATTCTTTAAGGCATTCATTATCTTTCTTTCTTTCATCATCTTTCTCTTTCATTAACTAGGATTGCACAAAGCAAGAGCCTACATTGTTGGTTGGCAACAAATGCCGAATCCTTGCCAATACACATTTATCATGGTAGCTAACCCTGATAGTTGACCCACACTACTAGGCACGAAGCCTGCTCATGAATACAAGTCTCATTCATTCATTCATTGGTCAATCACAAGGAATAGACACTAGATGTACATCGTCATGGGCTGAAACAGCCGCACATCAGTTGAGCTAATGACAACAAGGTCGTGCACCTCCATTCATTTTGCTTGCAAGGCTTTTTATTCATCATAAGGGCCCAGGGGTAACATTCATTAGGTTCCACTATCTTCTTTTATTCCTTTATGTCCACTTGATTATGAATAATACTTTTAAAGTATCCATTGTCTTAATCACATAACATGAAATGTACGTACTATAATTCATAACAGCAGCCCATAAGAAAAGAATATATCATTAAAACATTAAACAAATATAATCTTCCATTAAACATTGGCACTTAACACTTGAATTCTATCTCCAGAATTTCAGGATAAATCTAAGCGTTTACAACGCATGAATAAGGTATACAGCGGATGACTTAAATACTAAGTGTCCACAATGAACAGCCAAAGTCCACAGCGGATAGCCAAAGTCCACAGCGGATGACCAAAGTCCACAACGGATGAATTGAACACTAAGTGTGTTCATACCGGATGACCCAAGATCCACAGCGGACATGCATGCATACTTAAGTGTCTATAACGGACATGCATTGTACGCAGCGGACAGTCTAAATGCTTAAGTGTTCACAGCGGACATTCTAAAAGTGTTTAAATGTCCACATCGGACATTTAGTTTTCATAGCGTACAATCTAAAATACTTAAAGGGTCCACAATGGACAGTTAATGTCCACAGCGGACAGCTTATAACCATTCTAAGTGTTCACAACGGATAGTAAAAGCCTACAGTGGATAGAAAAAGCCTACAGCGGATAGTTTGTCCAACACCTACGATCCAACTTATGCAGTTTCTTGCCCCATACATCACTTTAAGCGTACTCTTAGCATAGACTTATCAGTTACACACTTAAAACATAACAAACAACCATTCAATATCGTAGAAATCTTTTTAAAAATTATCATCATTTGTAAATAGTCATATTTTTCATGGAAAAATTAGTTTGGTAAAGAAGCATCCTTTTCAGTACATATATTAGCTCCAAACAAGTAGAAAACAAGTAAAATACGGGATCTAGAACTCACCTTAACCAGTTTTCGAGTGAACCACAACAAACCCAAGAGCAAACCTGGAGTTCTAACACCTAAACACACGTAAAGCAACTAAACACATATAAACACATAGAAATCAATCCAGAAGCTTAAACCCTAAAATACGGGATCCAGAACTCACCTTAACTGTTTTTATATGAGAACTCAGCTAACGGTAAGTGTTCGCCCCAACTTCTCCTAAAATCAATGATGCATGCTAGAAGCATATCCTCTAGCGTCTAAATAGTCCTTTCCGACTGACCAGCTGTCTGAGGATGGTAAGCCGTACTAATGTGTAACCTCCTCCCCATCGCATCATGAAATCTCTTCCAAAACTTTGATGTAAATCGAGTGTCATGGTCAGACACGATAGACACAGGTACACCATGATGAGCTACAATCTCCTTAATAAACAGATCCGTCAACCTCTCAGATGAATACGACTCTCGGATCGGCAGAAAGTGTGCACTCTTCGTCAGGCGGTCAACTATCACCCATATGGCATCGTACCCCATTTTCGTACGCGGCAACTTCGTAATGAAGTCCATGGTGATTTGCTCTCATTTCCACTCGGGTACGTCCAAAGGTTGGATCTTCCCATATGATTTCTGATGCTCCGCCTTCACTTACAGACAAGTAAGGCACTTACTCACATACTCCGCTACGTCGCGCTTCATTCCTGGCCACCAATAATCCTTCTTCATATCTTGATACATTTTGTAGCACCGGGATGAATTTAGTATCGAGTCTTATGAGCCTCATCCATGATCTTCCCACGCAGATCTCCATAACGAGGAATTCACATCCGCCCTGATCGGGTCCGGACTTCGAGAGTGTTCTCCCCCAATTCGACGACTAGACCTTTCATTCTTTCGGAGTTAATCTGATCTTCTTTCAGCGCTTCATCCTGAAATTCTTTGACCTGCTTCATCAATAAGCCTTCGCCCGGATCGGTTCGGGTCTCTCCTTTCGGCTAAAGGCATCCGCCACCATGTTAGCCTTGCCTGGATAGTAGTGGATCTCACAATCATAATCCTTGATAAGCTCCAACCATCTCCTTTGCCTCATGTTTAGATCCTTTTGTTCGAAGAAGTATTTCAAGCTCTTGTGATCAGTGTAGATGGTGCACTTCGTCCCGTACAAGTAGTGCCTCCAAATCTTCAATGCAAACACTACAGCCGCCAACTCCAAATCATGAGTAGGGTAGTTAGCCTCATAGATCTTCAACTGCCAAGATGCATAGGCTATAACTTTCCCCCGTTGCATCAACATGCAACCCAATCCCGAATAAGAAGCACCGAATAGACCACCAAGTCTTCGCTCCCTTCGGGCAACGTCAAGACAGGAGCTTGAGCCAATCTCATCTTTAGCTCTTCGAAAGCATTCTCCTGCTCTAGGCCTAATACGAATTTCACATCCTTACGGGTTTACTTAGTAAATGGTGAAGCTATCTTGGAGAAGTCTTGGATGAATCTTCTGTAGTAGCCCGCCAAACCCAAGAAACTACAAATCTCGGAGGGCGTCTTTGGAGACTTCCATTGCATCACCACCTTAACTTTCACCGGGTCTACCATAATCCCTTCAGGATTAACCACATGACCCAAAAACTGAACTTCGCGTACCCAGAACGCACACTTGGAGAACTTGGCATACAGCTTCTCTCTTCTAAGCGTCTCCAACACCTCGCTGATGTGACTAGCATGCTCTTCTTCGCTCTTCGAACAAATCAGGATGTCATCAATAAACACGATCACTAATTTATCCAGCATAGGCCGACACACCCAATTCATCAAATCCATAAAGGCATCTGGGGCGTTGGTTAAACCAAAGACATAACGAGGAATTCGTATTGCCCATAACGCGTACGAAAAGTTTTTTTAGGAATATCCTACTCCTTCACCTTTAGTTGGTGGTAACCAAATCGGAGGTCTATCCTCGAGAACCAACTGGCACCCTGGAGCTGATCGAACAAGTCATCAATCCTCGGTAATGGGTACCGATTCTTCACCGTCAGCTTATTCAACTCAAGGTAGTCGATGCACATCCTCATACTACCATCCTTCTTTTTCACAAACAACACCGGAGCACCCCATGGAGAGATACTCGGCAGAATAAAACCCTTACTCAGCAAATCTTGCAACTGAGTCATCAACTCTATCAATTCTGAAGGAGCTAGGCGATACTGTGCCTTGGCAATAGGTTGAGCTCCCGGTATCAAATCAATCTGGAACTCAATCTCTCGGTCAGGTGGCACACCTGATAGATCTTTCGGGAATACGTCTGGGAAGTCACACACGACTGGTACGTCCGACAATCATGGTACTGACGCATCCACATCCCTCACATAAGCTAGATAGGCACCACATCCACGCCTCATACATTTCTCCACCATAACCATCGATACTACTTCCGGAACCGTACGAACTCTATCGCCATAAATCGTTACCGAACTCCCATCAGGTGCGGTCAATCGAATCATCTTCTTGTGACACGTGACATTGGCCTCATAGGCTGCTAACCAATCCATCCCTAGGACTACATCAAACCCGCCCAAGGTCATCACGAACAACCTACCAGAGAACCTATGGCCTTCCAACTCTACATCACAATCCTCTACCACATCAGATATCCTGGTAGACTTACCAATAACAATTTCTACATCAAAGGGCTCATCAATCTTTCTACTCCTAGCAGGCAACTTATCACATAATGCTGAAGAGATAAAACTCCTACTAGCACCAGAATCAAATAATACAGAAGCACCAACGTCATTAACCAGAAATATACCTGATACAACATTGGGGTCCACTCTGGCTACCTCTCGGGTCATGGTAAAGGCCCTCGTCCTGGCCTTCTGCATTTCCTTCCCTTTCTCAACATCTTTTCCCGCTCCCAAGCTCTCAGCCCTTGGCTTCTTGCACTCCCGACTCATATGACTTGTTTCTCCATAGTTATAGCACCTCATCACCCTATAATCCTTTGCCATATGCCCTGCCTTCCCGCACTTGAAACAGATGTTTGAACCCCACCTACATTCCCCCACATGCTCCTTCCCACACTTATTACACATCCTCGTCCCTATACCTGCGGTCACCACCTTTCGGCCATCCACCCTTGCCTTTTTGTTCTTTGGAGTGAAACCACCACTGCCAAATCATTTCCCGTTCCACTTTCTGTCACCACCACCTTTATTACTCACCTCCACCACTGCCACCTCTTCCCTCTCATCATACAGTCTCCCCGCCAGATCTACCACCGACCTATACGTGCCTGGCCGGGCGGCGATTAGATGTCTGCTAATATCCGCTAGCAGACCTTGGATGTATCTCTTTATCTTTCATGACACGGGTGTCGCCTGCTCTGGCACCAGCCTCACCATCTCATTGTACTTGGCCATATACAGCTGGTGTGTCATGGTTCCCGCCTCCAACTACAAGAACTCTCTCTCGATCTTGTCGAGTTCCCTGTGAGGACAAAACTCCTCGATCACCAGCTTCTTTAGTTCACTCCACCTCATCCTTCCAATAGCCCTGCTGCACTCAGCATGGACAATGTTGTCCCACCAGCATAAGGCCGAATCCACAAATGAATGGGTAGCAAACTTCACCTTCTGGTCCTCCCTGCACTCGCTGATATCCAACATAGCCTCCATCTCTCTTACCCATCGGTGGGCAGCAGTAGCATTCCCATTCCCATCAAACGCCAGGGGCCTTCATCTCTGGAATGCCCTATAGTTTCACCCCCTTGCAGTTTCCTGCATAGCCTCCTCCTCCTCATCCTCGCTTGAAACAATCATCTCAGTCTCTGGTTGCTCTCGTTCCCCTGAGGCTACCTCTTCGCCCCCTCTCTTAGCAGTATTCTTCTTCCCTTTTTTTCTCCTTTTTCTGCTTCCTTTCATCCTCCCTCGCGACTCTAATAACCTCAGTCATCACAAATGGTAGAATCATCTACATGACTTGATGAACCTCCGCAACTACAGCCTCCTTTACTGAGGCCCTTAAAATAGCGCTCTTATCCCCACCTTCCTGGTGATGAAGCTCGGGCTCTTCAGGTAGAATTTTGGCAGTCTTAGCCCTGTTCCTCGTGACACGTGGCCCAGCACCACGTCAACCACGTCCTCCACCTCGAGAAGCCTTTGAAGATCTACCACCAGCCATCTCTAAGCACTATAAGATTCAAACACCAACACGATCATTCAAGGTAATAACTCAGATCATGTCAAGTATAGTAAGTCTCTATTTATAGTGGCCAGTTGTGATTAGCCACTTACTTTACTCTTCATTCCTTAAGCATTTCCTATCCTAACTACGTCAGTATCCAAATCTACTAAGAGCACATAATTCACATAGCACACGTACTTAATTCCTTTTTTCAATAATTTACATAAAATGTTTACATAAAACATTTACCTGCAGGCACGTAGCTACACGGACTGGCATCCCCCTTTTCCCTTTCGTCCCATTTTCAGTTTAAGTCTTGGTTTTGAAAATTATTTTATCCAATTCTCTTAAACTTTGGCTCTAATACCAACTTGTAAGACCACGATCCCGGGAAACCCCACAATTGGTCATTCATAGCACATTACACATTAAGAATACATTGAAATAGAAAAAAAAAACATTGCAATAAAATAATTAAACAAAAACCATTTCATGCATTAATAATAACATTTGCCAAGAAATACATCATTGTTACAAGTTTCAAAAGTACATTTTAGTTGTATTACAAAAAAAATATCATTTATGTATAAAATGAATGCCAGCCTTTATTTGCCAAGTAGCTCCATCCTCGTGCCACCCCCAGCAACTCCATTACCTGCTAACTGATATGCATACAAAGTCAGCGTTGCTGAGTGAGTTCTAGTTTTGTTAATATAAAAAATATACATTTTGTAAGCTTCTTTTGGTGAACATCCATCATTATACATCATCATTCATTAAGGCACTCATTGTCTTTCTTTCTTTCTTCATCTTTCTCTTTCATTAACTACGATTGCACAAAGCAAGAGCCTACATTGTTGGTTGGCAACAAATGCCGAACCCCTGCCAGTACACATTTATCGTGGTAGCTAACCCCTGACAGTTGACCCACACTGATAGGCACGAAGCCTGCTCATGAATACAGGACCCATTCATTCATTCATTGGTCAATCACAAGGATTAGACCCCAGATGTACATCGTCATGGGCTGAAACAGCCGCACATCAGTTGAGCTAATGACAA
Organism: Flaveria sonorensis; assembly: GCA_025506505.1. NCBI lineage: Eukaryota > Viridiplantae > Streptophyta > Magnoliopsida > Asterales > Asteraceae > Flaveria > Flaveria sonorensis. The sequence goes on from CM046432.1 coordinate 11,985,355, forward strand.
CAAGGTCGTGCACCTCCATTCAATTTGGTTGCAAGGCTTTTCATTCATCATAAGGGCTCGGGGATAACATTCATTAGGTTCCACTATCTTCTTTTATTCCTTTATGTCCACTTGATTATGAATAATACTTTTAATGTATCCATTGTCTCAATCACATAACATGAAATGTACATACTATTATTCATAATAGCAGCCCATAAGAAAAGAATATATCATTAAAACATTAAACAAACATAATCTTTCATTAAACATTGGTACTTAACACTTGAATTCTATCTCCAGGATTTTAGGATAAACCTAAGTCTTTACAGCGTACGAATAAGGTATACAACGGATGACTTAAATACTAAGTGTCCACAGTAGATAGCCAAAGTCCACAGCGGACAGCCAAAGTCTACAGTGGATGACCAAAGTCCACAGCGGATGAATTGAACACTAAGTGTGTTCACAGCGGATGACCCAAGGTCCACAACGGACATGCATGCATACTTAAGTGTCTATAGCGGACATGCATTGTACATAGCAGACAGTCTAAATGCTTAAGTGTCCACAGTGGACATTCTAAAAGTGTTTAAGTGTCCACAGCGGACAGTCACTTTCCACAGCAGACAATCTAAAATACTTAAAGGGTCCACAACGCACAGTTAATGTCCACAGCGGATAGCTTATAACCATTCTAAGTGTTCACAGCGAAGAGAAAAAGCCTACAGCAGACAGTTTGTCCAACACCTACGATCCAAGTTATGCAGTTTCTTACCCTATACATCACTTTAAGCGTACTCTTAGCATATATCTATTAGTTACACACTTAAAACATAACAAACAACCATTCAATATCATAGAAATCTTTTTAAAAATCATCATCATTTGTAAACAGTCATATTTTTCATGGAAAATCATAGTTTGGTAAAGAAGCATCCTTTTTAGTACATATATCAGCCCTAAACAAGTAAAAAACAAGTAAAATACAGGATCTAGAACTCACCTTAACCAGCTTTCGAGTGAACCACAACAAACTCGAGAGCGAACCTGGAGTTTTAACACCTAAACACACGTAAATCAGCAACTAAACACATATAAACACATAGAAATCGGTCCAGAAGCTTAAACCCAACAAGAACCGAGAGAAAACACCTTAAAATCTTACCTTTTGAAGCAATCTTCTACTTCTCACTCTAGAACCGGTGGGGAGCTTCTCTCTCTCTCTCTAGCTGTAAGTTTGGGTGCATGGGTGAGAGTATGGGCGGCTATTTCTTCCTTTTTAAACCCCATTATGGGCCGGTTTGGCCCTTCGTACACTTTTGCCCTTTGCATTTTAAAAAAATATCCAATTTGCTCCTTTACTTTTCTTTTCTTTTCCTTTTGAAGTTTTCGGGTGTTACACTTACTTCTTCACTTGAGTCAATTTCCACTAATAAATACTGACAATACTTTGTTTGATATGTGGATAGGCTCAGCATGGGACACTTAACATCACAAACAACAGTGAAGAACTAAATTCTCATGATTGTGTGGTAAGCAACACACATCTTGGTATATGGTGAGTATTGGTCTATCCAATATAGACTGCTTGCAAAGTAACTACTATACACCAAGTGAAACAGTTTATAAATTGATCAATCATACAAGTGTCTCCTTTGTTATGATTTTCAAAGACCTGGGGTACACTAAGGCATTCTTTGTTATGCTGAGCACAGACCTGAGTGACCTACATCATGATCCAAAAAGATTCCCAATGAGGAACACGTCTATCTTGGATGAACAATCAAAAGAATCCCAAAGAGGATCACCTTCTAAAGTGAAGAGAAAAAGAATCCCAATGTGGATCCAACAACATGGATCAAATAGAGCATCTATATACTCCTAAGTTGCTAGGTCATAAGTATAGAAAGTGTTTTCTAGCATATCTTGAGGAGGATTGATCTTAAAATACAATCAAATATGGGGTACATACATATCATATCAATACACCTAAAACACAATAATCACTCATTGTTTCAATCAATTACTAATACCATGCATGCGTTTAAGTGGATCACAATATATGCAATCAACATTGTAATAGTCTATGTCTATTCTCAAAATCATTCAATCAACTCAATAAGAACTTCAGACTAGTATGATCTCATGTCATGTGCATATGATTCATGTCCAAGCATGAAAATCAATCATTTCTTTATTAGATAAAATGCTATATTTCTAAATGTTTATCATGCAAACAATCAAATTGGACTTTGATAATTTCTATTAAAATAAATTCAATTTTTTATCATTTTATAAAAAGTTTTTATAAATATGCAAAAATTTAGGGGGAGAAAATGAACATGAAAATATCAAAGGCAGCAGAATATGTACATAATCATACATTTTAATTTTTGAAATTTTTAAAATTTTGAGTTTTAAATAAAGCGAAGTCAAGCAAGTACTCAAACACAGCAGTTTGATACATAAACATACACAATATTGCTTGTGACTGATATCTTAACATCCATATATTGATCATGTTAAAATTATAATAATTTTAACAAACATTCAATTTTTTTCATTATACATTTAAATTTTTCTAAGTCTCTACAGCGTATGTAAAAATTTACACAGCTGATGAGTAAAAAAAAAATTTCAAAACAAACAAAAATTTTTGAATTTTTGACAACTGTTGTCACAGCGGACACACAAACATACATCCGCTGTTGCCATAGTGAACAAATAAATATGCAAAATACACTAAGTGTTTATAGCAGACAAACAAACATGCATCCGCTATGCATTAGTGAACATACAAGTGATCACAGCGCATGATGTTGGTAAGGCATCCTTCGTGAATACAGTGACAAATCACACAGCGCATGACTAACTTTAGTCATCCATTGTTGAAACAGTACAAGTGTACATAGCGTATGTACACAGGTAAGCATACGCTAAATACTATCATCAAGTATTCACAACGCATGACAATAAATCATCCGGTGTGAATATCTCATGATCAAACAAAGTGTACACAGCGCATGAACAAATGTTCATCCGTTGTGAATAACCAAACAAACAATCAAGTTTATACAGCGCATGAACAAATGTTCATCTGCTTTGTGAATAGTGTTCAAACACACAGCGCATTCAAGTGTCTACAGCGCATGACCAAGTAGTCATCCGCTGTATACACAGTCAAACATTCAAAGGGACCACAGCGTACAACTTAAGTTATATAGCAGACGCACTGTACACACAGAGTATATGTAACACACAGTGGATAACTTAAATTTAAATTTTAAATTCAAACTGTTTACACAGTGCACATACGAACTGTATACACAGCAGATGTTCATTTTGTCCGTTGTATATATAGTCCAACACTTGTCATTTTTCATTCATCACAAGTGTGAGAGAGAAAAATCAAAATTTTAAAACGTTCAACAGTGCGATAAACCCTTAAACCCCTTATCAACCAAAACCCAAATATTTATTTGATTTAACTACTGATTGTCGATCAAATAGGTACAACATCAAGATTCTAATCATCATACAATCATTAAAACATCCGGTTCTTCGATTTTGAATCTGACATTGTCAAAACTTAAGTCGAACAATGAACTGAGATCAAACATGAATTAGTTGATGTTTTAAATGAAATCAAACATTGAATACATGATTAACAACCCTAGTTGCATGTATTAGGACTGTTATTGTGAAGAAATTTGATTAAGTGCTCATCGGGTTTATGAACAGTCATGATGTTGATGCCAAAAATCAGTCAAAATTAACTTTTGATCTTTGAAAATGTTTAAAGTGACTTGAAACTTGCTATGCCTTTGCAAATATGTTCAAAAGTTAGTTACAAACATTTAAAATCAGTTAATTTGGCATAACATTAACCACAACAATATTAAATGCTTATGCATTCAATGTGCATTAAATGGTAGTTGTTGACTTTAAAAGTCAAACTTAAATTCTTAGTTAATATTGTTATGAACTAAAATATCAAAACATGATTTGAAATAAACAACTCACTATGATGAAACAAGAATGTTGTAAAACAATTTGGTTCAAAATAACTTGAAATCAACAAGATTTCCAATATTAAAATTGACCAAATTTGACCTTTTACAAGTCAAACTGTTCCAACAAGTGTTTTTAAACAAACACCCATTTTGACACACTCATTGTGTTTAACATACATATGTCATCAATTCATAACAATGACAACTGTCCTATGAACACTTGATCAACATTTCACCACATTAAACATCATACATTATTATCATACAAGTTACTAACACATTTTTCTTCATCATTACAGATATGGAAAACTTAGTGTTTATCAGAGATCATAATATCTATGCTTTTCTAAACCCAGATGCACCAAAGGATGAAAATTATAGAGACATTATATAGCCATAAGACAGTCAAGGCTTGTCCATGCTATGACAGCCAGGCCAGAGATATATAAAGACCATATTGTCTAGTTTTGGACCTATGCTCATCTGGAGCAAATAAATGACCAACAATTTGTTATGTCTAACATACATGATCATCAAATCATCATAACAGAAGAAGTCATCAGAAGGGTTCTACAACTTAGAGATGAAGACTCAGAAGGACCAGTAGAATTTGATGAAAAACATGTCCTTTATGTTTTCAGGCAGATTGGTTACACTGGTACAATAGACAGAAAGCAAATCAAGAAGTCCTATATGTGTTCACAATTTAGATTTTTAATGCACACATATCAAAAACAATGAAAAATAGGAAGACTGGCTGGGATGCCACTTCCTTGAGGAGCTCTTCAGCTATAGCAAGCATCATTGCTAGAAGGCCCTTCAACTTTGCAGCATAAGTACTAAATGGGATGATTTACAATCTGACAGAAGTGAGGAATAAATTCCAAATGTATCCTAGATTCCTCCAAACGATCATTGATGATCTACTTCCTAACATACCAAGAGAAGGTGCTATCTTCCAACCTATTCATTTTAATGAACATGTTTTTAATAGAATCAAGTCAAGTATTTATCAAGGAGATGAAGTACCAATTCCACCCCGTATGATTGATCATGACATACCTGTTCCTAAAGTGTTCTTAAGGATTCCAGGTCAGGGAGAACCAACCATGATTTTTTAGAATGTTATTCATCAAGAACCAATCATTCAACCTGCTCCAATCATTCAAGAAGAACAAGCTGAACACATCCCAGAACCAATCATTGAGCAAGAACAAGCACAAGAAGATCTGCATGAACAGAACAACTCCATGTTGAACATCACTTCCCTTCTCCTCCTCAAAGCCCAAAATTTTATGATCAACAAACATTATCATCTCTTTTGAGAGACATTGATGCATCACTAGCAGAAACAACATCTCATCAAGAAGAAGTTGGTATATCATCAGAGCATGAGCAAAATCAAGCAGAACAAAGTGCTCATGATGAGCAAATACAAGGTGAAGAACAGACAAGTGAAATACCAACTGAGGAAGATCTTGAGTACTCAAAAGTGTTTTTATTCACTGAGTACAACAAGCTGATAGAGAAATTAAACAACAGAGCAAAAAGGTTAAAAGAGAAGCTCAAGTGCAAAGATGAAGAGAAACATAAGCTCACAGCCGATCAAAAAGCATAAAAGTTGATTGTTCAATTCTTGGAAATAACTAAAACAATCAAAGAAAGAAATGAAGACAAAAGATCAAGATTTGAACATCACTAGATTAGATGTTGCCTATCTGACTGAGCAGATAGATTCCAAAGATGCTGAGATAGATGAGTTGAAAAAGAAGATCTATGCTCAAGAAGAAGAGATAAAGAGACTAAACAAAGAATTGGATCATGCTGACACTCATCTGAATGAGGAAGAACATTCAAAAGGCCTAGAACAAGGCCTAAGTGATGAGTTTGTAGAACATATAATGTCTCAAGCTGAAGAAACCAGCCTAGGGGAAACTAAAAAGGCCATCATTATCCCTGAGGAGACTTTTTCAATGGATGAATTGTTTGAAGAGGCAAAACCATTTGAAAACATACATTACTCACCTATCCTTAGACAACACTTTCAAACTTCTGAGACTCAAACAAAAGAATCAAGCATCAAACCTGTCAACCCTGTGTTAAAGAAATAGAAGGAGTTAATCAGACAATTTGCTAAATCGATAAAAGTGAAAACTCAATCATCAAAAGATCAAGCATCATCCTCACAGCTTCAAATGATAACCTATAAGAGGAAAAGAAAGATATTGTATTTGGCTTCCTTGAAGAAAGGAAAAAAAAGGTTCAAGAGTTGGAAGAACCTGAGTCTCCACCACTTAAACTTCTCAAGGTTAAAGCAGAACCATTAGATGAAGATGAACCAAGGCAAAAAGAAACAGAGGCTGATGTGTTGGAAGAAGGTGAAATTGATCAAACAAAAGACCAGCAAACAGATCCAATTATCATCTTAAGTGATTCTGATGAAGAGGATGAAGAACAAGATGAAAATGAGATGGAAAACATTCAAGATTTACTGCCTAATGATCTTGAAACCCTTATGGGTATAGAGCTTGCAGTAAGGGAATTTCCTTATGATTCTTTCATGCACCTTAACCTTTCAGAGGTTAAAGACTTGCTTAAAGACTTTCAAGAAGTCATGAAGAATGAAAAAGAGAAAACATACAGAAGGTATAAAGAGATCAAGGAACAGCAAGAACTCCAAAAAAACCTGCCTAAGGATCCTCAGATTGAAAAAATGACATACTCCCAGGTTAAAAGCTGGTTGAGTCAACAAGAATGCCTTATCGATCCTATGCTGGAAAATCTTTGTCTCAGATTAAGGATATGGCTTGAGTAATTTACAAGAACATGTTGGCAAGTGATTTGAAGCCACAGATCTCTAGACCTCATCCAGCTTCATCTCTATTAACATATCAACAAGCCCCTCCTGAGCTACATCCAATTGAAGAACCCAGACAATTCATGCCTCACAGGCTTTGGCCAGAAGATAATGTGGTGAGGGAGATGATCAATGCAAACACCAACTTTGTTAAGTTGTATGACAAGATCACACTAATAGCATTTGCTGATGAGAGAAAGATAGTTGCATGGAAATATGATGAAATCTGGGATGCAGTGCTTATCAAGAGAGTATATGGCCTAGTCCAATACCTATCATACATATCCCAACTAGGATCTTTGAGCTATGAAGATAGATTAGACCTGATGCAATTAAGGATGGTCAATCATAATAATAATCCCAGGGGAGCTGATTTCTATCATATTATGAGATCCTACATGAACATAAACTATTATGAGATGAAAGCAAAAGCAGACAGAGAGGACAAGCTTCACTTTACCAAGTTGATAAGAGAGAAACAACTGGCAAGTCAGCAAAATAAAAAAATTGATGAACCTCTAACTCAGATTGACAGTGAAATTCTGGAAAGGGTTGGATATCCTCTAAGACCATCAGATCTTAAGCTAATTATGAAGAAAATTGATGGAAATCAATACAACCACTCAATCACAAAGTGGTATTATGATGAAAACCACTTTGAAGTGGTGTTGGAGAGAAAGCTTGAAGGAAAAGAAGCTTCAGACATTAGGTTGTTTGACCCTGTTATGATCAAACTCCTACATCCTTCATATGTCTTATTTTTGAAGACCAAATCATTTCCAGCTGTAGAAGATGTTCTATGCAAGGGTGATTGCTGCTATTTCATTCATATGTTAAGAATTTTGGGAAATGTATATGTGAATAATGCTCTTAAACAAAGAATTGAGACAAATCCGCAATCATAACACACATAGAAGGAATCACTGGCCTAAGGATCTTAGATAACAACAATCTGGAAGTTCTAAAGGGGAATCATACTGTAACCATATTGGTTAGCAACATTGATGTGCAAAGCTTGGATTTATCTACCCTAGAATAGATTGTTCATCTCTCCATCCACTATAAATATGATGATCAAAATAGCACACTACCATATTTTGCAAAGCATTTTGTAAACTGCCGAAATGCATTGAAGATTACTCCTTTAACTAACCAAGTCAAAAAAGCAAAAAAGGATCAGATTACAAAGATGGATGCAGAAGAGTCTTTGAAGGCCACAGCTGAAGTTTAAAAGTGTTGATAAAGCTGGTCCATCCCACACCTAAAGGTTTCTAACAATCAAACAGAAAAAAACAATAAACATATATATCTAACTTTTCAAACAAACAAAAGCATCCAAACATACATAACAGACAACAAACACATCAGAACATCAATCATTCATCAATTTCATACATATCATCAATCATACAATAACAAGCCATACAAGCAAACATATATGATTGAGAACATACAAGGTAATCTGATTACACATATGTAATCAGTTAATCATACAAACAAGTAATCATACATGTGATCAGTTAATCATTCAAATAATCAACCAATCATACATAATCAGTTAATCATACAAATAAGTAATCATACATGTGATCAATTAATCATTCAAATAATCAACCAATCATACATAATTAGTTAATCATACAATAACAAGCCATACAAGCAAACATATATGATTGAAAACATACAAGGCAATATGATTACACATATGTAATCAGTCAATCATACAAACAAGCAATCATACATGTAATCAAGCAATCATTCATATAATCAACCAATCATACATAATCAGTTAACCATACAACCAAGCAATCATATATATAATCATACATATCATACAATTAATCAATCAAACATACAAATCATTCAATCATGTAATTAAACATTCTAAATCAATCATGCAAACATTCAATTCAAACACAAACACACACATTATTACTAACAAATATAACGTTAACAAGCAAACAATAAATCATGGCAAGATCATACTTAGGGGGAGTATTGTTGGACTAAACAAGTGCATTGAAAGATAATGCTTGCCATAATCAAACATAATGTGCTCTAACATTCAAACAATCATTAACTAATACATTAGCATTATTAATATTCATAACAAACACTAATTATTGTTTAAATTTCTTTTTCAAGTTAGTAGATAAAAGAAATTTTGACAAGTGTCGGCATCGGATGAAGATATGCCCACAACGGATGAGTAAAAGTCAGCAGCGGATGAAGTCTGAAGAAGTCCAAGTGCTCACAGCGGATGAAGAACTCCACAGCTAAGGACCAAGCACTCATAGTGGATGAATAAGTCTCTATAACTGATGAACAAGTCCACAGCGGATGCCCATCCATAGCGGATGCACTTCCACAGTGGACAATAACAAGACAAACATTCATCAAGTGTTCACAGCGGATGACTATCATACACAGCGAACAACTTATTCATTATCCACAGTGGATGTTTATACATCCACAGCGGACATGTTATCATCCACAGTGGACGACTTAGACTTAGGATATTATGTAATTTTCATTTACATAAGGGTATTTTTGTAATTGTATATAGCTATTGTGTATAGGCTATAAATAGCTTAATACCCTAATCCTTTGTAAGCTTTTGAACAATCAATACAATCAAGCATTTTATACTCATCTAAGCATTCTATCACTAGCAATCACACAATCATACACACACATATATATCATATCTTTAATCATGGGTTTCCGCACTATGATTATTGAGTAATGATTATATAACAACTGTTGTTATATTTGAGAGATTTAAAACGATCCTTGGGGTAATTCATTGTTTATTTTTGGTACTTGAATTTCATCAGCTTTCTTGATGGTTATTCCGGTTATAATCAAATAGCAATTCACCCGCAAGATCATCAACAAAAGACCACATTTACATGCCTATATGGCACATTTGCATTTAAGAAAATTCCATTTGGTTTACGTAATGCTCCGACCACCTTTCAAAGGTGTGTGATGAGTATCGTTTCAGATATGATTGGGGGAGTCTTTGAAGATCTTCATGGAGGATTTCTATATTTTTGGTCATTCATTTGGTTTGTCTTATGGAGTTAGAAAAACTTTTGAAATGTTGCACCAAGACAAATCTTGTTTTGAGTTGGAAGAAGAGTCATTTTATGGTTCAAGTGGGAGTTGTATTAGGGCAGGTGATTTCCCATAGGGGAATCGAAGTGGACCGTGCCAAAGTACAAGTCATCTCTACTCTTCCACCACCTATGAATGTAAAATGAGTAAGATCATTCTTAGAACATGCCGGATTTTATCTTCGTTTCATCAAATACTTTAGTGCAATTTTAAAACCATTAGGTAATCTGTTAGCCAAAGATGTACCTTTTGTGTTTGTTGAAGCATGTCTTAAGACTATTTAAGTGCTTAAACAACACTTGATAGCAACCCTCATATTACAATCACCTGATTGGTCACTTTTGAAATTATATGTGATGCAAGTGATCATGCAATAGGGGCATTTCTTGGTCAACATGTGAATAAAAAACCAATTACAATTTATTATGAAAGCAAAACTTTATCAGATGCTTAACTTAATTACACTACAACTAAGAAAGAATTGCTTGTTGTTTATGTACTTGGCAAGTTAGATCTTACATTTGGGGAAGCAAGGTGATTAGTTTTTCTGATCATAGTGCAATCAGATACTTGATGAGCAAGAATGATGCAAAGCCAAGGTCAATAAGGTGGATACTCTTACTACAAGAGTTTGACTTCAAGATCAAATATAAGAAGGGTTCAGAAAATATGGTAGTTGATCATCCATAGCGTATTCCAATTACATGTGAAAAGTCTCTAGACAAGATCAATGAATTATTTCTCGATGAGCAATTGTTTACCGCTGCTAAATTGCCATGGTTTGCTGATATAGTGAATTATCTGAGTGCAAGAAAGATCCTTGAGTATTGGAATAATCAAAAGAAGAAACACTTTTTATTTCAAGTCAAGCATTACATACAGCATGAGCCTGATCTTTTCAAAGTCAGTCTAGATCAAATAATCAGTAAATGTAACCCGGAAGAGGAAGTGCTAATTGTGCTAGCACATGCGCATACATATGCGTCTGGGGTCACTTTAGTGGAAAACGACCGGTCATACAGTTTTTTATTATGGTTTTTATTGGCCTAGTATCTTTCATGTTGCTGTTGAGTTTAGTAGACGTTGCATGCGTTGTCAACAAGGTAGTGGAATTTCCAAACGGGATGAAATGCCCATGTCCATGATACATGTAGTAGAAATATATGATGTATGGGGAATTGAATTCATGGGGCCAATTCCTAACTCGTTTGGAAATTACTATATTCTTGTGGTGGTAGATTATGTATCGAAGTGTGTTGAAGCTATTGCCACAAGGACAAATAACCATAATGTTGTATGCCAATTTGTTCAATCATACATTTTTGTTAGACATGGAATTCCATGCGCAATCATAAGCAATAGGGGAATCCATTTCAAATAATTTCAATTTGTAAAATTGCTTAAACATTATGGTATCCATCATCGGGTTGCAACGCCTTATGACCCTTAAGTTAGTGGGGAAGTGGAAGTATCTAATTAGCAATTAAAAGAAATTTTACAAAAGACAGTTTGACCGGTTCGCAAGGATTGGTCTTTAAGACTCAATGACGCCTTGTAGGCTTACCAAACCGAATTTAAAACACCGACTTGAACTTCCCCTTACCAACTACTCTATGGGAAAGGATGTCATTTACCTGTAAAACTAGCTCATCGTGATTTATGGGCAATAAAAACTGTTAATGTTAATTATGACACCGCAAGAAAGCAAAGAAAGCTACAACTTTGTGAATTGGAAGAGTTAAGAAAATAGGCATATGAATGTTCGGTAAGGTACAAGGTGAAGATGAAAGGTATCCATGATGCAAAACTTAAGTTGAAAACATTTAAGAAGGCCAACAAGTATGTCTCTACAATTCACGAATTAAATTCTTTCTCAAAAAGTTAGAAAGTAAGTGTATTGGCCCATTCATTGTCTAAAGAGTTGGTAAATCAGGAGAAGTAGAGATCATGGATGAAAAAGGAAAGTCAAACACAAGTGGTAAACGGTCATCGGTTAAAACCATTCATCACACTTGAAGATCAACAAGCAAAGAACATGGATATGTGGATTTCATTGTTGATTCATCAACATATGAAGGAACTTAAAGACCAGGTATTTTTGGGCTTAGGACATAAAATTTAGCGCTACACGGGAGGCAACCCTTTTCATGTGTTAGTTTTTTTATTTTTATTTTTTTTATGTATGTTTGTGTGTTTGTTTATGATTTGTGTGATTTTGTTGCATTTCTTCTTTCATTCTCGTTATTTGTTCATCATTAAGTTGGGGGGGATGGTAGGGTGTCAAGCGTGGGTTATATTGATATGTTTAGTTCTAAGTTGGTAAGGACGGGTGGAACCTCTCTTTATTAATTAGATGGTGCATTGAGACAATACACGTCTATGTTGGGGAGGTATTACATGTTATCGGTCTAAATTTAGTTATGCTTAAAAATAGGTAATCATAACCTTATTTTATTTTATTTTAAAATGTTTGTTTTATTTTGACTTAAATTATCGTAACTGTCAAAAAAACAGGGCAAAACACTAAAAGATGTACTTATATTCTTATTAAATTTCAAACTTTGACCTTTTGAATTCTATTATAATGAATCTGTGCAAAAAAAATGTTTTCTTTTTATATACTATATAGTTTCTCTTTTTTTCTCTTGAATTATGTTGACCGACAATTGTAGCTCCCACTTAAAATATATTAAAAATATTATAGGGTTTTAAACAGTGTTTTCAAAAAATACAGATTGAACAATAAATTTCTCATATCTTTCACTCACAACCACTTATAACCATACCATATAATATAAAGAATACACTCATATAAATTTAGGGAACGGACTGTGAATGCTCTTAATTGGTGTAAGCTCAATATTCCCCCATCTACGGTGATACCGATACCCTTCTGGAGGACGCCATCCAGGCATCCACTATGGTGGAGCTCAAGGTTATTTTGGTCAAACAAGTTTTGACCAAAATTCTTTACAATCCATCCTCTTATCAGACTTAGTGGGTGTTTGGGATTGCTTATTTTTACCTTACTTTTGACTTATTAGATTATTAAAAGCTAATAAGTAAAAATAGTGTTTGGGTAGAGTAAAAGGACTTTTAAAATAGGGTAAAAAATTAGAATTTGAGAAGTTAAAAGGGAGTAACTTTTGAGATTGAGAAAACTCCTTCTGACATTATTACCCTCCCCCAGCTCTCGGCTATCGCCATAACTCCTTCGCTGCCTTCCCAACAGTTTCCATAGCCATTGCCATAACTCCTCAAATCTTCCCCAACTATCACCTTCCCTGCTCCAATCTGCTCCCCTGCCCTATTGCCACCCTACGCTCCCAACCGTCGTTTCCATTGCCATCGCCTTCGATAATCCACTACCCCTGCCATGACTCCCCCTCCAACGCCAGCCCCTGCCATGACTCCCCTAATCATGGCTATCGCCATCGAATGCCCTATCATCATCATTAATCCCTTCCACCCACCTCACCATAACTCCCTTTACCTACCGATCAATCACCCCCTTCGTCATTCTATATCAATCAGCATCAAGAATCACCTCCATAATCACCTTCATCGATCTCTTATAAAGGTATGACTTTGATTCTTAATCTGAGATTTGTTGTTGTGGGTTCCTCATCGATCTATTCTTGAGATTTGTTTAAGGTAATTATTGTTGTTTGGATTTACTGTTTGGATTTGTTGTTTGGATTTGGTTCTGCTAAATTTGTTTCTGCTGGAGGTAATAGGTAATTGTTTTTGTTTGGAATTGCTACTGTTTTGATTGGTTTATTTTGTATTGTTATCACTTCAGGTGTTATGAAATAACTTCAAATAGTTGTTGGTTGCTGTTTGGATTTGTTGGGTTTTGCTCTCAAAGTTCTTTTGTAAGGCCCCGTTCCCGGGACACTTACAGCTAAACCGTCATTGCATAAAACATTTCAAAAACATACATTACTGTTGCAGCGGAATTTAAAAACTTTCATTAATAATTAAAAACATGCCATCACATTACATCATTGTTACATTTCAAAATATGACATTATAACAAAACGTGGATGCCAGTCTCAAAACATCCCTAGTAGCGTATGCATCCATGCCTGCAACTCCTCAGCATCAACAAAATACCTGCCAACTATCAGGCATACAAAAAGTCAGCAACGCTGAGTGAGTTCTAGTTTTATAAATAAAATACTTTACTTTCGTTAAAGCATAACCTTCACAATCCTATGCGATCACACATTATACGTACACATTGATAATATTTATTTATTATCTTCATCATTGTTCATTCGTTCGTTCGTTATATCTTTTACCATTAATCAGATCCTGTCTCTTGCAATACCCCCGACTCATGTCTGAAGACCGATACTGTGCTGGGGCCTGTAAACAAACCCCCGACTCATGTTCGAAGACCGACACAGTACCGGGGTACGCGACAAGGATCCCATCTCTGTTTGCAACACCCCCGACTCATGTCCGTAGACCGATACTGTGACGGGGCCTGTAAACAAACCCCCGACTCATGTCCGAAGACCGACACAGTATCGGGGTGAGCATCACGACATCATTCAGGTCAACCTCAAGGATTAGACCCCCTTCAAGTCATCATTAGACTCCCTTCGAGTTTATCTCAAGGATAGAGTCCCCGTGTGCATCCTTCGGGTTAGCTAAACAGCACACAGTTGAGCTGACGACAACATGGTCGTGCACCTCCATTCAATTTGCTTGCAAGACTTTCATTCATTCATTAGGTTCCATTTTTCATTAACGTTATCTTTCTCTTCGTTACATAATACTTTACGTATGCACATTCATACATCATACCACGTAAAGTCATAACATAATACATAAAGTATTACATAACATAATACATACGTTTTGAAAACTGTTAAACAAAGAAAGATAACACATCACACATACACATACACATCATAAACCTCATCATATCATCATGCATACATCAAGCATAAGCCATCACATTACAATGGGACCTATCTCAAACATCTCCCTCTTAAATACCCTTAGAAAACCCTAAGTCCAAAATGAGGCACATGGAACATTTCAGGCCCATGAGCATAAAAATTCTAAGTAAAACAGTCTGGGCTCATTACAACTATGCAGGCGCATGAGCCCTGCTTAGGCGCATTACCACTATGCAGGCGCATGAGCCCTGCTTAGGCGCATCAACACTTAGGCGCATGAGCAACTCTGGGCGCATGGCCAACATTTAGGCGCATCAACCCTTATTCTGGGCGCATAAACTACTGTTCAGGCGCATGTCCACTATTTGGGCGCATCACCGTGGGCGTATGAGGATAATTAGGCGCATGAGAACTTTCTAAAAATTTCTAAACTGCCATAAACACCCAAAACCTTTCTAACACTACCCAAACACAGATCTAACATACTAAGGCCCTTAAAACATACTAACAACAATTCAAACCACCAAAACATACATTCACAGAACATCATTTGAACAAATTGCAGAAACATTCGGTTAACTCTTTAAAACGTTTATTTGGTATGCATAATAGCCCCAAGAAGTTGAAAATCAGTAAAAGAGGGGTTCTAGAAACTCACCTTGAAGCAGATCTTCAAACTAAACACCTCCACTAGCAATTTAGCTCCAAATTCCCAAACACAAGCACTAAAAGATCAAGAACTTCGGTCAAGAAGTTGTGAATTTGGTTAAAACCGAACATATACTTAAGAAACTTACCTTTACAGCTCATTCTTCCTCTTTCTCTCTCTAAAACCGAGTTCTTCTTCTTCTACTTCTTCAACCGAGAGCAAAAAGGCAGATCCACTTTAAGTGGGCTGCCATACTCCCATTTATATTAAAATAATGGACTTTTATGTTTTGTACACTTTACCCCCTTCCACTTGTGCCCGTTATCTTTTCTTTCTATTTACTTTCCTTTTCTCTTCTTTTAAATAAAATTTGGGGTGTTACAAGTCCACCCCCCTTAAATAGGTTTCGTCCTCGAAACCTATCACTTCTCGAACAGTTGCGGGTGATGTTGTATCACCTCTTCCTTGATCTTATACGTAGGCTTAGTCCCCTTCTGGGCTTCACTGTACTCGCACAAGTGGAACCACCATTCTCCTTAGCCCTTCTCTTCTTTCTATCATAAACGGCCACCAGTTGCTTCCCGTAGTAGAATCCTTTGTCCATCTCAGTATTCTCTAGTGGCACGATCGTATCCTTATCGATTGAGCACATTCTTAGACAAGAAACATGGAACGTCGAATGACTTCCACTTAACATGTCGGGTAGCTCCAGCCGACATGCCACTTCTCTTACCTGAGCAACAATTCAGAATGGCACTATATAACTCGTTATTAGCTTTCCTTGTTTCTCTGAATTGGATGATCCCCCTCTCCACAACAAGGCCTTCATCATTACTCCATCACCGTAGGTCAGCACCGAACTCTTGTAGGGCGTGGTAGATTAAACCATCTTCTGGCCACACTCGGAGTTTTGTCTCATGGGCTACTAGCCAATTCATACGAAGGTGTACGCCTATCCGCCTAAGTTCGTCCTGAACAGTCAAGCAGGAGACACGCGCTCTCTCAATTCTATAGCGTAATCCTCTAGGGCATCAGGTATCCTAGTGGACTTACCAGTAGCAATTTCTACATCGAAGGGCTCATCGATCATTCTACTCCTAGCGTGCAACTTACCACAAAAGGAAGTAGGAATGAAACTACTACTAGCACCATAATCAAAGCATAGATGCATAAATTTAAATTACCAGAAACATACCTGACGTCACGTCTGAGTCCACTCTAGCCTCCTCCCGGTCATAGCGAATGCTCTGACCTTCATCCTATGCTCTCCTTCCTCACACCGGAGCTTCCTGCCCTAGACTTCTTACAGTCTCTGCTCACATGTCCAGTCTCGCCACAGTCGTAACATTTAGCCATGTGATAATCCCTAGCCCTGTGGCCCTCTCTTTCACACTGGAAGCAGACGTTCGATCCCCACCTGCACTCCCCCACGTGGCCTCTACCACACTTCTTGCATACCTCTTCCCTCTCAGTTATCCTCTTCCGATCATCGAACCTCATCGTCTTACCTCCGGCCACAAATTCACCATCATCATTATACCGCCTTCTGTTCCCACTCTTATCATAACCTCGCTCCTCCTCTTCATCCATTATAGCCACCGCCTCTCGCTCATCATACAGCCTCCCCGCTAGGTCGACCACCGACCTAAACGTACCTAGCCGGGAAGCGATCAGATGTCTGTGGATATCTGTTGGCAGACCTTGAATATACTATTTGATCTTTCGTGACACAGGCGTCACCTGATCTGGCACCAGCCTTGCCATCTCGTTGAACTTCGTGGTGTACTGCAGGTGAGTCATCATTCCCGCCTCTAGCTGCAGGAACTCCCTCTCGACCTTGTCAAGCTCTCTATGAGGGCAAAACTCCTCACTTACCAACCTCTTTAGCTCCTTCCACCTCATCCTCTCGACTGCCCAGGTACCCTCAGCCTGGACAATGTTGTCCCACCAGCATAAGGCTGAATCCACAAATGAGTGGGTAGTAAACTTCACCTTCTGATCCTTGTGGCACTCACTGATGTCAAGTACCGCTTCCATCTCTCTCACCCAACGTTGTGCAACAGCAGGACTCCTATTTTCATCAAACATAGGGGGCCTACACCTTTGGAATGCTCCATAGTTGCATCCCTTCATAGTCTCCAGCACAGCTTCCTCCTCCTCATCATCATTACTGGAAACAACCATGTCAGCATCGGGTTACTCCATATCCCCAGAACCTCCAGCTTCACCTCCTCGCCATGCAGTTCTCCTCCTCTCCTCTTTCTCCTTCTTCTCATCATCTCTCACAGCACGGATAACTTCAGTCACTATAGACGGCAGAATTGTCTGCATGACCTGATGAACCTCCTTGACCACCGCCTCCTTCATTAAGGCTCTTAGGTTGGCACTCTCGTCTTCACCATCCTGGTGACGAAGCTCTGGCTCTTCAGGAGCCGTCTCAGTAGTCTTTGCCCTGATCCTCGTGACACGTGGCCTAACACCACGTCCACCCCGACCTCCACCTCGCGAAGCCTCAGAAGACCTACCGCCAGCCATCTAGAACACTACAAGATTCAAACACCAATACGGTCAATCAAGGTAATAGCTCGACTTATGTCAAGTATAGTAAGTCCCTAATCACAGTGTCCAGTTGTGATTAGCTACTTACTTTACTCTTCATTCCCCAAGCATTTCCTATGCTGACTACATCAGTATCTAAATATACACAAAAGCACACAAGCCACATAACATGCGCATATAATAACGGTTAACATTTAACTTACATAAAACCTTTACAAAAAAACCTTTACCTGCAGGCACGTAGCTACTAGGACTGGCATCCCTTTCCTTTTGTCCTATTCTCAGTTTAAGATTAGGTTTTTGAAAATATTTACCCAATTCTCTTAAACATTAGCTCTGATACCAACTTGTAAGGCCCCATTCCCGGGACATTTACAGCTGGACCATCATTGCATAAAACATTTCAAAAACATACATTACTGTTGCAGCAGAATTTAAAAACTTCCATTAATAATTAAAAACATGCCATCACATTACATCATTGTTACATTTCAAAATATGACATTATAACAAAACGTGGATGCCAGTCTCAAAACGTCCCCAGTAGCATATGCATCCATGCCTGCAACTCCTCAGCATCAACAAAATACCTGCCAACTATCATGCATACAAAAAGTCAGCGACGCTGAGTGAGTTCTAGTTTTATAAATAAAATACTTTACTTTCGTTAAAGCATAACCTTCACAATCGTATGCGATCACACATTATACGTACACATTGATAATATTTATTTATTATCTTCATCATCGTTCATTCGTTCGTTCGTTACATCCTTTACCATTAATCAGATCATGTCTCTTGAAATACCCCCGACTCATGTCCGAAGACCGATACTGTGCTGGGGCCTGTAAAAAACCCCCGACTCATGTTCGAAGACCGACACAGTACCGGGGTATGCGACAAGGATCCCGTCTCTATTTGCAACACCCCCGACTCATGTCCGTAGACCGATACTATGACGAGGCATGTAAACAAACCCCCGACTCATGTCCGAAGACCGACACAGTACCGGGGTGAGCATCACGACATCATTTGGGTCAACCTCAAGGATTAGACCCCCTTCGAGTCATCATTAGACTCCCTTCGAGTCTGAAAAGTGAGCATCAGACTCCCCATGTGCATCCTTCGGGTTAGCTAAACCGCACACAGTTGAGCTGACGACAACATGGTCGTCCACCTCCATTCAATTTGCTTGCAAGACTTTCATTCATTCTTTACATTCCACTTTTCATTAACGTTATCTTTCTCTTTGTTACATAATACTTTACGTATGCACATTCATACATCATATCACGTAAAGTCATAACATAATACATAACGTATTACATAACATAATACATACGTTTTGAAAACCGTTAAATGAAGAAAGATAACACATCACACACACACATACACATCATAAAACTCATCACATCATCATGCATACATTAAGCATAAGCCATCACATCATAACGGGACCTATCTCAAACATCTCCCTCTTAAATACCCTTAGAAAACCCTAACGCCAAAATGAGGCACATGGAACATTTCAGGCACATGAGCATAAAAATTCTAAGTAAAACAGTCTGGGAGCATTACAACTATGCAGGCGCATAAGCCCTGCTTAGGCGCATTACCACTATGCAGGCGCATGAGCCCTGCTTAGGCGCATCAACACTTAGGCGCATGAGCAACTCTGGGCGCATGGGCACTATTTGGGCGAATGGCTAACACTTAGGCGCATCAACCCTTATTCTGGGTGCATGAACTACTGTTCAGGCGCATGTCCACTATTTGGGCGCATTACCTTGGGCGCATGAGGACAGTTAGGCGCATGAGAACTTTCTGAAAATTTCTAAACTGCCATAAACACCCGAAACCTTTCTAACACTACCCAAACACAGATCTAACATACTAAGGCCCTTAAAACATACTTACAACAATTCTAACCACCAAAACAACACCAAAACTTACATTCACATAACATTATTCGAACAAATTGTAGAAACATTTGGTTAACTCTTTAAAACGTTTATTCGGTATGCATAATAGCCCCAAGAAGTTGAAAATCAGTAAAAGAGGGGTTCTAGAAACTCATCTTGAAGCAGATCTTTGAACTAAACACCTCCACTAGCAATTCAGCTCCAAATTCCCGAACACAAGCACTAAAACATCAAGAACTTCGATCAAGAAGTTGTGAATTCAGTTATAACCGAACATATACTTAAGAAACTTACCTTTGCGGCTCCTTCTTCCTCTTTCTCTCTCTAAAACCGAGTTCTTCTTCTTCTTCTTTTTCAACCGAGAGCAAAATGGCAGATCCACTTTAAGTGGGCGGCCATACTCCTATTTATATTAAAATAATGGACTTTTGTGCTTTGTACACTTTACCCCCTTCCACTTGTGCCTATTATCTTTTCTTTCTATTTACTTTCCTTTTCTCTTCTTTTAAATAAAATTCGGGGTGTTACATCTTTACTAGTTATTGTTGTTAGTGCTTAATCATAACAAAATATATAATCACTACAGATATATATATATATATATATATATATATATATATATATATATATATAAATTTTTGATGAAAATGAGATAGAGATAGACCCTCTTTTGATTAGAATGATTTTTTTGTTTTTTGATTTGTCTGGTATTGTGTTTTCACTTCTTTGGTTGTTTCTTCAAATCTGATGAAAATAAAACTATAATCCACTACTATGATTGTTTTCACTTCTTTGGTTGCAATCTTGAATGGTGATACCTTCTTATTATTTTATTTCATCCACTGCTAGTTAATAGTTATCATTGTAATACAAGTAAAGATCAAAAACAAGTAAACGTTGGTGTTTTTTAACAGTTAGCTCAATGGATTGTGAAACATCAACTAAAAGGTTTAAATCAAAATTTTGGTGGGATGATGTTATGTTCAAGTTTATTGATGCATGCTTACTTGAACTTAGAAGAGGGAATAAACATGGTACTCACTTTAATAAACTTGGGTGGGATAATATAGAAAAAACCATGTATGAAAAAACTAGAAAAACCCTTGATAAAAAACAAATTAAAAACAAATGGGACAGCATGAAAAAAGAACGGAAGCTTTATGATCGCTTAGTGAGGCTTGAAACTGGAATCGGTGGGACGAGAAGCTTAATCGATGCATCGCCGGAGTGGTGGGAGGAGAAGATAAAAGTAAGTTTTATTTTTACTTTGTAATTATGGTTAAATCATGAAATTCGTTCATTAATCTGTATATGTTGTAGGAAAATAAAGATTTTGCCAAATTTAAGGGTGCAAATTTGGACATCTTCGAGACGCATTATGCTCTTTTGTTTCGGGATTCGGTTGCTGTAGGAGATCAAGCTTTGAATCCGTTACAATTTCAAAATGATTTCAATCTAAGTGGTGTTGGATGTGAAGAAAATATAGAGGGCAAAGGAGATAGTGATGAGATATGTTTAGATGATGATGACCTTTTGTTTCCTACTTACGTTGAAAGTAGTTCGAGTAAAAGTAAAAGGTCTAAGGATGTTGCAAAAAAACGTTCCACCAAGAGCAAAACTTCATCTTGTAAAGATAAGCTAGATGTTGTATTAGATGCCTTGTGAAGAAAAAGCACACAAACTTTTCCACCAAATAATGTCTCCACAATAATTGCTGCATGCATGGATATTGTTATCACTTTCCCGGTTTTGAAGAAGGTTCTAAAGATTATTCACGTGCATTGTGTGCTTTTATAAAAAAATCAAATCGTGAAGCGTTTATGTATCCAACGACTCATGAAGCAAAGATGGAGCTCCTTAAGTTACTTATGGAAGAATGATTTGGTGTTTTACAATATGTGTTATCATTTGACAATGTGTTATCTATATTTTTAAACCAAATTATGTTGTTTGACATTGTTGTGTGTTATTTCTACTTTTTATATAATTGTTTTACATCTTTTTTATTTATTTAGGATGGATAGTGACGGCTTTGATTCGTATGATAGTGACAAAGAATATTTGATGGACGATGATATAGAATTCAAAAGGTTATGTGGAATAGCCGTTAAAGGGATAATAATAGCACGTGACTTGTATAATAGAAGAAGGCAATGTCACACGTCAACAAAAACAGGACACATGTTTGTAACTGAAATATTAAATGGGCATCCTAGACGATGTTATGAAATATTTAGAATGGATGTACCAGTTTTCAAGAAATTATGGGTAGATCTTGTTACTAATTATGGATTGAAACAAACCCGCAATATGTCTATTGAGGAGTCAGTTGGAATCATCTTGATGACTTTGGCTCATGGGTGTACGAATAGGTTTGTCTAAGAATCTTTTAATCATTCAGGTGAAACCATTCAAAGACATGTCCATAAAGTTATGGATGCCATCCTTAAAATGAGTGCTGACATTATCAGGCCACCCGTAAACCATAATGGTGATGTACCCGCGTATATATTGGATAATCCTCGGTGTTATCCAATGTTCAAGGTATTATCTAATGTTCCGCATTTCCAATGTTCCAATTTAACAAATGAATTAATTATTTCATCTTTTTGTATTTGTAGGATTGTATTGGGGCTACTAATGGGACACGTGTGAGGGTATCATTTCAAATGATAGACCAACCAAAGTACATTGGTCGAAAGGGATATGCGACACAAAATATAATGGTTGTGTGTGATTTTAACATGTGTTGTACATTTGCATGGGCCGGATGGGAGGGGAGTGCACATGACACTAGAATATTCAATGAAGCCTTACGGAGGCCGGAACTTTAGTTTCCACATCCAACTGGTGGTTAGTATAATGATCCTTTGTACATGCATTTTTTTATTTGTTATACATGTTTGAAAAGCCTAACTATTGTTTGTTTTATTTGTAGATAAATCTATGTCGGTTACCCAAATACTAAAGGTTATCTTGCTCCATACAAAGGTCAAACCATTCGTTATCGTATACCGGAATTTCAACATGGACAGAGTAGTGCTATGCATGCTCCTCGGGGACCAAAGGAGACATTTAACTATTACCACTCATTGTTAAGAAACATTATTGAACGAACTTTTGGATTGTGGAAAGCTAGATGGGTGTTATTAAGAGATATGCATGTAAACTACACATACAAGCACTAAGTGAGTATTGTGATAGCATCAATGGCGATCCATAATTTTATTAGAAAGGCTGGTAGCTTTGATGAAGTATTTAACACCGCCCAACAAGAATCTTTCAATCCTAGAGAATGTGGTACTACAAATAAACTTAATAAAGAACTTCCGACTACAAATCGTTTGGATCATGATATTACGTATATGGCAGCAACAAGATATATAATTGCGCTAGATTTAATGGACTCACGGAGATGAATGCAGTATGACATTAGCTTCATAACATCGGGGATTTTTGGTGCTATTTTAACAATCTCATGGATATGAATGTAGTATGAGTTTATATAAACGAATCTTATTTTATATTTTTCATAATCTTTTTTCAATTTGCAACAAGGAAAAAAAAGTATATAATAGAAAACAATGTATTGACCTTTACAAAAAGTAAATAAACAATCCCAAACATTTTTCCCAACTTAGCTTATTGACTAATCCTCGGTATTATCCAATGTTCAAAGTAGTATCTAATGTTTCGTGTTTCCAATGTTCCAATTTAACAAATAAATTAATTAATTCATATTTTTGTTTTTGTAAGATTGTATTGGGGCTATTGTTGGGACACAAGTGAGTGCATCAGTTCGAATGATGGACCAACCAAAGTACATTGGTCGAAAGAGATAAGCGACACAAAATATAATGGTTGTGTGTGATTTTAACATGTGCTTTACATTTATATAGGCCGGATGGGAGAGGAGTGCACATGACACGAGAATATTCAATGAGGCCTTACGAAGGCCGAAACTTCAGTTTCCACATCCAACTGATGGTTAGTATAATGATCCATTGTACATGCATTTTTTATTTGTTATACATGTTTGAAAAGCCTAACTATTGTTTGTTTTATTTGTAGATAAATATTACGTTGTTGATGCCGGTTACCCAAATACTAAAAGTTATCTAGCTCTGTACAAATGTCAAACCATTCATTATCATATACCGGAATTTTGACGTGGACAGAGTAGTGCTATGCGTGTTCCTCGGGGACCAAAGGAGACATTTAACTATTACCACTCATCTTTAAGAAACATTATTGAACGAACTTTTGGAGTATGGAAAGCTAGATGGGTGTTATTAAGAGATATGCATGTAAACTATAAATACAAGCACCAAGTGAGTATTGTGATAGCATCAATGGCGATCCATAATTTTATTAGAAAGGCCGGTAGTTTTGATGAAACATTTAACACAGCTTATTGACCTTTACAAAAAGTATATAATAGAAAACAGTGTATTAACCTTTACAAAAAGTAAATAAACAATCTCAAACATTTTTTCCAACTCAGCTTATTGATTTTTAACAGAATGTCATTTTTGATCATTTTACATTAATAAGTTAAACCAAATATTTTTTACAAAACTACTTATTAACTTAATTTTTAAAAGCTCATCCAAATATGTTTTTCTAAAAACTCTTTTTCAAAATTTATAAGTTAATAATCTTTTTTTCTCAAAAGTCTTTTTTAACAAAATAATCAATCCCTAACATGACTTTAACCTATCTTCTTTTAACTCTAGTTTACTTATTTTCTTTCGTCTTTTTCATCTCTTTATATTACCTTTCAAGAACCCTAAACCCTTAAAATTTTAACTTTTCAAATCTCTACCAAACCCTTCAATATTATACTTCAAACATTCGTATTGACAAGTGAAAAAAGGTTCATGGATTAGTTTGTTGAATAACATCACGGTTTGAGAAATATTTGAGGTTAAAGTTTCGGATCTTGGTGGGTTTTGTGGGGTTTTCGAGCATATCTTTCATTTTCGTCTTTATAAGTTACAAAGGTATGTATTCTACTTTATTTTCTAGTTATTGTGATATTATGATAATTATTATAGTATTTTAAAGTTTCAAGAGCAAAGATGAGGTAGAATGTATAATGTTGAGTTAGTAAGTTGATGAAAATGCAAAAAAAAAAAAGTAAAGAAAACAAAAACATTATCTTTGTTCAATATTATTTCATGGTTGAATAATAATAGTGGAAAGATGGATTGTTGCGTATGCAAAGTGCTGATTAAGGACATGATGTTTAATAAACTTATGATCACATGAGATTTTGATATGGATTTGTGAAATTATCACTTTATTTACTTAAGTCATGCAATGCTTGAATAATGCATTTGGTAATTGCTATAAAAGTTCAAAACCATTTTATAACTGAAATGTATGCTATGGCAAGTATGATAATTCACTAGTTTAACACATGGAATTGATCAACATTTGTGGGAACTGATGAATTGATGTATGCTTGTATTAGTTCTTTCTATTTGTTATGAGACTCATGGTTGTTTATTGCAGGAATATGGGAAGAACTATAAACACATTAGCTCCTGAAGGAAAGAGGCCAAGAATGAAAGAGCCACCAAATGATAATGTTGAGGGTGAAACAAGTAGATCAGGCGAGGAGGTAAGGATTCTAAAGCCGGATTGAGTTCAAGGAAAGCCTTCATCCAAGTGTGCACTTGAATGGCAGACTGATCTTTATTTGGAGAAGTTGGCAACCATGCCAAACCGATGTGACCTTATTATTGCTGAAAGAGGAACAAACTTGGCAGGTTTTAAGCCATTCTGGTTTGTGGATTTGTTTGAGAGACTAGGTTGGGAAGAGACTCTTTTGTTCAATAATGACAACACAGAAGAGGTCTACCTAAATGAAATCATCGAGTGGATGTCAACTTAACAAGAGAGCTAGGAAAAGATCCACCTCAAACCACCAAGTTGATGGTGTATGTGAAGAAGAAGAAAGTGGTGTTGACTTTCAATTCATTGAGGAAAATAGCAAACATTGACGCAAGAGCAACTGATCCAGTAAGGCCATATGAGTATCCACCAAAAGAGAAAATCTTCGTTGACAAAAAAGAAGCCAACAGATTGGGTAGCAATGTTAAGTGAGTTGTTTCAAGATGAGGAGGTAGCTGCTATAATGTAGTTGTAAAGACAACATTTGAAGATTCTTCCTAAATTAGTGATATTTGTCCTGAATTGGAACATAATGCCAAGAACCATGGATAAAGGATCGGTTAGACATTATGAGATAAGGGTGTTGCATGCTTTTATGAAAGGGAGGCCTACCTTGTCATACAGACATTAATTGATGTTAAATGTTTGGGAAGCTCGTGAAGATTGTTGTAAGAAATGTATCCTGCATTGTCAGCTATTGACTCGGTAATTGAAGAATGCAAATGCCCTTCTAAAAGACGCCCAACCATACATGTGTCCCCAGTAGGTTTTGTGTCTGCACCATCTTGACCTAAATACTGGAAATACAAAAAGACACCTTGAGTTTATTCATTAAATGACAAACAGACATCAATGGGTATTGAGGTGGATAGAGATGTAAAGGTTGTTGAAGGTGGCAATGAATCTAGTGAGACTGAAGAAGAGGATGAAGTTGAGCAAGAGGATCAAGCATATAATCATACAGATGGGGGAGAGCAAGTAGTGGAAGAAGTAGATAGACCAATGGGTTATTCAGGTTTGTCACTAGGTGAGAGAGCATTATATGATAGAGGAGGAAAAATCAAGAAAGATTTGAAAGGTGCATGATTTATGCACAAGAATTGGAGTACAACAGGAGGTTTGCTTATGAGGAGCAGAAGTCACTACTATGACTATCATGCGGGATTACCTTATGCAGAGAATCCCCCATAGCATACTACAATTGAACCTATTAGGATCTTCCCGCAAGCACAATCCGTGAAGCTATCCATCTAGTTGGCTGCCCATGCAATAAAATGATGATGATGAGGAATGAATATATAGATAAATTATGATGTGTTGATAGGCTTATCTTTCTTAAAAGTACCATTACATGTGTAGTGCAGTAGTGCAGTAGCAATCTACTGTAGAAGTTCAACACGCGATATATATGCCCAAGTGGGCATATATATGGCCAAATGACGGTTACAAGCCTACTCATAAGCGGCAAGTGCCTCAGCTACACATTTATTGATAATAGTTTTTAACTCTACTTGAGTCATGTTAGTGGTGTCATGTCCACCCTTGCGTCCACTCCTCCTTCCAAACATGATACTTTGCATTTACAATATACAAAAATGAGAGATTATCCAACATATAATAATCATAATGCACAAAGTAAATAATCACGCATTTCATATAACTGCAACATTCAATGTGTCCACAAAAAGTTATATATCAAAAAAGTAACCTTTATTGGTAAAGGTGGAGTCCTCCTCCCTTTGAAGGTAGAGGGAGAAATCAGAAACATCTTAGGCATAAAAGGCAACAGCCTTGATGTCACCCTCATCACACAATGGGACGAGCCCATAGTCAAATGAGAGCTTTGGGACCTTGAAGAAGATGGTGTTGTGCTCGAACGTGTGCCCAATGGCCAAAACCATTTTGACACAATCAACATTGGCCACAGCTTCTTTCACGTATTCTCTTGTGCCAGTCGAGGTGGTAGAGAACCCTCCATTGTGATGGATGGTGATAGTAAACATTCTCCGACCACCTAAAATTTCAATAAATGGTTACACCTTTCCCTTAAAAAACCCAAATGATGATTGAGAATGATATGTACCGGATTGCTTGTAATTCAGAGCTTCACCATTTGTTGATCGAAGTCTCCATCGCAGGGGTGCCATTTTCGTCTTTGATTGCAACTGGTAGTGTGGAAAAAACCTTAGTTCTTACGTTGTATGCGACTAATTTTACTGTGTGGATGATTGTATATAGACATGCTCATTGATCTTCTGATGACAAATTTTGGCTGGGAGAGAGCAGAAATGCCATGATTACTTTTTTGACACACATCAAACGTTTCACATGACCATTAATAACTTTAGCCAGAGATATTGTGACTATTTATTACTTTTACCCACACACAGCTAAACCAAATCGTGACCATTTATTTGTTTTAGCCACTTAAAATAATATAACATAGTTATTAAATAATCTTTGGCTACTTTATTAAAAAGACATGATGGTTCCTCTCATTTGGCCACACTTCTCAAATGTGGCTACTAAATATCATAATATTTGTTATTACTCTTTGGCCACAAAACCAATATAAGTGACATATGTATTGGTCTTTAGCCACATCAATAACTTATAATCCATTGCAGTTGATAACATTTGGGCATATTTTTCGAGTGTGGCTAGTAAATATCACATTAGTTTCTTATTACTCTTTAGACACACAAACTAATTTAAGTCAACATATGTGTTAGTCTTTAGGCGCATCAATAACTTATAATTCATTATTGTTTGTTACATTTAGGCACACTTTTTGAGCATGGATAGTAAATATCATATTGTTTTCTTATGATTCTCCAAACATACAAACTAATATAAGTGACCATATGTATTCCTTTAATCGCATTAATAACTTATAATGTATTGTTGTTTGTAACATTTTGCCACACTTTTTGAGCCTGGCTAGTAAATTTCATATTATTTATTTGGTATTTTTGGACACACAAAATAATATAAATGACCATATGTATTAGCCTTTCGCCATATCAATAACTTACAATCCATTGCAGTTCGTCACATTTAGCAACGCTTAACGAGCATGGATAGTATATGTCACGCTTTACAAGCATGGACACATGAATTAGTCTAATGGAAGTTGGTCACATTTGGCCACACTTTTTCGAGCGTGGGAAGTTAGTGTCATGGTTTTTTTTTATTAAACTGTGGCTAATAAGTGTGTTTTCGGTCACTTAAAATTAAATATTATAGTACTTGGTCATACTAGGCCACACTTTTTCAAGCTTGGCTAGTTAATGTCATAGTTTTCCGTTAAAGTGGTTATAGGTTTCGGACTATTATAAAATGATCACACATATCAATCAAATGTGTGGCTAAAACTGGGCTAACAAGTTTCCAAATGGTATTAATAACCTTTTTGCCACACATTTGATCAAAAGTGTGGCAGGGCAATTTTTTTAAAAATGTGGTCGTATACCTATTTTGGTGCAATGCTTGTGAACCAGGTAAACGAAAGTTGCAACTTTCATGTGACAAATAGAGCAAATGCTGATTTTTGTGAAAATTATAATAAAATAAGATTGTAAAATCATGATTGTAATAAACGTTATTATAGAATAGTGTGAAGAGATAAAATTTGCAAATCTCATGTGGTTGCAGGCCACAGTGATTAGAATAGGGTTAGAAAGATGGCTATATATGTATGTGTGTAAATGTAATTGTACGGATGCTCGTAATTAGAATAGGGTTAGAAAGAGGGCTATATATGAAAACCTGTTCAAATAATACTTCCTCCTAATATCATTAATTGTTTACACTTGAGTACAAGAGTTATAAATGTTTACAAATAAACACAAGTTTAATCTAATAGCTTAAATAACATTAACAGTTTCCCATCTCTCCTCCAAACAAGCTCACTAACACCCACCATGAGTGACTGTTGGAGGTGCTTTAGGTGAGGAGTCATGTGGATCTATAAGATAGTAGTCGATATCTCCATTGATTTGTTGCAACTATAAAGAAAGGTCGATAAAAACATCAATGAGCGTGGTCATTTCCAACTATATTTTCATCTTTAGTATTTTGGTTTTTTCTATTGCTGTAATTAGATTGTATTGGCTCCCGCATATAAAAAGTAAACTTCAAATCAAGCACGTACATCTCAGTTGTATTTTAAAATTAAATAAAATGGTTTAAATCTTAAGCAAATGAATTTTCTATCAAAGTATTATACGTGGATTCATAATATCTTTCGGATGGTGGGCGCCCTACCTCTTTCAGTATATGTCATGGATAACTTGCCTGTTTATTTATCCATTGCAAATCTCCTTCTATTTTAATCATAATAACAGGGAGAATTAGAAATAATTTTCTTTGTAGTGCTTTAAATGAAACTATCAAAATTTCACTAGATGAGTTGGGATAAGGTAACTTCCCCTAAACAGCAGGGCATCTAGGTATTACCCCACCAAAAGAGTTACACCTTAGGATATTAGCAAAATGGTGGTGGGGTTTTAGAACGAAAGCTTAGAGCTTCTGGAGCGGAGTGGCATTAATAACTTAGAAAACATAATTTGTTAATCCCATACATATTTATCCGTGGAGTTGGAAATAATATTTTATAAGTTGAAGAGGCTCTTAAAAATTGAATGTTAACTAGTTTTTTTTAACGTCGTGCATTGTGCGAATATTAATGACCAACAATAAGATGTGTATTCGACAACCGTTTATTTTATACACGAAAATTGATACAGACAAATTAGTTTGATCGATAGCCAAGGCTCAGAATAACTGACCAGTTGTTCTGCAATGCAAAAGCGATGTCACGCCAAACAACAGATACTAATTTTTTCTTCATCATAGCCTTCAAACGATTACCTATGCCTAAGGCAACTGGTCCTGGAAAAAATGGTTTGACATTGCCAACATACCAACACCACCAAGACAGACCACCAACAACAGTCAAAGTGTTCGGAGGCATAGAAATACAACCTTGTTGCGGCTGCAACCTATAGGATTGCCAAGCATAAACAACAAAGGCCCAAGTTTCTTTTACCTCATGATCTCAAACAAATGTAATAAACTCTCAGGTGAACTAAATTTCACCATCATAGAGCCATGAACATAAACCAAACAAAGGCCTGAGTTTCTTTTGCCTCATGATCCCAAACAAATGTAATAAACTCTCAAATGAACTAAATTTCATCATCATAGAGCCAAGAATAAAAACCAAACAAAGGCCTAAGTTTCTTTTGCCTCATAATCTCAACGAATAAAATAAACTCTCAGATGAACTAAATTTCACCATCATAGAGCCAAGAACATAAATCAAATAAAAAAACCACCAAGCAATCTAAATTTCACCATCATAGAGCCAAGAACATAAACCAAATAAAAAACCACCAAGCAATCTATTTGATAAATATGATTTCCAAACAGATCAAAAACAAAATAACTAACAAAAAACCAAGGGTCGGTGCCCACCAGGTTTCGAATGCATTTAAACCCATCGTCATCTACCAAATCATGAAAAGCAAACCAAACTGTAATAATCGACAACCTACCACAACAGGTATATAAAAGCTCATCAGTCGTCGAAGATCAGCAATGACAAGGGGTTTGAGAGACTGATACAACCAGATCTCAGATGAGCTACAATAATCATCATTGATCATATAGAAAAAATGGCTCAAAACAGCTCTTCCCAACGAATATGGCTCCAATCGGAGCCTGAAAACATTCACATCGCCAAAAGGCCATCATCGGCGGTAACTTTAATCAATTGTGTCTCACGTCGAACCAAAGGAGCACCACCGTAATAGAGGAGGCGTCGCTCAAACCTCAGTTCGTACCACCCAATCAGAACTCGAAACATCAAAATAGAGGATGCAGGGGCTAATCAGACAATACAGCTGATGGTCGCCTCGCTGAAAACGGGCAGCCAAACTCACTCGACGCCAACCCCCAAAAGCTGTCCTAACCAACGCCGGCGAGACCATCCATTGACGGCAAAGAGCCACTGCCTTTCTGTCACCAGTAGGTCTCAAATAGGTGACAACTGGGGACCGCCTCGCCAGAAATGGTCAGCCAAAAACCTAATGCCCTCACCCGACGGCAACCCCCAAAACCTGTATTAACCAACGCCGATGAAACCATTCACTCTTTGTCACCAGGAGCTCTCTAATAGGTTCAAACCCATCGGCAAACCCCACAACCCTCGCTGGTGACAAGACGGTCGATAAAGGGTTTCAGATCTCAGAATACAAATGAAGCACGGGTACCTATACGTGTCTTGAAGATATGGGCGCATGGATAATATAAGCAAAATGAAAATTTCAAAAATACGCACTATTCATCAAACTTCTTTTTTAATAAATAGGATAATATAAAAACTATGATTGAAGGTGAGGATGGATGTAGCAAGGTTATTATGTTCTAGACCAATGTTTGGATTAGAGAGTCATTATTTACCACAAATTTCCAACTTCATTCAGGCTTGAAATGTACAAAATGTGCACTTAGGTTTGCATTTTAGCAATAGCACTTCCATTGTGCCATGTCAAAATTTTAAGAAAAATATCCGAAATTTCTAATTAATATTCGTTATTTAATAGTTAAAAAAAAAATAAGTTAAATGCATTTTACATATCTGATGTTTCATATAAATTGCCATTTGAATCTAAAAATACAAAATTTTTGCCATTTGCATCCAAAAGTTTCACAAAAATTGCCATTTGAATCCACTTAACTGCTCCTAATTAACGTCGTTAAGTTTTTCAGTTAAGTTTCCTAAATTAGAGGTATTTTAGTCAAAACAATTGCAAAACAAAAAATCAGCTCTATATGATAAGTTTTAGACGTTCAGTCTCCTTTGGTAATCATCATTGCAATTTTAATTTACCAGGAATGATTATTTTATTTCATCAAGAAAGACATATCTGGACATAATATTATATAAAATAAAATATAAGTATAACTAACTAAAAGTGATTCATTTTTAACTTTATAAAACATACAAAATAAAAATATATATAAACAAACAAACAAGTCATATAATATAAATTATTTAAATTATAACCATAAAAGACAAATTATCATACAAGTATAAGAATAATTAATAATATGACATAAAATGCCGATGAATAATAATCATAAAACATTAATTATCGTAACCATAATTAAGTTTTAAACCAAAGAAATCGATGTTTAATGAATAAAACGGGCAAAACGATTACTAAACTAAAATACATTAACAAGACAAAATAATAAAATACTATTATAGAGTCAAATCATAACTGTAATTATCAAAAGTAGCTAAACATATAAAAACCCTCACGTGAGTTGGTTTTTTAATTTCTAATTTTTATATTAAAATAACTCTCATGTTGGAAACTTAACGAAAAAAGTTAACCGCGTTAGTTAGGTGTAGCCAAATGGATTCAAATGACAACTTTAGTGAAACATTTAGATGCAAACAATAACATTTTAAACTTTTGGATTCAAATGGTAATTTCTATGAAACCTCAGGGACGTAAAACACGTTTAACTCAAAAAAAATATTTCAGATAATCCGATAAATTATCTAAAAATTTTCAGTAACACTATCCTAATCTAAATCTGAAACTTTCAAACATCCAATATTTCAGATAATTCCAATTTGATTTCTAATTCAAATATTTTTACACACCTGTATACCCTAATGGTAATATGTTTTTCTCTATTCGAAAGATAAAACGTTCAAATTATACAATTTGTGGATATAAACAATTAAGTAGAGTATATTAAAAGTTATTTCCAAAAAATAATCAATAAAACTATGTCATATACTTTTGCTTTTTATGAAAGTCAAAATATTAATATTTTACTAACCTATGATGTAGCCAATGGTAAAGACCTCAACAAATCCACGGTGGACAAAAGCCAAATTATTATTGGTGCTTCCACGAAGGTCATCCCATTACCACCCCAAGACACATCGTCAACACCGTCGGCTAGCCTTCTCCTCCGCCTTACCCCAATCAATAACTTCTAACACACGAACTTTGTTTTCAAGCCCCGGACCCCCCAATCACTGTTGGCAATCTTGACTTGTACACCTTATTATATGTTGACTCATTGACTCAGCCAACCACACACCCACATGAACCAGATTGAGTCGCTCATTTGATTAAACATTTAAAAGCATTCACATATCATTCTTTATTTTTATTTTTATAATTACATTAAAAATTATTATTTTTTTAATTAAATAATATTTTTTATATTTTATCATTATATTTTTTTCTCTAATTTACTCAAAATCATTTTTAAATATATTAAAAAACTAATAAGATTGAATAGTTTTTTCTCAAATATAAAAATTTAACATTAACATTTTTTTTCTCTTTTACATTTAAAACCATTTAAAACTATTTCATATAATATAAAGATTTTACGCACAATCTTTTACACGGCACGATAATGCTCTAACGGACCCACTGCCTTTATATAACACCATAATCCACCTAGCTTTTTAAGCATATTCTTCTTTTGCTCTAAAGGTTAAAAGTCTGCAACTTTGCTTTGATTCTCACACAGATCTCTGCATATTCAAGACAAAACAGAACATGAAGGTATGCTTATGCTATGTGCTTATGTTATGTACTTATGTGACTCGACTTACTTCTATAGTTCTATCTATTACTCTGTTCTTTAGAGCGTTTGATTTCACAACCGACCCAGATGTGTTTATGTATGAAATCCGATATGGGTTGTGATCTTTTGCTTGTTTCTTCACGTTTTGCAGAAAGTCGTGTTGAAGTTGGACGTTTTGGATGAGAGAATCAAGCAAAAAGCCATGAAAAACGTCTCTAGCCTCTCAGGTAGTGTAAATTCAAGTGCAAATTGTTGAATTCAAAGCGAAATCGGATCTAATTTGATGTGATTTGATGAAACAAACAACAGGGGTGGATTCGATATCTGTGGACATGAAAGACAAGAAACTGACGGTAATAGGGGATGTAGATCCGGTGACAATTGTGTCAAAACTGAGAAAGATTTGCCACACAGAGATCGTATCAGTGGGTCCGGCGAAGGAGCCGGAGAAGAAAGACGCCGGAGGTGACAAGAAGAAGGAAGAAGATAAGAAGAAAGAAGAAGAGAAGAAGAAACAAGAAGCTAAAAAGAAAGAAGAAGATAAGAAAAGGGAAGAAGCTTTGAAAGCATTAGCTGCTGCATATCCTCATCTTCATATTCAGCAACAATACCCTTATTACAATTATCATCAGCAGCAACCACAAGCTTATTATCCGTATAATCATCCACCAACACCCTACTATTCGAAAGTTGTTCATGATGAACAGCCCTCCGGTTGTGTTATTTCATAAATCAACAATGAACACCATGATCAAATCCGTTGCAGGGGCTCAGATCTTGAAGGTTGATGTGATGTTGATGTTGAGGTTGAGGGAGTGAGCAATTTGCAGTTTTTCTTTTAGTAATGTAAATCATTTCTTAATTAGTTAATTATATTATAGTTTTTGCCTTATTGAGGCTATGATTATGGTTGAAGTTATTTCCCAGATCAAGAATCTTTACATCCAGAGTAATTAAGCATTAGTGACTTGTGCCTTGTGTATTAGGGGTTGTATGTTGCAGGGTTGTGTTCATTTTGCACTCTTGTGATATGAGGCGACTTTACATGAAGTGAAGTTCAGCAAAGAGGGATGTAAACCCCTAGCCTTTACAATTTGTAAGGGAAACATAAGTTAAATTTGTAAATCATTATCTTTTATATGTAAAATAGTTATATAATTGTATAATTATCGTAGTTCTTACTTAAGGTTGGTTTTCTATTAAACATGTTCTTATAAATATTATGTATGGTGTGAATATTCATAGGATTTTAATGATTAAAAGAATAAAATCTCAATGTCTTTCAATGTTTATCTTGCTAAAACCTCCATGACGTCGTATTCATCAATTTTCTATCTTCCCACTTGTGATGTTAAAACGATAGTGATATTATAACTTCGATTGTCTTTTTGTGATTAGCATATTATATGTAGATTGTGAGTTTTTGTGATTTACGCAAGAGATATGAATAGAAACAAATCCATAGAATGCTTCTCAAATTTAAAATGCCAAATGTCATTCCCAAATGTAAAATCTCACCAAACATACAAATTTAATATCTAAAAGCATAAATAGACGTCTTCAAATCGGTTTTTTATTAAAATGTCATTTTCAAGATGTATTATTATGAATGTTTACTGTGAAAATCAAGCACATATGTATTTAAATGTGTGTGTGTATGAGTATATGTAGATATGTATAGCAGTATTTTACACTGAGGTTTAACGATTTTTAGGTCAAGCTTTAGAGCAAACATTAGTACCGGTTTTAGATTTCTTTTAATAAACAAGTAAACCTATTTCAAAAAACCGAAACCAATCCAAACCGATAGTATGATCTAGTCTCACCGTCTATACTTGACTCTTTCATATTTTAAGTAAAGTTCAGCCGGCTAAGCTATGTGATTGGCAAATACATCCGTTTGCTTTCCTCTGTCTCTCATTCCACGATTAAGACATTGGCCGCCATCAATGATGTCGATTTTTGCGTCCAAAAACTTATATTTTATTTCAATAGATTATCTCATTCTTGAAATATTCTGTTGCATGACGTATGCATTTCAGACATTTTATAAGTATTATCATAGAGTTTATAGTTTGTGTTTAAATTAACCATCAAGTATACATAAGGATGTAACGGTATAATTTTTAAATAATTGTAACTTAATGCTATTAGAAAGGTGTATAAGAAGATGTTCATTTGTCAACTATAGTTAATGATTTATCAGGTGACGGGTTGGGTCTAATCACAAAATCAATTACAGTTGTAGTGGTGAAACTTTCCTTAAAATTAAGGTTTTGAGCATCGCTTATTACAGATTGATGTAAATTAGTTGTGTTGTAAAATTAAAAGTATGTCAAATAGGTATATGAGCTATTGTTGTTCTAAAAAAAAGGTATTGATTTCATCAACTCATATATGCACGCATGTATGTATCAGGTTGGGCATGGCTTTCTCAAACCAAAAACTGATTATCTAATTTGGCTTCGAGTTTAAACTGAGTAGAAAATGCAATTGACCTTATGTTTTTTTAGTTTATGGTGTCTCTGGCTTGAGATCAAATATTAAACACATCAAGAATTTACTTTTAGATGTTTATGTTATTATAGATGCAAAATGACTTGATGATTATTTTAAATCGATTAGTATTATACTTATTACCAGGTCACACGAATAAAAAACAAATATAAAAGAAGGAGACAAATTATAGAAAAATGCCAAACGAACAAGTTTAAAGCAAGGTCAAGTATATACGAATTTATATAACATCATAATTTGTTTGATTTAAATAATATATTATTGTTTTATTCATATGATTTTCATATCCAATACTAATACTAAAAAACAAAGAGGAAAAATACGGTACACCTAAACCCATTTTAACCTATACTTGATCATCTAATTTATTCGGTCTAAATTAGTCAACACTTAAGTCAAAGTCAAGATCGTCAAATATGATCGTCGAAGAAAAGTCAGATTTTCTTTGATATTGTTGAATCGTTGGCATGGGAATATGTTTTCAAGCATGCACTAGTAGAGATGTGCTTTAATTGAATATTATTATTAGCTTTCACATTTAACTAACATGTGCACTTATAATTTCCTATTGATCTATCTTTAATAAAACGATAATCCCATTTTATTTTACTTGAATGCTAAATAAATTACACTTTAAACATTTTAGGCTAGTACTGTTTGTGAGCTTCATGTTTTATGATCGAGTGAGGTAAGTTAAAGATGTTAACCATCTGAATAATTTTCACTTGGATAAAATAAAAAAAAACTTATGAGTGAGTAAATATTAGTTATTAATATCAACATAGTTGATCTTACAAAGAAAATCACTCACTTGAATAACTATGTGAAAAACACACACTGATGAGTAAAAAGATATCAGTTGGTATGCATGACTATGTACATAAAATGCGACTAATTTATTTTTCGTTCCTTCTAATTCATTTTTAGATAATCTATTGTCTAAAGCATTTGTAATTTAGTTTTTATGTTTATTGAAATTTATTTGGTTAAATTTAATTACAAATAAAATCATCAAATAAACAATATATTAATCCTGATCACTATCACTATCACCTCATCCACGATACACATTCACTCATGTGAATGATGATAATCACGGATCTTATGTGGTCGGTGGCCCCATTCAACGCCTACGTGACATCATGTTTTTAAAATTATTCATTCATGTTAGCATTTGAAAATTTTAATGTTAGTTAAATTAAAAGGTAGATAAATTTAAACCTATAATTTTTTAAGACAATAAGAAAAAAAAAATTAAATTTTAATAATTCAAACTATTAACTATTGATCAATATTAATCCAAACTAATAATTTGACCGGTATCAATACTAATTTTTGAATTTGTTATTATTAACAGTTTCAGTCTAACTGTTCGTTAACTCTGTTAGTTTTTTTATGACGTATCACGTGACGTGACTCATGTCATGATGTCGCTCCTAAAGTGACATATAACATAGTTATAATTAAAAATTAAAATATATTACTTAATTCTCTTTTTTTAAAAAAGATCACTTTTTGAAATTATTCAAAGTAATGCTTTTGTCACTAGTTGAGTAACTTTTAGACAAATAGACGCAAACTTAAGTGATATATTTATATTTTTATATTAATTATGTAATACGTATGACACGTCACGCCGGAGATCCGTTTCACCTCCCATATCCTTTGTCAAGGCGTTTCCATGGCCTTTCCACACCCCCATTCAAAGCCCCTACATGTTTACCTACGACGGTTGCGTTTGCATATCACCGGGATGAGCGATTTGAATAGTTCCTAACAACTAATCAATCAACGATTCTTTGGAATTGAACGGGCAAGGTATTATATATACTCAACAACATATACCCCTAATCATACATTTATGCTACCTTGATGAATTATTTGTATAGATCTCAATATAACGCATCTTCATGATGAAGAAGGGAGTCTATATGTAAAGAAGACATCAGTTTTCAGACTGTTAATTTGTTTTTTTGAAAACCGTTTTTAAATGTTTTTATTTGTTTATTTTTTCCCCCATTTTTAGGGCATGTTAAACTTCTAATTTGTTGATCTTTTGATCAATTGATGTGGATTTTGTTGATGTTTATGCATAGGCGTAAGTTGAGAAGGAATTTAAAGTTGAAGTTGGAGCATTTGATAGAGTTAGGCACAAGAATTTGTTGAGATTGTTTGGTTATTGTGTAGAAGGAGCACCTAGGTAAGCGATTCATCTAATTTTGTATGTGTTGTTGAGTGACTTACTAATATTGAGTTGTTAATTTGAACATTAATCTGAATGTTGGTTAGAAATTTCTTGTTTATGAGTATGTTATTTATGGGAACTTAAAGCAATGGATTTAAGGTGATGTAGGCCTTTTGCAGTCCTCTTATATGGAAATTTGTTTGAAAATCATGCTCTAGACAGCAAAAGCGTAACACATTAACAGATTACACTCTATATCTATTGTTTTATTGCCATTAATGACATGTTATTAATTATGTAGATGATGATAACTGCAGGTTAAGTTATCTTCATGAAGGGCATGAACAAAAGGTAGTTCACCGTTATATAAAATCAGGTAAAATCTTAGTTGATAAATCATGGAACCCGAAGGTTTCAGATTTTGTGTTAGGCAAGCTTCTTGGTGTGGATAGGAGCTAAACGACTTAATATACTTAATAATTTATGAAATGCAGCAAAAGACTTTGGTATGATTGAATCTTTGAATCCAATAGATCATGAGAAACCGACACAACCAATTATCGTTGATATGGAAGATGGAGGTGTTGATTATAGTGTTGAGGGTATTGGCAATGTTTCCATGACAAAGACTACTAGAGTGTCTGACAAGGTGATATGTTTTTCATATATTTTATAGTTTATCAAAAGATAGAGAAGAGTCTTAGAAAGTTTATTTAGTTGGTATTATACTTCCTATAGAATTTGGTCACTTTAATGATAATTTGGTTACATTTAGAGGTATATTTATAGTTGCGGCATGTATATTCAATGAAGATGAAGTATGTGTTTCTGATGACAATTTCAATGTTTAGGTTAGAGGAAGAAATCACAATTCAGGCCATAAATCATATTTTAAAGCCATTTTGGAATCGACATTTTCTTAAGGAGGGAACTAAATTCCGATTGAAGGTACAATATTAATCAAAACCGGGGTTTGTTGAACTTTGAACTTTAATTTGATTCATTTATTGAAATGAGGTGCGAGTTTAAGATTCTCATAATCTTTGTTGGTATTTAGGTTTACTTAGGTACATGTTGCCATGTTGGTGCATCTTTGTTCCCAGGTTTCATCTAGCTCCTGTTAGTCGTTGATTTTTTATATGCATAGTATTGTAATTGGTGTTTTTGGTTGTTAATCGGATGTTTTAGTGGTGTAATTACATTATATGTTTCTAATTTTGAAAGGATGAAGCAATCTAGAGATGATGATGATGATGCTGCTTACCGTTGCCCTCAAAATCTCAAATCTAAGGACATTTTCCTCTCAGCAGTAAGTATGTACAAACTCCAATCTACTGCTTAAGGTTTTCAACTCATGTGGAGTGCCCTGATCATTTGTTTAATACTATTATTATGTTGTTTTTCTGATTTTTTTTGGAAGTAAACAAATAGCTCTTGGAGTAATTATACAAACTACTTTGTAGTGGATAATATATGTTGAAATACATAACCTATATTGTACAAACAAATAGTTGTTGCTTTATGCAACTTTAATCTGATCCTTGAAGGCTGTATGTAGAATTATTTGGTTAAATAGCAAGGAATATATAAATCTTAAGACTTTACAACCTATATGATTTATCTTAATATGTAGAAGATTAAAAATGAATTTAACCTATGTGGAGTGGC
The DNA here is from genome assembly GCA_025506505.1 of Flaveria sonorensis. Taxonomy (NCBI): domain Eukaryota; kingdom Viridiplantae; phylum Streptophyta; class Magnoliopsida; order Asterales; family Asteraceae; genus Flaveria; species Flaveria sonorensis. Next base: position 12,026,047 of record CM046432.1, read on the forward strand.
TACAAAACGTATCTAACCTGTGTGCATTCGCATGGAGAATTTGACTATGAATTGGCTGAGGGAATGACCTGTATTTTCTATAATTTAGCCACTGATATGTGTATTTTTAAGTCTAGAAACAGACTACAAAATAACTGCTAACCAGATTAGTTATTTTACCTGCATAACAATGACAGTTCTCTTATGCTTTTAACATGCAAAATGATCGAAGGTCTAATCTTTTTTGTGCTTGTGTTAGATGTTGACCCAGGTTTTTTCAGCTCCAAAATTAGACTGTTAAAGGGTTGTGAGCTGATCTGTTGTCCTTTATCAAAATTGGATTCTGTTTGCTTACCTTATTTGTATTACATAAGATTGTTATATAGGTTGATGTTTGAATTTGAATTGTAAAGTTTTGATATTATCAATTATAGGTATGTTAATTTCTTGCAAGAGTTAATGTTTTAAGGCCTGTTTATGATTTTTAAGTTTGTGTATTTGTCTCTTTTGAGATTATTAGTTGTTATTTGTATTTTGAACCAGGAAATGCCTTGCAAAATAACATAGTCAATTTTGGTAATGATATTTATGATGACTAGCATGAAGACATTTTTGGTTATAATTATGAAAATGATGTAGATTACCATGATTATGCAAACTTTCACTCATGAGCAATAAGATATGGAACATGGGAAGTGTTTTAGCCCGGAATGAATGAATAGATTGATTATTGATCGAATGGTCTCGGTTCTAATGAAGCTAATATCAATTATGGAATCAATTTTCACACGTTATTGTGTTGCTCATATAGTTACTACAGCTCTTGAGTCATGCATTCGAGTTATTAAGGATTCTGGTAAGTTTATTTGATGATTATAGATGGTTTAATTTATTTTTTGATTTTGGAATCTTGATTAGTAGATTAAAAGGTTGTTTATAAATACATTTTGTGTGTTGACGAGTTTAGATAGTTTTACTTAATAACTTGAAGGTAAGCTTATGATCGAGTAGACGTTTTATTTTCATCAATCATGTACATATTAGTTATAGCATGCATGATTATTTTAGTTTTATAAAATACATGTGTGTGCATCTTTCCTATACTAATTGAATTGGTTTTATAGAAGATTAATTTGTAGATTTAGTTTTCTATCAAAAGATGCAACACAGGTTTTCTCTGAATTGGAAATAGTAGTGGATTTTGATATGATCTACTTAGATCCACGTATATCTTTATATTTGAATGAATTCTGATTTTTGTGTGTGTGTAGGTTTGTGAGGGAAGAGGACCGAAGAATGTCTAATAGAATTGATTAGAAATTGGAAAGAATTTCTTTTGCAGTGTAACTTCACGATTGGAGCTGCCTTGTCACTTGCATTCTTCAAGTTTAAATTGATTGGAGTTGCCTTTGCTCCTTGCACTCTTCAAATATAATTTTATTTATTTTTTGCTATTTATTGCTTCTGTTGAATCATAAATTAATCTTTTGGTTTTGTTTGCAGCAGGTTATGTAATGTAGGGTTGCGAAGTGATATAGTTGTAATTTGTTGCTTCGGATTGTTGTTACTCACTAAAGCAATTCAAGTATAATTTTGGCTACACATGATTTATATGAAATGCTAGACAACTGCTGCCCTATGATTTCCATTCATTTGACTAATGAAAATTTGTGGAGACATAGGTTTCGTAAGCATATTTCAAGATGCTAGAATGCTAGCCGTTTAATTACTAATCAAGTTCTCATCATAAAGTTTGTAGTTCCCATAATTATAAAGTTGAATTTCATATTACATAAAAAGAAATTTAATTACGATAAAGAGATACAAGAAATTCCCGGTATCAATTTGGATGAATAATGGTGGTCAAAGCATGTAGATAGACTATTTGAGATGGAGGCTTATGACAACTATTGATCTCATCATAATGCAAGTAGTTAACGAGCGTATAATTATTTTTTTAATTACTATGTTATTACTTATATTTTCGTATATATGTGTTTATTATTATTTAATTAAGATTTGTAAGACTCATGACATAGTTAGACCTCACTAATATATGGATAAGAGAATCAAAAGAAGTACTACAATATATCAAAAAAGATTGATAAACTGATAGAAGCGAGTACTGCGTTGTAACTACTGATAGAAGCGAGTACTGCGTTGTAACTTGTCTTCACCGCCGCATCGCGCGGGTTTTCTACTAGTATATTAAAAGGCATAATGCAAGACGTTTATATACATTGTACAAGTTTTTAAAGCGTGCTTGTTAGCATTTCTTAATTTAAATAAATGACGCTGAAAAACTACATTTTGACTCTTTCAAATATTTATCTAGTTGGTTTTTAGCACCCTCATAATTTTTTGTTTTTTATCTAATAATTTTTTGAATTTAATGTTTTAAAAAATTCCAAATATACAAGTATGACTTATTTATTTTTATCTATATTTTGAAGTAAATTTTATTTTGAAACATAATTGTACATCATAATGCATGAGTAAATAGCATAGAAACGTACAAGTCGTCCAATATGATTCAAAATTTTATTTTATATATTTTTCCTTACAACTTTAACATATGATTTTTTTTATAAAATCCAACTTTTACGTCATATTTGATCAATATTAATATTTCAAACGTTTTCGTATTTATGTTGCGATGTGAATTTTCTACCAACGTTCTGACGTTAACTTTATTAATTTTTAAATATTGTCAATAGCTTCACCGTAACGAACGAGTTTGTGTCAATTTCGGTTTTATATGAATTTTTGCAGGCATTGTTTTTCAACCTCAACGCACGTTTTAATGATATTGATTCAGTGTTGCTTTTATTACAGTTTTATATTTTCGTTAAAACACAGGGTCTGGATAGTTGTTTAAATATAAAAAAAAAAAGTTGTTTGATTTCAATACACTTAACGCGTTTAAAAAGCTGAAGTGGATATATAGTTTTTAATTATTGCTATATAACAAACAAGTGATATGATTGAGGACAGATATAAAAAACTATTTCATGTCCTTGTGAGGATGAAGTTTCAAAAAAACCATAACTTAGGATTTGATTAAACCTTTTGGTTTTATTAAGACAAACATATCCGTAAATGTATTATATTATATTAAAAGTACAATCAATCACAAAAAATAAGAATTCCAAAAGTGTTACCACTAAAATCGAAGGGATCAATGATCTTTGATCCAATTATTTAAGATTAAATACTCATAATATGTAAATATAGGAAGATTATAAGTTCAAATATCATTTTGGGCAAAATTTTCAGTGTTGAGCTAGATGATTTTTTTAGTTATGGGTTTCCTCCTGAGGGCGTTAGAGGTGCGGTCCCGACTGGAAAACGAATAGATGAGCTCGATTAAGATAATATATATCCTCCGAAGCAGAGTCTTATATTTTCCGTTCAAAACAAATCTAAAACCGGAGGGGATGGACGAAACCATTTCTTCTCCGCATCGACTTCTTTCTCTCCTTAGGGACATGTTTTTCTCTTTCTTCCTCCTCTTACGTTTTATATGATGCCAGTAGTGTAGACGAGTTTGTCACACCCACTCTCTTTCTTTGTGTCTCGTCTTCTTCTTCTTCATCTCTCTTCATATGAGTCTATACACATTCATGTTCAAGCTATGAGCTAGTGGAACATGAACTAGAGAGTAGCGGGTCAAGAACACGAAGAAAGTAGCATTTCTTTCATATTTCTTATAATAATCTTAATCCTATTATTGAGAAAATATATAGGTTTTTAATAATTTACGTTCTATCCTATTCCTAAAATTAATAATAAAATTTAGGGATTAATTTTTCATTCTTTATATTCAATGACTTGTTATTTATTCATATATTCATTCTTACCATGAAAAATATTATATAATAGTAATTAAGTTTTAAAAGTGTTTCAATTAAATCACTCATACATATTTTACCCAAATTAGGTCACTAAACCATTAAATCAAATCATCATTAAATTTTTATATGTCAAGAAAAAAATAAAGAAGAAGATGTAGGGGTTGGGATTTTCATTATATATAATTATATTAAAATCCTTTCCGTCACAATGACCCCATTTAAAATCATTTTCGTTTGTTTTGACTATTTTCCTATGTCCCGGGTCGTGTCTTTAAAACTGAAGCGAGACACGCAACTTGGCCATCAATGTCGACGACCCTTTGATGATGTTATAATTATAATCCTCAACACTAGAGTCTAACACATACGCACACACCCATCTCATCTCCCTCTTTGCTTGCTTCATTTGTTCATAATTTTACTATAAAAGGGTGTATTTTGGCTCGATCTCACTATTCACCAAACTAACGTTACCATCATCCATCTCCATCTATAGTGAACATGAGCCCGGATCTTTTGAGCCCTAGTGAGTTTCGCACAACTTAGATGATTCTTCAATTAATAGAATCTTTTAAGTACGTGACCTAACATCATATACAAGGTATAGTTTAATTTACCCCTATTTGTACACACCTTAAAATTCTTTGTACAAAATCAAATGGTCCGACACCATTTTTCTGATTGTTTGAGTGAGGATCATGTAAAGTCTTTTATTATATAAGCTTTTGTTGTAATTTGTCTAAGTCTTTTGTCGTAATCAAAAGTATACTCTCGATTGACTTATAACAACCGAAAATATACTACCCATCGAAAGAAATATTCGATCACAACATTGTCTGAATGAATACTTAAACTTTTGATGGGGTTGGTATATACTATAAATAGCCTTAGTTGTTACCATTCCATGTATGTGTGAACCTTTCATTGTAATAACAATTTTGAGTAAATACAAGTGCTGATGCAAAAAGTATGAGTCTATCATCCAAACCCTATTCATACAAAGATGCCATGGAGCAGATGCAAAAACTATCTTGATGGATCAGTTCTATGTCAACTATCAACTAGAGAGTGCTTCTTGTGACACAAATCTCTTTGATGATATGTTTGAGTAATTCCCAAAATTAAAGAAGATTATGGACGAAGTATATTTTGCTATCATACATAGTTCCGTAGTAGTCCCATCTTTGACTCAAGAAGATGGCCATACCGTATGTATTTCGAGCCCATTTAGATTGTTGATAAGGAGACAAAGGCATTAGAGTTGGTTGATGGCATAACCATATAACCATGACTATAGAGGAGTACCATTTGAAAGATATTAACATAAAAAATCTATACCAATAATTGATTACATGCAACGACACATGTAATCATCATATTGTCACTCACTTTCACTTTCCTGCCTAAATTATTATTATTTTTTTTAAAGTCATATAACTGAATTTTAAAATTTTCTTTTTCTCTCTCTTATATTATAAATCTAAATACTTCTTAGATTAATTATTTTTGAAAAATACTTTTTATTAATAAAAAATATGTATTTTGATTGAAAACTACAATTTTTCTAAAACAATTTTTTTTAAATTATGATTTTTTTCTAAAACAACATAGCTTTATTAAATTATAAAGGAAAAAACGGAAGCATATAGTTGGAGATCCAGGTGAGTTAGAAGCCAATTATGGGAATCAAAGAAGAACCACATAATAAGATTAAGGAGAAAGTTATTGTGGTATTAGAGATAGTGGACCTAACACTTCCTAATCATGATAGCCAACATGTGGGAGGAATGATGGTGGATCACCACCCGAATCAAAGACACCACGATCCACGAGAGAGAGAACATAAAGCTATGGAGTATAGTGTGATGAGGATGTAAAGATGGTCCATCAGGCAACATGTAAAATGACCACGACCATGACTGCATACCTCGCATCAAATTTGGTGTGGGGTGATTTAACGCTTGGTGCCCTGACTCAAGTAGATATTTTAGAAGAAAGAAGGCCCACCAGAAAGAAAGCAGAAGAAAGAAGGCCCACCAGAAAGAGGGGGGGACCTAAGAACGATGTATGAAAAAGACTCCTGAAAGCTGTCGAAGTGGACAACAGAAGGGGGACAAAAGGAATCAAATCAGTCTATGTGCTTTCGGACTAATAGGTTTCATGTTATGTCAATTTGAACTTGCTCGAGGTACTCGGCTAACTCTGCTGCTTTCCTATCTCAATCTCAGTGCTTGAGGAACAAGTGCTCGAACTCGCTCTGCCTTTTCCTCTGTCTTTTTCCTATCTTCAATTAAAGAGATCCATACATACAAAGATCTAGGTAGTTTATCTCCTTCTAAGATGTAAAATCCCCTTCCCATACAAAGAGCCTTTCAAGTGCTCGACTCAAGTAGATATTTTAGAGCTTTTGGTGAATTGTATAGCTAGATTCTTCCCAACCAATGCCAAACATAAGAAACTGACCGGAACAAACAAAAAGATGATGAAAGAGAAGCCTCCCGATTGAAATTACATTTAGGGATGAGTTTGGCTAAGGACTCATTATCAAACTAAATGTTTATGAGGGGCAACCCGATGGTGTGTTTTAATTTTATATATTTTTTTTTCATACCATATGCTTCCGTTTTTTCCTTTAAAGGAAGCAGAAGAAAGAAGGCCCACCAGAAAGAAGGGGGGGACCTAAGAACGATGTATGAAAAAGACTCTTGAAAGCTGTCGAAGTGGACAACAGAAGGGGGACAAAAGGAATCAAATCAGTCTATGTGCTTTCGGACTAATAGGTTTCATGTTATGTCAATTTGAACTTGCTCGAGGTACTCGGCTAACTCTGCTGCTTTCCTATCTCAATCTCAGTGCTTGAGGAACAAGTGCTCGAACTCGCTCTGCCTTTTCCTCTCTCTTTTTCCTATCTTCAATTAAAGAGATCCATACATACAAAGATCTAGGTAGTTTATCTCCTTCTAAGATGTAAAATCCCCTTCCCATGCTAAGAGCCTTTCGAAATGATTTAAGGTTATTGTTCCTGGAAGGTTATTTACTAACAGTTCTTCGTTAGATGCAATTATGACGCGCAAAATATCTATATGTTATTGGTCATTGCATACTACATATCATAAGAGTTTCATTTTCTCAATCCCTGCTTGTATTTGATAATATCAATAAAATCCCCAATTTGTTTTTTTTAAAACCACTTGTTTTATGCATAAAAGGCATAATGAGCAAACTATGATTATTTCTTAGCGTTTTTAAACAAATACTATTTTATAGAGAAACCTTTCCTTATTTATATATATCATACTCTTTATGGTTTAAAATCCCATTAGTCACAAGAGTGTTGTATTTCACCAATTATAGATTCAGAAGTATGACTTTGTCAAAGTTAAAAGTCAACTCGACCGTAGTTGGATTTTTTTATCAATAATTTTCTTTTATTCACTTAAGTGTTGACTCATCAAATGTATTTGAGATTTACGATTAAGTTAATTATAATACGCGTTAGGTGGGAGTAACGGTATTCATTTTATTTTTGAATATCAGTATGACAAATTTATATGATTGACATAAGGTTTATAGTTTGTAAAATATCAGCATCTGTGAAACTTACTAATTATTGATTAGCTTAGGTATGATTAGTTTGACTAATGATCCTTAGCCCACTGGTTAAGACGAGATACTAATAATATAAATGTGAAGAAGTTATGGGTTCAAGTATCACTCTAAGCAAAATGCTTAAAGTTGAGCCACAGATTTTTCCAGTAATGTATTTCCTCCTGACGAGGTTGGGGGTGTGATCTCGGTTAGGAAACAGATAAGTTAGTCCAATTAAAATCATTTTACTTTAATAAAAGGATAACTATAGATGACACGTGACAACACCACATTCCTTCTCACAAAATTTTTTCTGCTTTTCTCTTCTATTAAATAATTACTTTAAATACTAATAATATTATTTATGTCTTTTTTTGATTAAAAATGTTTTCTAATAAATTAAGAAATTTATCTTTTATTAATATTATCTCGAGTTAATTATGCAAATGGTCCCTGTGGTTTATAAAAAATAACAGGTTTGGGTACTAAAAGTTTTTTGTAACAAGTTGGGTTATTGTGTTTTCAAATTGTAACAAGTTAAGGTATTAACACTAACAGACGTTAACTTTTCTATTAAATCTAAGGGTATTTTTGTCTTTTCACTTGAGAAGGATTACTAATATAACTTAAGGGTCTGTTTATGTCATTCAATATATATATAAGGGAGTGTTTTTGTAGTTAACTATATATATACACAACACATACTATATATATACACATACACATAGTGTATATATATTCAATATTTCACCACCGCCGCTAGCCCCCACCGTCGGGTCCCATCGTCGGCCACCACTGCCAGCCCCCACCGTCGGGCCCCATCGCCAACCCCTACTGTGGGGCCCCACCCCGTCACATTGCCTCACCACCACTATCTTCTCTTTAAATCAAACAACAACACCGTCAATGTCATCTTCATATCATCGACACCATCTCGCCATCCATGGCACCATCCACCGCCGATTCATCTCCAGTTAACCACCACTGCTGCCAAGAATTTCCAATTAGGTAATGTTTAATTTGGGTTTTAGGGTTTTAAACAAGTCACGGGAGGTTGGGGGAACCACCGATGTGTTTGGATCTGGTTGTGGTAGTGTGGTCAGAAAAGCAAGGGTGCAACCAGTTAATGGTGGGCGGCGATGGTGGTTTAGTGGTGGTGGTGATGGTGATCTGAATGCGAGTGGGAGTGCGACGGAATTGGGTGGGTGGGGGGTTTTTGGGGGTTAACAAGAGAAAGGGAAGGGGGATTTGGTGAGATGATGCTAATGGTGTGATGGTGGAGGCAGGGATGATAGTGATGTTGCGATGGTGGTGATGATGCAGTGATAGTTTTGATGTGGTGACGGTGATAATGTGCTGATGATGGTAATGCTACGATGGTGGTGATGATTCGATGATGGTGGTTACTGTGGTTAGATGGTGGTGATTGTAGTCTTCGTGTGTGTTCGGTGGTGGCCGGTGAGTAGAAGGGTTGGGTGGTGGTGATGGTGGGTAGATGGTGCTGGTAGTGGGTATATGGTGGTGATGGTGGTTGACGGGGAAGGGGGTTGGGTTTTTAAAAGTTATATGTAATTACACTAATGGTCCCTGGATAAAAGAGATATATAAAATTACAAAAATAGTCCCTCAATGGGTATTTTAGTTATTTTACTTAAATTTAACAGAAAAACTAACGTCTGTTACTCTTAATACCTTAACTTGTTATAAAATTTAAAACACAATACCCCAACATGTTACAAAAAAGTCTTAGTACCCAAACCTGTTATTTTGAATAAATCACATGGACCATTTATGTAATTAACTCTCTTATCTCTAAAGAAACAAATTTTTATAAAATAAGTTTTTTTTCTAAAACATCAAACTTATTTAAAAATATGAAATATTTTAAATTTAGTGCTTTTAAAAATAATTTTTTTTATGAACCAAAAATAATTAAAAATGAGAGTTATAATAAGGATATTTATAAAAATGACAATTTTTTTAAACAAAATGTTTGATTTTTTTAAAAAATTTAAAAAGTATATCGTTTTTTTATTACTTATGTTTTTTACTCCTACACGTAATTTAAATCATATCTTATCTTAAAATATTGTTTTATAATTAAATAAAGTTTTATTATATTTAATTTTTTATATAATTATTATGGGTTTACTAATACTAGTAAAACATATTTTTTGAAAAAAATCATACATTTAACATTAAAAAAAGCTATTATTAGTTCGATTGCTTGCCCATACAATATCAGTATTGGTCAAGCTGACATGACTCATGAAGAACAAAACTCAAACATATAAACAAAGCACAATTATAATTATATTGTATTCCCGCTTATCAATTTCATGTTCTCATTTTCCATGAGGTGACATCCAAGTGTGAAAACAATCAACATAGGCCTATGATAATATTAAATAGCAGATAAGTGAACAAGTATTAAACATGTTATATTATTTTCTTTAATACGTAAGTAGATGCTTTTCATTTTACATTTAAAATCATTACACTTATATTTTATAAGATTTAAACTTACGATTATTTGATTAAAAATGTATTATTATACCATCACGATATACTAAATACTTTTAGAGTTCTATTTAAAATAATCCTGTCTTTAGCTTTGGTGAAATATTTAAAAGGTCAACCTTTTAATTGGTTCCATTCCCCCCACCGAACCTTTATAAAAAATTGGAAGTTCAGAGCTTAAGTTAGTGTAGATTCCATCATTTATTAGAAATAATAGATCCCAATGTCAAATCCACCATTTTATTAACAGTCTACTGCGCACATGGTGGCCTAAAAGAGTACAACTAAACCTGCACAAGTTACAACTCATATATACTACCCATTTTTACTAATAAACAAGTTCTTTAAAGCATGAATCCATGAGAATCAATGGAGAAAACTTACAATATACATAAAAATATCCTGCTAATCAGTGAGACAAGATAAAAATAACTTACACTAGATATTATTTTAAAGAGATTTAAATTATATGTTCTATAGAAGCTACCTTTAAACACGAGACATACTTATCACTATACTAACCCCTTGGGTGTTTTGATAAGTTTGTTCAAGTTGTATCATCTTTTAGCTATCAAACATTTTGAAGTTAAAAAACGGAGTCAAATATATTTAATATATCAAACTAGCTAGTCGAAATTTATTACAAGTTTATATAAACGACAATTACTTTCTAATCAAATATAGTTCTTCAAATCATAATCTAACACATTACAAGTTGGAGGGAGACTCAAATGACATAAAGAATCAGAAACCAAAGGAACCACTCCACTTTCTAGACATTCGATCATACTTCAATGGATAATTTGAGTCTCTTTACGTCTCCTTAACTTCATGAATCACGACCGTTTTTTTTTTTTTTTTGTCTGCTCCCATATCAAAGACAAAAGAACAGTTTATTTGATTCGTAATTATTTAATAGTTCTCATTTAACTTGACCATAAGTACAAATTACCATAAACATTCCTAGAATCATACATCTTCCTCCCACATCCGAACCCAATTCTTCTTGGCTTCTTTGAATCCAAGAAGCGAGCCTTTATCTTCGGCATCCCAACTCGTAGACAACGTGCCATACGCAATCCCAAGCGTCGAAGCCCCAAACGTGATAAAAGTGGTTAAAAATGGCAGCCATCGCGGTATTTGCCACAAATTTTGTTCCTTTATAACACTAAAAACTTGTAGGAGACCTAACCCAGTTACCAAAGGCACACCCACATTGAATAATATCCTTGTTATCATCCTCTCCATTACAACATCTGGTATTTTATCATCTGCTTCTTCTTCTTTCATCTTCTTCTTTTCTTCTTTGACAATATTTTTTTGTTTTTCCAAATTTGCCCCGTTAAACCCTTTTGCTTTTGCATGAATCTTGCATCTTTTTGTATGAATGTATGATGGGTTTTTGAAGGGTAAAGTTGTAATATACAAGGGTGTTAGTTCCACAATGAACAGAGATTTCATGGCTGCTTCTATTTGCTTTAGGTTATTTGATTCTTGTAAAATATAGAATTTTGTTTCATTGTTTTCTTTGTAATCTTATCCTGAACAATGAATGGTGGGTGATGATTTATGCGTTTGTGAGAACTTTTTTGTCTTGATTTGCATATTTTTTGTTTTGAAGATATTTCAGATTCTTAATCTCACACTTTATTAATATAAAAATCAAACATGAATTCTTTTTAGTTTTAATTTATACATTTATACATATATAAAAAATATATGATTGGGTAATGATATAATCATATAACCATACGTTATATTTATATTTATATTTATCAATATTTAGCTTGTTGATCTGGACTAGCTAACATGCTACTCGACTTGTTTTCACTTTTAATATCAACACATGTAATCTCACATGCATTTTAAAAAGCGCATGTTTATTCATATAGCTTAAGTTGTGTTAAACAGTCAAGTGGATCAAGCGTAGAATGTGGGTGCGTACAAAGCCGGCTCAATCATTTCGAAGGCCCTAAGCGAAATAATAAATTTGGGGGCCCTTTTCCATTAACTTAAGTACATTTATAGTTCTGAAATTATTCAGATTATTTTGCTGCTTAAATTTGATATTTTTGGTAAAATTTTAAAGATCCTTCTATAAACTAACCCATTTACAAAATTTGACCAGTTAGGTCTAAAGCACAATCGAACCAATCTATGGTATGGGAGCCCTTACCATATCAAATGGATCTCGCATCACATAGGGGCTTGTCAGACAAATAAAGCTGCACAATACAATTACAAACACAGTTTTAGATTCAATTAAAGTATTCATATGTAACTAGTTACACATAATGTATGCTAAACAAAGCGTAATAGGATCAATAACAAAACTATAATCCAGATCTCACCAAGTTTGCAATAAGATTCTAGTTAAGTTTAAATTTTATTCAAATTCCACTCATTCTATGATTCCATCATACCAATCCTTATATCAAAGATGTGGTAAGATAGAAAAAACTTCCATATAAGAAAAAAAGAATTAGCATATATATTGTACATAAATTAAATAAACTACAGACAAGTTATTAATATAATATACTTGAGATACTTCCATCATATTGACTATGCAATTAACTTACTTTTACATGATGACTATCAAATGCAAGAACCACAACAAACTACAGCATAAACAAATCCCTATTTGGAGGTAACAAATTAGAACAAAACTGTATTAAGGCTAACCTCAACACCATAACAAATAGAAATAGTGTACCTTTGAAGTGCAGAACAATAGCTCGATATGGATTGAGCATCAATTTGCTTCGATAGCTCAATCTTCACAAAACAATAGCTCGATCAATAATCATCACAAAAAAAAAAAAAAAAAAACGAACAAAATAAGCTTGTAATTCGAATGTAACTGAAAAACAACGAAGTTATCCTTGAGATCGTTCATTGTTCAAGAAGATACGAGAGACACAGAAATGGTAGATTTGACCGTCGACCTTGATATGCAAAGGAATGCTTTGATTTTGATGTGTTCTGTCAAATTTTCTCCTTGTTCCCACTTCCCAGACCTAATTAATTTCAGTTTAGTTCCAAGTGAAGTATAGAAGGGATTTAAAAATTAGGGGCCCTATTAGGGTGGAGGCCCCAAGCCCTAGTTTGGGTTGACTACTCTTTCAGGCCGGCCCTGGGTGCGTACATTAGATTACAAAACCATCCGGTCCCTCTCCGGACTTTACACATAACGAAAGTTAAGCCAAACATCGATTACATGTTTCTTTATGGTGGTTCTTCCTCTTGTGATATAAATCATTAATCTAACCATCTCTATTGGAAAATTTCATTATTTCCTTCTTAGCGAAAGGATATAAACTTCCACACACATAATCAGTTGAATCAAGTAATCACGTTTGGCGACGCATACTCATCGACGACAACACATTTAAATTTGATAATATCTTCTTGTAGTTCCTTAGGAGGTATAAAATTAGGGTCTTCGTTAACAAGTTGAATCAAGTAATCACGTTTGAGAGTAAAGTGTTTTCTTTTCGTTGTTAGAACTTTAGGTTAGATGTGAATTCGAAAGGACCTATCTATGAATCAGAAATCGAACCTATAAGTCCAACTGCGTCACCATGTTAATCAATTTCTCCCATGTCATGCAGTTCAATGGCATTCTACAGAAAGCCATTGGTTGATTTGATATAGACAGTTAGCTAATGTTTTTGAGATGTTTAAAAGAAGTGTTCTTTATGAGACGTACTGATGGTAAAATGATATACTCTCCAACCGAAATTATATGTCGAAATTCTATAAAATGGGTGTGATAAAGTCTATTGTATAGAGTGTGTGAGTTTGGGTCATACACGTTCTCATATACTTGGTCATAAAATACAGTTACTACAATGTTTGGCACTTGGGCTACCTCATCTTCACATCATGGGCCGAGATAACTTCAACTTTATCACAAAGCCCAAGATGATTACATCCACTTCTCTCGTCGGAAAACCAGAAACAACAAAGATAAAACATCCAATGTAATCTCCATCCACCACCACCACACTCCGGCGAACCACCACCACATCCGATGGCCTCCGCCGCCGACCACCGTCGTCTTCCTCCACACCACCACTGCATAAACACCATCTCTCACTTCCTCCACTCCACCACCACCAACATCTCCTCCGTTTTCACCCCCAAATCTCCAAATCCACCAACATCTTCTTCTTCTTCTTCACCCCCCAAATTACTCCTCCCCCTCCCCCTATCATCACCTCCAGTATCTCTATTCGATTCAGTATCGAATGACGTGGACTTGTGTTCTTCGTCGTCGTCGGTGAGGAACATGTCGTCGGAGTCAACGAGCTCTGGGTTTCCGTCGACGGTGAGGATTTCGAATCTCAGCTCCGCCGGGAAGGGCGGTGGTCCGGCGTTTGTTGGTCAGGTTTTTAGTATGTGTGACCTCTCTGGGACGGGTCTCATGGCGGTTTCCACTCAATTTGACATACCCTTTATCTCTCAAAGGTATTGTAATATTGTTAAATCTTTCTCTCCCCCTTTCTGTTTTTTGTATATTGTTTTGATTAGGGTTTGAGTTTTTATGTGTAGATAGATGAAATTATGCTCTGTTATTGTTGATGGATTTAGGATATGGGAATTTGTTGGGATTGTGGACTAAAGAGTTGATAGAAACAGTACATTTGTTTGGCAATAGGAAATAATGTTGAACGTTTAAGATCAATTAGGCTTTTTAGATCAGTGAAGCATGTGATGATATGCTAGTTGTTTGCTAGTCTTTCTCTGTTAGAATGGTTTTAAGGGTACTCGGGGCACCCTCGGGTGGCTTGGGTTGGACGGCAACACTGCCACCAGCCCTCGTGTACTTCAGTTTGGGTACTACAATTTGGGTGGTGCAAGCCGAAGGGGCCGAATGAATTGTGGAGAGTGGTTTTGGGTAGTGGGTAGTTTGGGTTGTGTCGTTATCAATTTGGGTAGTTTTGGGTAGTTGGGTTGTGCCCCTGCCCCCTAGTACATTAATGAAATTATTTTTCAACGAATGAATAGGGCAATAGCATTAGCAATGAGTTTGCACAGGCTAAGAATGTTGTTTGGGAAGTAATATGTGATGTTTTCAGTACTTAAGGTTCTTTCTTAAGGACTATATGTTTTCTTTCAATCTTATATCTAGTTTTTTCTCTCCCCATTATATATCACATATTTCTAGGTGTTTCTTTGCACTCACAGAACACCAAAATGGCTTAAAAAGATGTTTCAAGCAGTTGTAAAGAGCGAGAGGAATGGCCCTGTGTTTCAGTTCTTCATTGATCTAGGAGATGCAGGTACAACTGTATGATCTCATTAAGGTTTTCTGATAATTTTGGCCTAAACTCTTAAGAAGTTGCATTTTGTCTTTTTAGTTCTATAACTTTATATGTTTGTTACACCGCCTCAAGTAACTTGTTACCCGATGGAGAATGACTACATTTCTATTTTGGTTTACTTTCAGTTTCTTATGTTAAGCGATTGAGTATTCCTAGTGGGGTTGTTGGTGCCTGTCGCCTTGATCTAGCATATGAACATTTCAAAGTATGTCTATCATCCTCACAACATTATAATTCACTGATATTTGTTAGAATTTTTCTAGTTATTTATTTACTTTTTTATATTTTTTACAGGAAAAGCCTCACTTGTTCCAGTTCATTCCAAATGAGAGACAGGTCAAAGAAGCGAACAAACTTCTAAAAAATGCACCAAAAAGCACCTGGAAAAAGAAAGTTGAAGGGGTTCCAGTTTTCACTGCACAAAATTTAGACATTGCAATAGCCACTTCTGAAGGGATCAAGTGGTAGTTATTTATTTTTAACTCAATATATAATAACTTTATATGTTATTTCGATTCTCAATAACGTGTTTAACTAAATATTTGCTTTCCACCACCCATTTTCTTGATTATATGCATTTTTGAATATCTAATTCTTGTTAGGTATACTCCTTATTTCTTCAATAAAAGCATGCTAGATGATATTCTTGAGGATTCAGTTGATCAACATTTTAATTCCCTTATTCAAACGCGACACTTGCAAAGACGTCGAGATGTTATAGATGACAACATAGCTTCAGATTTATTGGATGACAATGCAGATAATGTGTGGGAACCCCCAGAGGTACAACCGTAAGCGTAGCATCCTTAAATTAACAAATATATAACAAAAGCAATATTTCAGAAGTTGTCAATTGCTGGTAGTTGATACATGCTTATACATCTAGTTAATGTTTTCTAATTCTTGTATTTATACTCTCTATAGATTTTTGAAGATGTTTTATTAGATGATTATCTGTTTTTGACAGGTTCAGGAAGTTATGGATGAAATTGGCCCCCCGTCTATACCATTGAGTATTATTACAAAGGCTGCAGAGATACAGCTTTTGTATACGGTTGATAAAGTACTTCTTGGAAACAGGTGGCTGAGGAAAGCCACTGGAATTCAACCCAAATTTCCATATGTGGTCGACTCATTTGAGAAAAGGTACCCCAAATACTCATGTAGGATAAATTGTGTTTCTTTTCTATATGCTTTAATGTTTTTGTTCTCCCAGAATATGGGCTCTTTGGCTTCTCCTGAATGACACTCTTTGATCTATTTATTCAAAATAAAATAAGAAATGAGCTTGCTAATTTTCACCCCATTAGCCCCTACAAATAGACTTAATTCTTGGGAGTGACACCATTCCAATGCCTTGGGAGGGACAGTGAGACTTGAACCCTCAACCTCTTGTGAGGGACACCATTCTGTATACCATTGGACTACATGCCCTTCACTCATGTTCCTTGTACGTTTCCATGCAACCATGGAATTTTTTGTGATTTAATAAGGGGTACAATCCCAAAACATTAGAGAGATGGTACATGCCATTACATTTACGCATTTGACCTCTAATTAGTCTGCCTCCTTCTTTGGCAGTGGGCATTTTAGATTATCATAGACACATGTTTGACTGAGATGTAGATGCTAAATATAATACTAGCAACCGATTAAAACAAATATTGTGCATGAAACATGGACATAAAAAGCACGCCTCATGCACGTGATTTGTGTGCCTTCACTATAGGTATCCTATAGCACGTAGACATAACACTTATTTAAACATAGAAGGGTGGTGGTGACAAGTGCTTGGAAGGGTAAGGAGGAGGGGGAGTTTTTATTTTATTTTATTTTATTATTATTATTATATAAACTAACGTTAAATTGTCATTTTTCCCTCATGTGTCTTTCGCATGGCATGACTTAACAATGTTTGAAAACGTTTCATGGTCAAGGACTATTAAAAGTAGAACGGATGAAATTTGTAATTTTCGTAAAACCATAAGGGGGAATATGTCAATATAGGTTGTGTTTTATTCCAAAGGTTCAAATTAAAAAAAATAAAATTAGCCAAAGGGGGAATATGTCAAACTGGTTGAGAACCTCCCAAAGTATATCTTAGATGCATACAACCTCCTAAAAGTAACAATATTGCTTTTGTAATCATAAACATGTTCAAACTACATAACGTTTTAAAAATAAAAAAAAATTTGTGTTCATTGGTCAGCCCAACCCCGTCTGTTTTTACCGTACTAGAAAGCCATTTATGATCCCTTGCACAATTCACCACTCTTGCCTCCTAAATAGATTATCACTGTTTTGACTGAACCTCGTGTTTGTATTGTTGCAGGAGTGCAGTTTCCTTTCAAAAGGCATCCATGCTACCTCATGCTGCCCCAGATTCCAAGATAGACTCTGAAAACAAACAACTCCATCACTTTAGTCCATCAAAAAAGGAGTCTCAGGATGAAAATAATCATAAACCGGATTTCCATTACCCGTTTGGCGAATGGTTTACTAATCCATGGTTAAAACCACTTCACCGCCATCATAACCTACCACACAACAGGTAATCACTCACAATACTTGAATTGGCAGCTCCAGTAATCGTCCAAACCAATTCGGGTGACAATTTAATTGGCATAGGTGGGAAGCCAGTCAGGTTTTATCAGGTTGATCAGCAAATACTTGTTTTTTTGCTTGCTTTTATCAATTTTTTCTTATAAATATTAGCACGATACTTATGATTTAAACTCAACACTTTAAGCTATAACTTTAATAATCTAAACCCTTAAATAAAAACAATCTAGAAAGTTGTATGCTTTGAAAAAGACTTATAGCATCTTTCAATATGTTTGACCCGCTTTTCCTTGGGCTAGTTTTTTAATTTGACCCGTTTTGTCTAAAGCATAACCTGTTTATAACCATTAGCTCTTCCTCTATTCATTTCTTACAGAAAGGGGAGTAGTGGTAAAGAATACTTAAAAGAAGAACCTAACCCGAACCCGTTTCTTCCAAAGATCACCATGGTTGGTGTGGCAATGAGTGAGGCTGGGCCAATGAACAAGGCAACTCTGAAAAAGACCATGGATGATTTAACAAAAGAACTGGAAAACACCGACCATGGAGATAACGGTTTGAGTGAATATATACATGATGAAAGGGACCCGCTTTTTGTGGCGAATGTGGGCGATTATTATTCGGGTTTATCGAAAGCGAGTTCTGGTAAATGGGTTCGCCCTAGATCAAAAAGAAGCTAAGTGTTTAAAGTTTGGCCACTTACAGGAATTAGAATCTTTTTTTTGGTAATTAGTCCACAAGTAAATGTAGATTATAATGATAACGATGTATGCATAAGATGTTCTTATGTTTATTTGGTATGGAAATTGTTGTTTAAGACTCAAAAATCGAGTGGTGTTTTAATGCGATTGCTGACTGTTGAGAGTCAAAATGTTGACTTTTCACGGACTCATTATTTTAAGAGTTCATTATACAAATAATTCATATGGTTTGATGAAAATAACCTGTTCAGGTAATAGTTTTTCTAGGTAATAAGTTTGGGGCTTGTGTTTTCAATTTTATAATCAATTTGAGTGTTAGAGCCGACTTTTTTGTTAAATTAAAATAGAATGATCAAAATACATTTTTATAACCAAAGGGGTCATTTATATGTAATTAACTAGATGGATCATTTCAGTTTTACATATATATAAAGTATTGGAAAGAAAGCAACAACCGCCCATCACCACCATTGGCTACAACCACCATGATGTTTGTCTTCAATCTTGTTAGCCTTAAACTTCAAAGTTTGTTGCATAATTAAAACAAAAGCTGCCGTTCAAAAAAAAAAAAAAAAAACAAAAGCTCCAAACTTGTTACTTAAAAAAGTTAGTACGCAAATCTATAATTTTCATCAAGCAGCATGGACCATTCGTGTAATTAACTCTTGTATCTATTTGGTTTAGGAGTTTAGATTGTCGTTTTTAACATGTTCATCATAAGGTAAATACATTTCTGAATTCTCATTATGGTATATAAAATAGTCACTTATAATCTCATAAACATATGGTTTAACACCATAAATGGTCAAGGAAAGCACTAGGGGAGCAATAATTTGATGTAGATGGTGTCACTATTAGTGAGTGAATATGCTAGTATATTTGATGATTGATGAGGATATAATTAATTCGATTATCTTAAAATGAGATGAGCAGTTTTTTGCATCATTTTATTCATCACTTAAATGAATACATTGTTTATTGAATCATTAGTAGTTCACATGTATTCATTGATGAATACATATTTTTATCGGTACATACATACATGCGTACACTAATAAATACAATAATTCCTCTTAGTATTCTAATATTTGTAGTGATTCTTATTTGGACCGTATAACACACGTTAATAGTGCACTTTAACATATAACTAATTTTAAGCAAAACAACGTGAAAACTAGTTAAACATTCTATACTCGTTAACTAGATGTAGTAACATAGATACTACATGATTAAATTATCCTTTTGTATATGATGATTAGAGCAATAATTACATTGTTTACGCAATCTGGCTAGAGATGGTTTGGTAGGCGATCCATAGGGTCAAAAGACATCTTTATACAGTAACAAAGTAATCTTTAGTTTGGAATTAAAATAATAATTGGTTTGATGTTTTGAGTTTTCCCTCTTTAATTAGTTGTCTCATGTTCGAGGCAAGGGCTCTACTATCCCATTTGTGCTATAGTTTTTTTTATCGGTCTAAAAGATATGATAAAAGACACGTTTCAACTAACCATCCCATTTAAACTCTAAACTTTATTTCTATACTTTAGTTCATATGCTTTTATTAAATAAATTATAAAATAACATATTCTTTATAGCAATTGCATCATCCAAGGATTTTTTAATAGTTTTCCACAAGATCAAAAAATAAATTTTGAATCATTTCAATCCGAAACGCTTGAGTACGCTTTTTATTTTATTGAAAAAATTCTTGAAAAGGTTGAGAAGCATTCTTCCTGAGTGGGCTGGAGGTGCGGTCCTGGCTGGAAACAAATAGGTGGATCCGATTAAGATAACACGTATTATTCGAAGCAGGGCGGCCGTTCAAATAATAATAATAATTATATGTTAAAAACTTATGAGACTGTTTCTTCCGATTTCTTCTCTGCGACACCATGAAAGAGGGATCAAGATCTACAATGATGAGAGAGATACTTAACGATTGTTTGGGTGAAGGATGGTTGTCGCGATGCAGGACCCCAGCGACGCTGCTTTAACTTGATTGGAATATTTCTCGAGATTTTTAGTTGTTTGATCATAAGGTTGTTAGTTTTACAGTGATCAAGTGTTTTTGCTTCAATAATATTATGCAGGCAAGCCACACTTATATAATGAATTAATGTAGGCAAGACACGTATGTGGGGTTTGTGGTGTGGTTTCATTTGGGAATTTTGCTTTTGTGTGATTTGGGAAGCAGAGAATGAGATAGAGGGACATGTGTTTTGTAATGTTATGAGTTGTACTATGAAGTGTTACATAATATGAATGCTCCAGGTTGAATTAAGATTGTTCTATATTTTTTGCTTTAGGTTGGGTCTGCGTTTCAGTGATTGTTCAATTAAGATTATTTTCTCATAACCTTTGTTTTTAAGATGATATATATTGTGGGAACTGTTAATGGTTTGTACTTCATATTACATGGCAACAGTAATTGTTGTTAAGTTAATATATGCTAATTATCATTTTCTTAAATCAGTTTTTTGAGCATGCTTTGGGATATCTACCATCTATAGTAAAGCAGGTAATATGTCGAACCGACAGCCTTCTATGTTATTAATTTTTTACATCACAATAATAGCTTTTCATATCAAGTCCCTCATCTAATTAATGGCATGATTCATTTAAGAACTGTTGCCTCATGTGTGTTTTGATGTATCAGACTGTTATTCGTACGCTCTGTTTTCAAAGCGATGAAGTTGCAATAGTATGTGCCTTTTCTTTTAAACACTTATTTCAACCCTTACAACTCACCACTCTATTTTTTGTGAAGTGGAATGTACAATTATTTTCTCACGAAGAAGATAAACAAAGATGGAATGGAAAGACAGTAGAAGTCATGGAAGCTTACAAAAGGAATTTCTGGGTATACACAGGTATATGTTCTCATTATCATACCTTTATGTTCTTACATTGTTGTTATTATGATTCTATCGTGAAGCAAATATCTTTAGCTCATTTAAATGGTGTCAAAGAAATGATAATCCAACAATGGTCTGAAATATAAGCATACAAAACGTTTAGTGATGCAGATGCTAAAAGAGATGGAAAAATAGAATAAGAGGGATGGAAGCAATTTGTGGCAAAGAATTAATCTCTCACAAGGAACATGACATTTCTTTGTTTAAAGTATGCCTAGATCATAGCATATTTCTTGACAATTTGCATAATGATTGTATTTTGACCCATTTGGGTGTATATTGGTCATTTGACCATATAAAGATAGGTTTATGGCGCTTTTTGTTATTTGACATATATAAAGTGTGTATCAATAAGGTGTGTTGTGGTTCTTCAAGTATATGGAGGTGTAAATATGTTGTAATTTGGTCTATCGACTTATTAAGGTGTGTTACAATTCTAAGATATGAACTGGGTTGTAAATCATAGAAATATACCACATATGGCAGCACTAGCTCAAAAACGTTCTAAGATATGAACCGGGTCTATCAACTTATTAAGGTGTGTTTCGGTTCTAAGCGCATAGAAAGTGGTTTTGTATAAGGACAAAACTCACTACATCGAACATCAGAGCAACACTCACGTAACATGCGAGATCGAATACCCTATTAAATGTATATTATACTTTGTTGTTAATTTTCACACAAGATCGGTATGCACACATTCTTTAGCCTTACGGGTATCCATTATTCCATACATGAATCATAATAGGCTTGCTTAATTTTGTCTATCTTTTCTAGGATTGCATCATCTACTAGTGGCATTCAAAAACATGTTAATCTTATGTATAAGTGCTAGCTTTGATGTTTGTTATATGTGGTTTTGCATTAGTGACAAGTTACATATGTTTTTTTGGTTAATACCATGTATTGTTTGTTGCTAAAGCCTCTTAAGTGTTGGTTGGATGTTTATTACATGTTGTTTTGAATTAATTATGAGTTACATGTAATGCTTTAGTCATTACCATGAGTTGTATGTTGTTAATTCCCTGTTTAAATGTTGGTTTGTTGTTTATTATGTGTTGTTGGTCAATATCATGTGTTGTTTGTTGTCATTCATCTGTTTTAGTATTAGTTTGTTGTTTGTTATATGTTATTTTGAATTATTGATGAGTTACTTGTGTTCTTTTGGTTTTCACCTTATGTTGTTTGTAATTAATCCTCTGTTAAGTGCTGGTTTTGTTGTTTATTATGTGTTGTTTTGAAGTAGTCATGAGTTACATGTGTTGTTTTAGTCATTACCATCCGTTGTGTGTTGCTAATCCTTTGTTAAAGTATCAGTTTTCTATTTTTTTATGAGTTGTTTTGACTTTGTTTTGATTCTTACCATGTGTTTTTTGTTGTTAATCATTTGTTTAAGTGCGTGTTTTCTATTTATTATGTGTTGTTGTGAACTAGTGACGAGTTACATATGCTTTGTTCTTGATTCAATCTAACAATATTGCGGTAAATTAGCATCACTTCGCATAATGTCATCTTTTTAGAATATAACAATATTATACTCAATTTTAAAAGTTAATTATACAAATTTTCCTATGATTTGATGAAAATAACAAGTTTGGGTACTAAAGTTACTAAACTTGTTATTTTTACTAAACCATAAAGAATATGTGTAATTAACTCCAAATTAAATGTCAACAATTTTTGATTTATGATGTAATTTCCTTCTCAAAAATAAAGTGGTATAAAAGGGTTATTCATGTCTAAAAAGTGATGAGAGAAACTTAAAAGTCTATAGGTATAGTTTTACAAAGTCTTCAGCTATTTCATTTTTTGCCTACTTGAATCTTAACCCTCAATATAAAACTTTGATGAGTTAGGTTACTTTTTGATCATTTTAGATAAAATAATCTTCTTAGGAGAACCATTCTTTTTTTTACTCTCTCTCTACACACACACGGGAAGGTAATATGCAATGTGAGTTGTAAGTATGAAGTACTTGCGTAATTATTCAACCCTTCTTGGTGATAACTCTAGCCACTCTTGTTTGATAATTCCACCCCTCCTGTTTGATTGATTAATCACCGTGTGGTAATTATCACACAACTATAAATCTTTTTGTATGATAATTTCACCCTATTTTATATGAAAAACACTTTGCATTGTAAACATTTATTATATATGTATCAATAGTATTAGGATATTTGTTAACCCTATGTAAGACAAGTTTATGTTACACTAAAACCTACATATATTTGTAGGTGTAAGTGTAACGTACATATTTAATAAATTTTTACACTTATAAATTTACATATATAAATAACAAAATGTTCTATATGTGTATAATGTTATTCAAAAAAGGTTAAAATTTTGATCAATTTTGACGGCTTAACACAAATTATGACAATAAAAGTGGCTTAACATTTAAACCGTACCATTCATTTATTGAAGCTTTGGAAATGAAACACGATACATTTCCTGAAGGTTATGCATTCTGCATATTGAGCATGTACATATTGTCCTTCCTGGGAGCTCTTAAAAGTATTTTGTCATTTAGAATTTCAAACCCAAGAGATAGGACATACATTCATGCTCTGTGAAAAGAGTGTTGTGTTTTTTATAAAACAGATGAGATACACATAGCAGATTATAGTTTAACTCTTTCATATAGTTCATCTTGTCAAAGCTTATCTTGCCATTGCTGACTACAAGGAAGCTTAACATTCTCAGTATAGTAACTTTGGAGTCTTCGAAATCATTGACCACATGTTACTAATTTTTCAACATTCTCAGTACAACGAGTTTTATCAAGAATAGTAACAGTTATATTCCAAAAAAGTCTATAATTATTTGTACATAATGTGAATAGTAATATAAATGGAAATTTGGGACTTCAGTTTTTTCAAATGTTGCTTAGTAAACCAAACCTGAGATCTCATGGTTGCTGCCAATCTCAGCTTTTGTTTTTACAAATATGACAATGTACTACCCTATGTGATTAAACTAGATTATCTTATCCACACTCACCAAGACTTTTTGTGTTTAAATTAAGCCATATGATCATTGAAGTTTAAAATTTAAAAAGTGATTAATGTTTATAAGTAATATACTTAATTTGGTTGGTAATGTATCCTCCTTTTGTATCACTTTCAAAGGCAACAGATCCACCATCATATGGTTTTAGATTCAGCAAGCATGATCTATCACCTGTCATGTGCCGGGAGCATCCACTATCCATAATCCACAAGTTTGTTTTGGTCTGCGGATGATCCTGCACATAAAAAAATGGTTAGTGATAAATGGGGACCCAAGCTTGTTTTGTCTTGGGTCTTCCAGTTTTCAGCATTTGTTTTTCAATGGTAAATGCTGAAGGGGTTGTATTTGGTTTTGGGTCATCTAAGGATTTGGCAGATATCTTTGGTTTCTAGGATTTTATTTTGACTTTGCCTAATGCTTTGACATCATCCTTTTTATGATGACCTCCTGAAGCTTTTGGTGATGGTGAAGGTTTCCCAAAAGTCTTCCTTTTCTTTAAGTTTGCAGCTATTGATTTGTTCGATAGATCCTTCATAAATTTTGATGTTGTCTTGGAATCATCACTTGAGGGGCTTTGCTTTCGAACATTTTTGTGAACACAATCCTTTCCTTTTGATGGTTGATTGATAGCTGTAGACATCTTTGAGGGTCTAGACTTATTGGGATGGTTAATGGAGTGTGTTAGGGGAATTAATAGTCTTTTGCTAAGTGACTGTCTTCCCCATACATTAGGCATGTGATCTTTATCTGCTTTTCAGCTGACTTGATCTTCCTCTTGAGCTCTTGTATCTCCTTCTTCATCTCCTCTTCCTTGCCTCTTCTGATCAGCTCATGATCAATGAAATCTTCAGTTTTACCTTCTTCTTTGAAGATTTCATTAGCTAATTTCCCTCAGTTCCATGCATTCTCTTGTTTATCTTGTGATCTACATGGGTGGTCAGATTTATCATCTTCTTTGGGAACCTCTTGTTGTGGATTTCCACTGCTACAGAAGTAGACTTTTGAATATACGGTTAGGGTCTCATTTTTGAAGAGTTTAGGTACCTACACAATAACTTCTGTTATGAGTCTTCTTGTTACAACTGTGCATTGGTTGAAGCATTGTTTTGAAGGAGGAGTTTAACTCAGTAGACATTTCGTTGACTTCAGAAGATGAATTTTCCTTGACAAACTCCATATTTCGAATCACATCCTTCTTTGCCTTGGCCTTGAGTTCTTCTCTCCTCTTCTACCTTTCTTCCTTTTCATTTTCTCTTTTCGCTTCTTCTTCATCTACTTCTTCAACTACTCCCTCGTTCTCTTCCTTCTCAGCCTTTTTAGCAGATGCCCTTGTACAAGTTGGTTCAATAGATACTTGCTTCTTTACCTCCAGATTGCACTTAGGGATATATGTGAGAGTGTATGCCATTAGTGGTTCCATAGTATTATACCCTAAATCTGTCTTGGTTTGATATAAATTTTAGGAGTTTTCAGTAAAAGCAAGCAATTTTTCAAACTTTTTAGTTTAAACATTGTATTTATTAGCATATGTTTTAGCTATAATTAAATCATGCTATGCTAATTTCAATCTGCTCAAGAGATTATCAGTTTGAGTCTCCAAGTTGGTTTGTTCATGTTTTAGTTGGGAAACAATCTTTTTTAGATATTATCTTTTCCTTTTAAGCTTGATCATTTTTCTTAAAATATGTTTCTAGAAGATTGATTGATTCAACATCCTTCATAGATCCAAATTGTGATTTCCGTACAAGTTTACATTAGCAATGCATTTAGGTGTACAACAGGGTTCAGAAGTTACCTAAGGTGAGGAGGTTGAGGTTCCAGCCATCATTGCATTGTTGATGGGAGTGACATCTTCTACTTGAAAGCTCCAGTCAATCACCTCTTCTCCTGAGGCTATAGCTATTGTATGTCTTTGGCTGGTAGAAGTAGAGGGGTTTTGAGAGTTTCGGGTTTGTTTGAAGCTTGATGAACTTGGGGGAGATGGATTTGACTTAGGTGCTTTGCATTCTTTGGCAAAGTGTCCCCTCTAGTAGCAGTTGAAATACTTTACTTTGCTCTTGTCAAATCCAAAACCTGATATTCTCTGCCTTAGGAACTTTCTTTTAGTTCTATGTTGAAACTATCCATCTCCTCAAGATCATCTGGATGGATGCATTCTAGGTCTTCTTCAGAGAGTTGGAAGAAGTTAACTTGTTCACTGAAAAAGACTGACTTTGAAGAGTAGGTTGGCGAAAATGATGGTGAAGTCTGCTGATTCCATCTGTTGAAAGATGGTGATGGCTGAGATTTAGCAATTAGAGACTCAGGGTAGGTGATCATTGGTACTTGTCGATTCACCATAGGAATTTGGTAGGCTTGGGAATGGGAGTGTGAGTGAAAAGGTTCAAGAATTTGAAGGGTTTGAAGATCTACCAAGTGATTCTTCATTTGCATCCATTTCCATCTGATAAGCACTCAGGATGCCATATAACTTCTCAAGAGACATTGTCTTTAAATTCTTAGTTTTTCTGATGGACACAGTGTAAACTGTCCATGTCTTAGGTAGGGACCTTAAAAACTTTTTGATAACATCACTATTCTCCATCTTCACTCCAGCTTCATCTAGAGATTCTAGCAGTTTGACATAGTTTCTCCCTTAGTGAAACCAAAGGTTTCAAACTTCTGCTTCAAGACATCTCTTTTGTTCTCCTTCTTGTCTTCAGTTCCGTTATATTTTTCCTTTAATGCTTCCCACAACTTCTGTGCAGTTGTGAATTTCTTGAAGTTGTGAATTTTTTGAATCCACATCCATCTTCTTCAGATCTTCATCTGAGTACTTTATGGGATCTTTGGGAATCATGACTCCACATTCACGAGTAGCTTGAACCATAGGGACATATGGTCCATTCAGAATAGAGAGCCACAGTTTCAGATCTTGATTCCTTAGAAAATCTTTTATTCGGATTTTCCAAGTATCATAGTCATGTGGTGTGAACATGGGGGGTTTGGTCTGAGTTTCATTCTCCAAGTCATGCTTGCTTGAGATGGCTAAATGATCATTTTGAAAGGATAAAAGGGTATGAAGGAGTGTGGTGTTTGATAGTGTGACTTCAAGCAAATCAAGAGCCCAAGCTCTGATATCACTTGTTGGTTCGTGGTTATTTAACAAGACTTTTCTAACTGATCAGAAGTTAACAAATGCGGAATCTAAGTTAACAACTTACTAACAAACACAAATATTTTGAGTATAGATAAGTAAACGAGTTGTTCTTTCAAAGTATTCACTTGATTAATCAAAACTGAGTACAAGGAGTAATATTCAGTAGATACACAAGTGGCTTAACAAGCTTACCTCTACTATACAAGTACGAGGGTTTTATACTATGAAATCTAAATAATAAGAATAAACTATTCTATGCTCAGATACAAGTACGAGGGTTTTATACTATGAAATCTAAATAATAAGAATAAACTATTCTATGCTCAGAATATACAATAAGACAGGCAATTGACATATCAGAGTTAGACAACTTCAGTAGTATGTTGGCTCCAAAAGGCAAAACACAACATTCGTCGCTACAGACAATATTGTCTTGTGTAACAGTTGATCAGCAACTCATGGAGTTCAGTGCTGATTAGCAGCAGTCGATCAACAACTCATCTATTAAGTGTTGAGTGGCGGTGGTTCAGCATATACTGATCGACAGTCATTCAGCACATGCTGTTCAGCAGTTGATATTCAGCACTTGGCAGGAATCGGTAGTTCACAACTAGTCCTGAAATCTTGAGGTTTCGGTAGCTTCATCCTCTTCATAGATCAACATATATATATATATATATATATATATATATATATATATATATATATATATATATATATATATATATATATATATATATATATATATATATAAGAGTGTTCAAATGAGAACTTATTTTTTTGTGAAACCTTTAGCAAGTAATGTGAGCCACTAGCTTTTAATGGTAAAATGATAATTAACGAAAACATAATAAAAAAAATTATAAAACAAAAAGTAACAAAAAAATTAAAAAAATAAAAACGTAAAAATGTTTCCCTTTCATAAAAAATAAAATAATTATAAAAAATATAAAAAAAAATCGTTTTTTTATGAAATTCGTTTTATACATATGTAATATCGAATTTACACATGTGTATAACCAAATTTACATATTTGTAAATAACAGGTGGATGATTTTCTTAAAAAAAATATATTGATATAGTACGCGTTGGAAAGATAAAAATATTAAAATCAATGGTAATTTTTTTTAAAAAAAAATAATATCATGAAAAAAATTATGGATGCTTTAAGAAAAAAGTGAAAATAACATGTGACCTGTATGTGATGTTATTGTGATATGAGCCACACACTTAACATCACATGCAAGTTACATGTTATTTACATCTTTTTTGTAAAAACGTTCATAACTTTTTTTTCATGATATTATTTTTTTAAAAATTTCACCATTAATTTCAGTATTTTTGTTATCTTTTCAACGAGTACCATATTAATATACATTTTTTAAATAAATCATCCACCCATTATTTACACATGTGTAACTCTGGTTTTACACATATGTTAATCCGGTATTACACATGTGTAAAACGAATTTCATAATAAAAACAAGTTTTTTCGTAAATTTTTCGTATTTTTTATAAAAGAGTGAAACGAGAAAAACATTTTTGTATTTTTATTTGTTTATTTTTATATTATTTTTTCGTTTTATAATTTTTTTATTATATTTTCGTTATTTACCATTTTGTCATTGAAAACTTGTGACTCACATTGGTTCTATAGTTCTCACAAAAAAAAGAGGTCTCATTTGAACTCTCTACTATATACATATAAGGTAGGGTTATCTTGAGAACCACCTTTTTTTATGAGAACACTAAGAAGCAATATGAACTACACATTTTAGTCACATGCCACTCCTACATTTTTTTAAACGTTAATAACTTTTTTCATAACATTATTTTTTCAAAAAAAATTCACCATTAATATCAGTATTTTTTTTTTCTTTCCAATGCCTATCATATTGATATACTTTTTAAAAAAAATCATCCACCCGCTATTTACATATGTGTAAATCTGGTTATACACATGTGTAATATGGAATTTACATGGATTTACACATGTGTAAATCTGGTATTACACATGTGTAAAACGAATTTCATAAAAAACGAAAATTTGTTTTTATTTTTTAAAATTTTTTAAATATTTTTTATGAAAGAGTGAAACAAGAAAAACATGTTTGTTTTTTTATTTTTTTATTTTTATGTTATTTTTTGTTTTATAATTTTTTTATTATGTTTTTGTTAATTACCATTTTGTCATTGAAAACTAGTGGCTCGGATTGAATCCTAAAGTTTTCACAAAAAAAGAAAGTTCTCATTTGATCCATCACCTATATATATGTATATATATGTATATATATGTATATATATATGTATATATATGTATATATATATGTATATATATATGTATATATATGTATATATATATGTATATATATGTATATATATATGTATATATATGTATATATATATATATGTATATATATGCGTGATCTCAAGAAAACCACTAAATTTTGAGAAAATCAAGAAAACCAATAATAACCAATCACATAATTCCTAATAAGTTTTTTTTTATTTTTTTATTAAAAAGGTATTAATGTAAATTTCTACTCCACTATTTTAGGTAATTATAAACTTCAATTTTGAATTCCTTATTTTACTCTTGACTAACGTTAATCTATCTCCTAATTACTTTCTTCTCTACTTCCATTGCAACCCTAATTTTTGATTAACAGATAACAACCTCTCTGCGAGCACAACGAGGATAGTAGAAAACATGATGCCAACCATGGATTATGATGGCGATAGATTGGATGCGTGATTTTGTGAAGTCTTCTCTTAGTTATTTGATTACTGTGGTCAATTTTTTAAGTATCCATAAAAGCAATCGACTAATACGAAAAAAAGGATTAGGTGATAACCGGTTGGAGTGTTAGGTTTGATGGAACCCTAGTTGCAACCATCGCTAGAGCATTGGAGGATGGAAACGATCATGACTCGTTGCTAGAGTTTGTAATCGCATCTCATTCAGTTGATGCAAAAGGTAGAATCTAGAAGTGTACGATATCACCTATTGTTTAATATTATTGAAAAGTTATTTGATTTTAGTTCAAGAAATTGAGATGATGAAGATTTATGTATATTTTTTCGTATATGTACCTACGTAATTAAGGCAGGAGTGGTCTTCTTAAAATATCGATGATTATGATGAAAGATAACTTCATCCTACTGTTTGGTTACGTATATGTAAGTAAGAGTTACATATGAAATTCTATGGGTTACATGTTTGTAACTCATCATAGTTCCATCAACTTACGTATATATAACATATAATGCTACTTACATATACCTTAACTTATGTGTATCTGTTGATAATTTTCTAGTTCTAGGTTTTTGAGATTGTTACGTATATGTAATCAGGTTACAATACGGAACCACGCTCTACATATATGTAAACTAATGAGTTTAATAAATTATTTTATACTAGTAATGTATTATAGTTACATATACCTAATTGATAATTGTTGCATATATGTAACAAGATGTATCAACATGGTTTACGTACTTTGTCTGAAGATTTGCTATTAGATTTGATTAAGCAAACTATTTATGTGTTTACGTGTACGTAAGCAGGTTAACATATGGCTACATCAACTCACTATTGGATTATTAAAAAAATGGGGATGGAGTCAATTGTGGATGCATATGAAGATAACGAAAATGAAGTCAACTCTTTAATTCTTTTAAATGTAATTTATGAGATAGGAGAGAGAAGAATGAATGCAGGAATTTTGGTGGTTGTTTCCAAAACTAAAAAAAATATTTTTCCAGATTTGCCTTTTGTAACACCCCGAATTTGTATTAAAAAGAAGAACAAAGAAAAATATCTAGAAAGGAAAGAATATGGACACAAGTTGAAGGGGGAAAAGTGTAAAAAGCACAAAAGTCCATTATTTTAATATAAAGGGAAGTATGGCCGCCCACTAAAAGTGGATCTGCAATCTTGCTCTCGGCTGAAGAAGAAAATAGAAGAAGAACTCTCTGTTTTTTTGAGAGAAAAAGAAAGAAGCTGCTGCAAAAGGTAAGTTTCTTAAGTATATGTTCGGTTTTAACCAAATTCACAAGCTTTTGACCGAAGTTCTTGGTGTTTTAGAGTTTGTTTTTGGGATTTTGGAGTTGAATTTACTGGTGGAAGTGTCTAGTTCGAAGATTTGCTTCAAGGTGAGTTCTAGAACCCCTCTTTTACTGATTTTCAACTTCTTGGGGCTATTATGCATACCGAATAAACATTTTAAAGAGTTAACCAAATGTTTCTGCAATTTGTTCGAATGATGTTCTGTGAATGTAAGTTTTGGTGTTATCTTGATGGTTAGAATTGTTGTTAGTATATTTAAGGGCCTTAGTATGTTAGATCTGTGTTTGGGTAGTGTTAGAAAGGTTTCGAGTGTTTATGGCAGTTTAGAAATTTTTAGAAAGTTCTCATGCGCGTAACTGTCCTCATGCGCCCAAGGTGATGCGCCCAAATAGTGGACATGCTGCTTGAATAGTGGTTCATGCTCCCAGAATAAGTGTTGATGCGCCTAAGTGTTGGCCATACGCCTGAATAGTGCCCATGCTCCCAGAGATGCCCATGCGCCTAAGTGTTCATGCGCCCCAGCAGTGCCAATGCGCCTAAGCAGGGCTCATGTGCCTGTATAGTTGTAATGCGCCCAGACTGTTTTACTTAGAAACTTTTATGCTCATGCGCCTGAAATGTTTAATTGTGCTTCATCTTGGACTTAGGGTTTTCTAAGGGTTTTAAGAGGGAGATGTTTGAGATAGGTCCCGTTGTGGTGTGATGGTTTATGCTTGATGTATGCATGGTGATGTGATGAGGTTTATGATGTGTATGTGTGTGTGTGATATGTTATCTTTCTTCGTTTAACGGTTTTCAAAGCGTATGTATTATGTTATATTATACGTTATGTATTATGTTATGACTTTACGTGGTATGATGTATGAATGATCATACGTAAAGTATTATATAACGAAGTGAAAGGTAACGTTAATGAAAAGTGGAACATAATAAACGAATGAAAGTCTTGCAAGCAGATGAATGGAGGTGCACAACCATTAGGTTGTTAGCTCAACTGTGTGCGGTTTAGGTAACCGGAAGGATGCACACGGGGAGTCTATCCTTGAGATAGACTCGAAGGGAGTCTAATAATGACTCGAAGGGGGTCTAATCCTTGAGATTGACCCGAATGAGATCTTGTTGCTCGCCTCGGTACTGTGTCAGTCTTTGGACATGAGTCGAGGGGTTTGTTTACAGGCCCCGACACAGTATCAGCTTTCGAGCACGAGTCGGGGGTGTAGCATACGAGATGGGATCCTTGTAGCGTATCCCGGTGCTGTGTCAGTCTTCGGACATGAGTCGGGGGTTTGTTTATAGGCCCCAGCACAGTATCAGTCTTCGGACATGAGTCGGGGGTATTGCATGAGACAAGATTCGGATGATGATAAGTAATGTAATGAATGAATGAATGAACGATGATGAAGATAATAAATATATATTATCAATGTGTACGTATAATGTGTGATCGCGTACGAATGTGAATGTTATGTTTTAACGAAAGTAAAGTATTTTATTTACAAAACTAGAACTCACTCAGCGTCACTGACTTTTTGTATGCATGATAGTTGGTAGGTATATTGTTGATGCTGAGGAGTTGCAGGCATGGATGCATAAGCTACTGGGAGCGTTTTGAGGATGGCATCCATAGTTTGACATGTCATTGTATTTTGAAATGTAAACAAATGACGTAATGTACTGAAATTACATGTTTTTTTTTATTATTAATGAATGTTTTTAAATTCCGCTGCAAAAGTAATGTATGTTTTTGAAATGTTTTATGCAATGACGGTCTAACTGTAAGTGTCCTGGGAACGGGACCTTACACCTTTATATCATTAATACAATCTACTTAAATTTTGAATTATTTACTAAAATATCATTATGTATATCAACCATTGATCAAATAGATCAATGGTTTAGATTTGTTTTTCATAGTTTTTTAGTAAATGATGGTTTTCTTAGGAACCACCCTATATATATATATATATATATATATATATATATATATATATATATATATATGTGTGTGTGTGTGTGTGTGTGTGTGTATGTATGTATATATGTATGTATGTATGTATATGTATAAATTATAGGAGGGATCAAATGAGAACTCACTTCTTTTGTGAGAACTCTAGTAACCAATCTGAGCCACTAGTTTTTAATAGCAAAATGATAATTAACAAAAATATAATAAAAAATTATAAAATGAAAAATAACATAAAATAAAAAATAAAAACATAGAAATATTTCCCTAGTTTTCCTCTTTCATAAAAAAATAATTTTTTTCTATGAAAAATAAAAAAAATTCCCGTTTTTTTTTACAAAATTAGTTTTACACATGTGTAAATCCGGTATTACCCATGTGTATAATCAGATTTGCACATATGTAAATAACGGGTGGACGATTTTTTTTAAAAATATATATTAATATGGTAGGCGTTGGAAAGATAGAAAAATACTAAAATTAACGGTGAATTTCTTTTGAAAAAATAATGTCGTGAAAAAAAGTTATGAACGTTTTAAAAAAAGGGTGAAATGACATGTGACTTGCATATGATAAAAAATGTGTGGCTCATATTGATTCCTAGAGTTCTTACAAAAAAGAGTGGTTCTAAAGATAACCCTACCTATATATATATATATATATATATATATATATATATAAATATATATATAGGGTAGGGTTATCTTGAGAACCTTTTTTTTTTGAAAACTCTAGTAACAAATATGTGACACACTATTAACATAACATGCAAGTCACATGTCCTTTTCATAATTTTTTTAAACACTCCTAACGTTTGTTCACGTTATTATATTTTCAAAATAATTTCATCATAAAATTCAATATTTTTTATATTTCCAATGCGTTCCATATTAATTACTTTTAAAAATCGTTCACCTGTTATTTACACATGTGTAGTCACTACACATATGTAAATCCAATTTTCCACATGTGTAAATTAGGTTTTACATATGTGTAAAATGAAGT
Source organism: Flaveria sonorensis (assembly GCA_025506505.1). NCBI lineage: Eukaryota > Viridiplantae > Streptophyta > Magnoliopsida > Asterales > Asteraceae > Flaveria > Flaveria sonorensis. The sequence goes on from CM046432.1 coordinate 12,060,687, forward strand.
TCGTAAAAAAAAGAGTTTTTTTTTTATTTTTAATAATTTTTTTGTATGAATGAGGGAAACAAGGAAAATATTTTTATTTTTATTTTTATATTATTTTTCGTTTTTTATTTTTTATTATGTTTTTCATTGTTAACCCTTTTGTCAATTAAAATTTGTGGCTTAAATTAGTTACTAGAGTACTCATAGAAAAGGGAGTTATCATTTGATCCCTCCCCTATATATAGAGTTATTACATAAGTGGTCCCTATGGTAAGGCCAGTTTTAAAGTTTGGTCCACAAGTATGGTTTATCACAAGTTAGCCCACTAAGTATGTTAAGTTATAACAAAATTGTCCCTAGTTTAGATGAACGTTAATATTTTCCGCTAAGTATGTGTGAAATGACATTTATACCCTTCGCACATTCCACCACTACCAACACCCATTGTCACCACCACTACCTCCACCACCATCACCACTATCGCCTCCACCACCGTCACTGCCTTCGCCAACACCCACCGCCTCCACCACTGTCAGCCCCCACTGCTTCCACCACTGTCAGCCCCCATCGCCTCCACCCCCTCCCTAACCGTTTTTCTCACCGTATCAATCTCTACTTCTAGACATCATCTTAAACACTATCATCCCAATATCGTCTCCAACACCGCCATGGCTAGCACCATCTCCAACACTACCGTAGCTAGCACTTTCTTTAACCTATTTTTAGCAACTCTACCACTTAAAGATGAAATGAAAAAGATGGTTTAGATCTTGAATATAATGAAGAAAACTCAATAAAACCACGTTGAATTGATCGAAACTTAACTAAAAGATGGCTTTCATGGTCGGTGATGGTGGTGGCTTATGGTATGGAGGCTGTTGAAGAGGGGTGGTTGAACTGTTCAGGATGAAAAAGATATGGTGTTGGTTGTGCCACTTTAATGGTGGTGGTGGTGGTTGTGCAATCAAGGTTAAGAGAAAGAAAAAGGAAGAAGAAAAGGGTAAAAAGGTTATTTCATACATACTTAATGGAAAAAGTTAACATTCATCAAAGCTGTTGATAATACGTAGTGGGCTATCTTGTAATAAACCATACTTGGGCACTAAACTTAAAAAAAAACCTTACTACAGGACCATTTATGTAATTAACTCTAAAATATAAAATCGTTAAATAAAATTATATGTGTTAGTTTACATGTATTTGTATATTTTATAAAACTACACATGTGTAAGCTTACCATTTACATATGTGTTAGCTTACCATTTACACATGTGTAAGTTTACCATTTACGCATGTGCTAGTTTTTACCATTGACATATGTATAAATTTTAAAAAATATATGAATACATGTAATTTATCACGTATAAACTCGTTCAATGATGTTATATTTTATTACAATATTAGTATTGTAATTAAAATTATGATCTTTTTCATTCTTTTCCGTGAGTTTTCTAGGTTCTCACAAAATGTAGGAATTCTCATTCAATCTTGAAGACTCCTATTTTTCGTGAGAACTCCAAAAACTCATGTAAAACAATAAAAGCCAATATGTTATTTAGATATCTATCACTATGATTAAACTATAACATCATTAAATGAATTCATGTGTGTTGGAATAACTATTACACATATATAACATTATGTTCTTTTATATATATATATGTGTAAATTTGTAAGTGTAAAAAATTAAAAAGTTAAGAAAAAAGTACACTTACACATGTAAATATACAATTTGTTTGCATGTGTAAATTTTATACGTGTTTTAACGTTTTTACATTTGTGAATTTACATATATACATAAAAAATCATAATTTTTTTTTGCATGTGTAGTAATGTTATTCTAGAAAAAAAAATTGATTGATCGTGACAGTTTATTGCAAGTTATCACAATATTAGTGAAGTATTATTTGTTCCCAATCATATACACACATATATATCTATACTATACAATAATACATTTGAGAAGGACATAGTTATCTTTTTACATTAATTTTAAAAAGTTTAAAGGGCAAGCTTGTCTTTCTATAAATTTAACAATCTTAATTACAGAATTGACTTTAAAACTAATTTCCACCATGATTTTTTAAATGCCTATAAATTTTCATACGTTAATAAAAAAAAGTACACTTTAAAAACGAGCATTTTTTCTTTTTAATTTAAGTATGGTATTGCTATGGTTTTTTAATTAAAAAAATTACATGTGTTGCCCGACACATCACACAAAGACCTATTTAGTGTGTATATGTGTGTGTGTATATATATATATATGTGTGTGTGGAGACATTTTTTCCAAAACAAGATAACGTTAAGTATCGCAAAAACAAAAAGATATACATTTTGTTTAAAGACTACACGTGCTAGACAAGGAGTGAACACTAATAATGATAACATGAACACAAATGAAACTTCAAATACCACTACATGATCGTTAATGGGAGCTCCAAACCTATAAGACGTTAAGTCTTTAAACGCCTCCAAACACAAATTTGCCTACACTATTGCATCAATAGAGTTCCAATTATTAGTTGACCATTAAATTTGATTTAAATAGGCATTAGTAAAATTTTGTTTACAGGACACGTAGGTAATATTTTAACTAAACAATCATTACACATGATTAAAATGTGTGTTATCTAATTTAATAAGTTAGAACAAGATAATCCAAAAGATAAAAATATTTATAATTCAGTAATTGAAATGAGAATTTTGCCGTTAAGATTCCAACATGCTAAATAAATGGAATCCCCACTCATTCATTTAGATTACCAAACCCATTATCTCTCACGTAGTAAAATTAATTTTGAACTCCTTTCCATGCTATGTTTTTTAAGAGTTAGGCTACACGTCCCTCTCCTCTTATTTGTCATACCTTTACTTTTAGAAAATAAAACCAAAACTTGTCATATTTTTTTATTTGAAAATTATTAAATTTATGATTTTTTTTGTAAAGATATCAAAAATAATTTCTGTAAAAACTGAAAACATATTTTTAAAGGAAATCTGAAAATATTTAAAAACAAATTAAAGTAAAGGTTTTAAAGAAGTTTAAAAAACACTTTATGTAAAAAATTTAAAACCATTTATACAAAAAGAATCAAAACACTTTTAAAGAAGAACAAAATTCTTTTTAGAAAAATAAAAAAGAAAACACTTTTTCTTAAACAATTTAAACCATTTTTTAAAACACTATGGGTTCGTTTGTTTCATAAAATGTTTTTGATGGAATTGGAATCTGTTAAAAGAATTAGAATTTGAAAGAATTGGAATTGATTCCTAACACGCGTTTAGTTGACAGAATTTAATGGAATCCTTTGATATAATTCTGTTCGGTTCAAATGAATTGGAATGTAAAATAGTAACAAATGACTGAATTACCCTTTATTGTATTTTCTAAGTTTTTATTATTTGTATGATTATGGCTTTAAAAATAAGAATAAATACATTAAAATTTAGAACATTCTAATATTAATACATCCGAAGTCATTAAAAGTTAACGTATAACGATAAAAATCAACAAAAAAAATACATTCTAATCAATTGATATTGTTCCAAGACTCAAACATGCTTTGTGCAAGATTATTTCTAAATCGAGAAACTACTTTACTAATCGTTTGTCTTGAACGATGAAACCGACTGATCATTACACGATTCTTGACATTATGAGCAATAATATGAAGAAAAGTGGCTACTTGTTCATCAATGCCCATATTCCTACTTGATTTTAACCCTCCAAATGTTTTAAACATGCCACATAATTTTATTAAACACATTCGATTCATCCGAACTTGTGATATAGACATAGTGTCACTTTCAAAAACACATCTATGCATGATCGAATATTGGTCTATTTTTCCTTAAGAGTACCTAATACACGGTTTATTCACTTTGCTTTTGAATGCTAACCTATAAAGAGATATTACAAAGCAAGCAACAATTGGAATCACTTGATCCCACCATGTCAAAAGCAATGTTAATCTTCTTTGCTTACGTTTCTGAGCTACTAAACTAAGCCGGGCCATTTCCTACATAAAGAAACATATAGGCTAACACTTTAATTTGTAAATTTGTAAAGAACTAGTATGTTCCCCGTGATACGCGGCGGGAATTAGGTCGTTTTTTCAAGGCTACGTCACGTCACTTTGATCGTTATGGTTCGGCTCGGCTCATTGAAAATCATAAAAACGAATGCTGATGCTAGTTTTGCTAAAACGAATAGCGGAAAGGATGATGTTCGCTCAAAATCCGTTTGGTGCGTCCTGGTACCGCAACGGTGCCTGAACTCGCTGTAGCTTAGGATATCAAAAAATACTCGATTTTAAATACAAATATGTTTAAATATTACCAACACGTCAATGTTTTTGGCTCATATTTTTTTCGGTTCGTTATGGTACCGCAAAGATAACCATACTCGTTATATCGTGCGATGCAAAAAAAAAAAAAAACCCGATTTTTGATACAACTCTATTATCAAAAGATAATAATATTGGAGCATTGACAAAAAAAATAATGACACCCGAGTATTTTATTTAAGAAAGTTCATGAACGAAAGTTATTACAAGTAAACGAAATTATATACTAAAATGGGTTTAAAGCGTAAATTATATATAGTATGAAAATGTGATAATAAAAAAAACTAACCAATATAACTTTAATGACAAAATTATAAACTATTAAAGTTTTATGGCCAAAGTTAGAAGTTTTTAAACCTTATATCAAACCCTATGAGTTTTAAAGTATATATACTATTTGCATATCGTTTTTGTGTTATTAAATCACATTGTTTGCAAGAGCACAACTTTGACGATTTATGAAATAAGGTAAACTAAAACTTGAAGACCAAAAAAGCAGCTCTAGCAAACCATTATGGTTAAATAAAAAAAACTAAAAAGTCAACTGTAGCAATCGTGTTACTATTTAATATATATTAATAGCAGTTTCACGCGTTGCGACGTAAACATGACTCGTAAATAAAAATTTAAAGAATGAATTATGACTTTTGTTCATATGGTTTGTTCAAGATAACCACTTTAATCGATTAGGGCCTTTTATTTATTTTTTGTCATTCAAGTTCAACACCTAAGAGATATGTAATTTACTAAACAATATAAAAGCTGGAGAGCATCTTTGCCATGCAAAAAAATATATAATAGTTGGGGGATATCTATGTAATTTACTTAGAACTAGATGACACACCGCACGTTGTTGCGGCCGTGCGGTCGTTTAACACTCTCGTTTGAACACTCTTGTCTCACAACGAGGGCGAACAAATTTTTGAAAAACTTAAAACTTCACACAATCGCTTCGAAACTGAACATCATCAAAAGTTTGAATGTAAAACGTTAATAATATAGAATCATAAAAATAAAACAATACAAATAGACAACGATAGACATAACTTTAATTAAAAACACCTAAAAATCAAATATTTAAAAAATTATGACAATGAACACAACATTAACAAAAATTAATAATTTAAAACTAATAAAAAAACAAACATTAACCTGAACTTTAACAAAAAGCTATAATAATTTAAAAGCTAAAAACAGAATATATTTAAAAGTTTTCATAAATACTATAATAATTTAATTAAAAAATAAATAATTTAAATAAGGGAGTCGATTATATTTAATTGTAACTAATCCATCTTATTTTTTAATTGATTTAATTAGTAAATAATAATATATTATCTTTTTAATATATATTTAATAGCAATGATGAGGTGTTGTAATCTATGTGTATGTATTTATTAGAAATTAAGATAAACATATAAAAAGACAAATTATCATCCTTATGTTTAAAAACCATGTAAATGAATAGTAAAGCTTAAAATCTGAGCCGTGCGTTTCTAGATTAATGGCCATGGTTCCGCAAGCAGCTTTTGATGCGTGTAAGGTTACAGCACACCACGTGGGGTCTTCAGAATTACGTGTCTTTATTTCCTTACACGTCTTCAATCATCTTCCTTTGTCATCTGTTTCTCTCTTCCGTGAGAGTTGTCTTCTCTTTTCTCCACCGTCAATTTTCCACAATTCACAATATAAGATTATTATTATTATTATAAGGTAAGATTATGAAACCATACCATAAGATGATGGCAAAGTGATGACGGTGGTGGATCCAAAGAGATGGGCAGAGAAGGTGGAGGTAGGACTAAAACTATAAATATAATAGATTTTCGATAGAATTAAGGTTTTAGATTTCATTTCCTCTATAGCCTATCAAATTTTCATGGGCAGAGCCGATCAGTTCGTGTGTTTCTTTTATTTTGTAGCACCAGCAACAGGTATTCATATTTCTATCGATTTGTAGCCCTGTTAAATCTGTAACTTTAGCTCATGCACATTGGAAAATGCTTTATTGTTCATACAGATATCTGCAACGTTGATTATTGATTGACGATGAGAAAGAACACAGAGATGAAGAGAGTGTGCTTTTGATGATGTGAACCACTGTACGAACCACTCATATATGATCTTTGATTGAGCATTCCATGTGTGGTTTAGCTTTAAATAGGTTAGTCCTGATTTTTGTGTTTGTGAGCCTATGCGTTCGTGGCTGATGCTGCTATCCGATTCAGGTTAGTTTTACGGTTCTCGGTTTTAGGTGCTTTTTATGGTGCTCGCTTGAATTTTGTCTTTCAATGACGTTCTAAAGTATGAGTGAAAATGTCGGTAGTAGACGTGTATTTTATTGATATTGCTTTGATTTTGTTAGGTGTTTGGTTCTCCGGGATGAAATTGGGTGTGACTTGGTTTGTGTATTGTGACTGGTAAATAAGGCAGATCAAAGAACCTCATGTAAATACCATGGAATAAGGTTTGATTTTGTTTATCGATTTGTAGTGCATATCTGGTTGATGCTTTCATTTTCTGTTTTTCTAGCTGTAAACTGCGTTTTGCAAGTTCTGCTAGTTGATATGTAGGGTGGATATGATTTGATCATTAGTGTTTGTCATAAGCTGAAAATGAAAGCTCTATGATTTTTATCTTAGACAATCAATAAACACTTGCAATTATGACATAACATACTGAATACCCCCTTATTAGTGCCTAATGAGAGGCTTTGCAATTTCTATTCTTTACATGTGATAGTAAAACAAATAGTACCAAATAAAGGCGGTGTACGGTACGTTCTACGATTTGTAGGATAAATCTAGAATTCCTTTGTGTTACCTTCATTTCAACCTTGAATCATGGTGGTTTGGATCATGGATTCCACAGCATGGACCTAATATAAGAGTCAAAACCGACACAAAGATCATGACGTTGTTAGCATATAAGAATTTATGTTTAAATTTATTAGAAAAAAATAATTATGACCACCCTCACTAATCTACAAAGATACAAAAGTACGTGATCTTAAATGACGAAGACATAAAGCACTACTATGTGCTCTGTTAAAGTGAGCTTCTACTTCATTTTATAGTTCCTTATGCTCTAAATAACGATATTATATGTTTTAATATGCATTTCTCTTTGGTAATGGATATAATAGACTCTTGAAAAACTTTAAAAAAATTATGATTGACAAAAGGAGCATAAAAGAGGGATGTGTAAAAATCATACCTTACCAGTTGATATTAAGGTTTTATGTTGTCATCTTACCTGATGTTGTATTGTTTTGTTAATTACATAAAATTCACACTGTAAGATTATTATAAGGTTTTTTTTAGGGCTGAGTTATGTTTATATGATGCTTTTAGATCTTAGATACTCAACTTTTTTCTTTAATAGGTCATTAAGAACTAGCTTGCTGCATTGTTTAGTGGAAATGGACATGTAAGTCACAATCTTTATCTTTATTTACTCGTTATCTATATAAACTACAACAATGATATAAATTAGATACTATCCATGAATTTTGGCATAAGTACTTGGTGTGTTTGTTGGAGTAAAGTGGTATTTATTGTAAAAAAATTGTTCTTTTACACCATTTTTTGTGTGAACTTTGGTGTATATATTGGAAATGCCCACACTCAGGTAGATTTGTTTACATCTAACTTATTGTACTTGCCAATTGTATATTTATTTGCTAGGTCAAGAACAAAAGAAGTCCAGCAGTTTCTGTCCGGATTGATATGAGCAAGGTAAGCTGGTAGGTTAGTAGGCTTCTATTCCAGTTGTCTTTTTGGGTTCACGTTAGAACCAACAATGTTAGGCAAATCCTATGGCGCATGACGCCACTTTTATAGGTGTTGTAGATAATTAACTATTAATTCCTACTAATGTTTGTTATGTATGTCTAAAGACAACATAATGTTGGTGGTGTTAATAGACGTACATAATATCAAACTACAACTACTCTTCTATAGCAGCCCCCATCATTTAGCAGCTAGCCCCCGCCTGACCATGAACATAAAACTATCAAAGAACTCTCCTTTGTTTCATATGTGAAAAGAGTAGTCTAAACTTTTTGTAGAACGTAGGCATCAAGCTCTAAACCCAACTGCAACTGCAATCCGGCTTGGAAGACTTTTTAACGCCCTGAAAATTCAAAAAGAAGAAAAGAAAAGAAAGTAAGAGAGAAAAAGGGAATTATTTCAAAGCAAGGGGTTAAAAGCGTGCAAGGGCCAAACCTGCCTATAATGGGGTTTAAAAAAAAAAGGAAAGGCTGCCCATACTTTCTCTCCCATACACTCAACTTTCGGTTAGAGTGAGAGAGGAAGCTTCATCTGGTTTTAGTGAGAGAAAGTGAAAGAGATCTTCAAAAGGTAAGATTTTAAGGTATTGCTTCTCGGTTTTTAGTCGGGTTCCAGCATCTGGACCGATTTCCATGTTTTTAGTCCTCGTTTTCGTGTGTTTTAAGTGCTAAAACTCCAAGTTGGCTCTCGGGTCTGAGGAGTTTTGCTCGAAAGCTGTTAAGGTGAGTTCTAGATCCCCCTCTTTTACTGGTTTTCTATGTGTTTGAGGCTGTTATGCATACTAAAAAGAAGGTTTCTAAACCAAACTAGGATTTTCCATGAAAAGTACGATTGTTTATGAAGATGTAAGTTTTTAAAGGATTTCCATATTGTTGTATGGTTGTTTGTGATGTTTTAAGTGTGAACTGGTAGCTTCATGCTAAGTATATGTTTAGAAATGAATCGCAGGTGATGGACTTGGTGTCCGCTGTGGACACTAGCTGTCCGCTGTGGACACTTAAGCATGGATAAAGTGTCCGCTGTGGACACTTAGAGATTTTTATGGTGTCCGCTGTGGACTTTGTATGTCCGCTTTGGACACTTAGAAAATTATGCATGCTGTCCGCTGTGGACTTTGCATGTCCGCTGTGGACACTTAGAAAACTATGCATGTTGTCCGCTGTAGACTTTGCATGTCCATCGTGGACACTTAGAGAATTATGCATGTTGTCTGCTGTAGACTTTACATGTCCGCTGTTGACTTTTCATGTCTGCTGTGGACACTTAGAGATTATTATGTTATCCACTGTGGACATAAACTGTCCGCTGTGGACTTTGTATGTCCGCTGTGGACTTTGCATGTCCACTGTGGACTTAGCTGTCCACTGTGGACTTGGCTGTCCGCTGTGGACACTTAGAATATTTATGTCATCCGCTGTGACCTTTGCAGGATCGGGTAAGGGTGTCAAACACAATTAGTTTCATAATGAGGAGAGACTTGGAATACTTAACAGTTCAAATAGGGAACCAGATTTGATTATAAGGATATAATGAACACAAGTAATTAACGAGACAGAACAAGTACAATAACACAGAAATATGGTTTTCAAGGAATGTTGTATATTTCTCTCAAGTTCTATTACAAGTGTTACAAAGCATATCTAAATTACAAGAACCTGAGACTCTTTATGCTACATCCTACAACCGTCAATACTTAGAAGGATAGTTGGAATTGAGTAATCTAGACAACAAGATCTATCTAAAGTCAAAAGACAGATTGCCTTTTGACTAGTGACTATAACATGCCTTAGCTCACATCCTTTTCTATTACAAAAAGGTTTACAGGTACAAAAGTAGGAAGTTACAGACAAAGACCTTAATCTACAGTTTACAAAAGCATGAACTTTTCACCAACTCATACAAGTTGGTGAGTCTTTAGAGTTGCAGCAAAAAGTGTGTCAGCTTTATGTAAAGTAGATCAGAGAAAGCAAGTCTTTCTCTGTCTTCGGAAGAAATCAGTCTTCACAGCAAAATGGCTTTGGAAGACTTTGTCTCTAAAGCTTCGGAAGACTTCATCTTTGGCTTCGGAAGATTTGGACTTTGGCTTCGGAAGATTTTACACTTAGAGTATTTTCTGATGTAGTGTGTAAAACTTCGAAGCACTTCTACCTTTGTACACTCAGTGCATGCATGCAGGAAGACCTATGGTTGTTTTGGCTTCTTTGGTTGCATCATCCTTATAATATTCTGATATTACCTTACAAACTCCCCCTAGGCTGATGCTATCAAAACAGAGAAGTACTTCAGATGTTGATAGTCCTCATTAGGATCAAGACCAAGCCTTTCTTTATCATCTGGTCAGTATCCTTCAGACTTTCATAGTATCTTCTCATGTCATAGAGATCATGTAGAGGAAGATCAAGCATGTCTTGCCAGAAGTAGACATCTTGACCTCCTTGATCTCTGATGACATACCATCTGTCCGGATTGGCAGCAAAACTCTAGGATAAGATGGGTCTTCTAATGGCAAGAGGCTCTACTTGAATAGGAGTTGGTTGAGCAGCCTCTTCATGCACTTCCTCAGGATGCTCTGACTCATCCTGAGGTGTGGAGGTGGATGCCTTGGTTTTCTTTTTCTTTGAAACACTTTTTCTGGCCATCCTTTTCCTCCTCTTTGAAGTTTTCAACTGAGAGGACTGGTCTTCAAAACCAAATTGTTCTGTTGTGTCCTTTTCAGTTGGGATCTATTCTTTCACAGGTTTAGATGGAGAGAGAGGAGAACCCTCCTACAGATCAGAAGATGAAGTTGGTTGAGATGCAGCTCTAGGATCAGGTTGTGTTGTCTCAGGGGTTTAAACCTTCACCTCAACTTCAGGTTGAGCTAGACTTGGTGGAGAATGCAAGTCTACAAGCTCTCCCCTTTTAATATTTTTCTTGATCACTCTTATATGCTCATTCATGGTGGATAGAAACATAGGACCAAGCCTCCTTCTGGAGAATCCGTACAGTTTCAAGAAGCTCATCATCCTTTGTCTATCTTCAGACTTCTTTTGTCTTTTGTGGATTATGGCCCTTGACCTTGCAACTTCTACCCTTAGCTTTCTCTTAGCAACTTTTCTTTCTTTTGTGGCTTGTTCCTCCAGCTTCTTGAGATATTCAAACTCTATGTACTCAAAGGATAAGGGAAGAAGTGCAGCTGCCTGATAGAGTCCTGTGGTACTCAGGTAGTTGATCATATTCATTCTTTCAGCTTCCCTATCTACCTGAGGTTGTGCTTGAGCCACAATCTCTGTCTCAGGACTTTTTTGAACTAAGGAGAGGACAAAAACATGTTTGTAAAGCCTTTCCAGTCTCCTTTCTTCCTTAATCTTGAGGAGCAATGCTACATCATCTGCCTCCCTCCTCTCCTTTGACAGCTCAGTGTCAGTCAGCTCATTCAACTCTTCTAAGGGGAGAGATATGAGTTCATCAACATTATAGTTCCTAGTCCCGAGATAGTTTAGTCTAGCTACCCTCAACTCATCATCCTGAGTGTTTGGCCTGGGGGTAGCTCGGATAGCAGCTTGCATGAAGCCTGAGGACCCTCCTGAACTCTCTCCCCTTAGCTTCCTCTTCCTCTCTCTCTTCATCTCCTCTAACTCCTCAGAGGTCATTTTCCACTTCCCTTTGTCATGCACAGGCCTTGGTGACTCAGGGTGGAAAGAGCTTTGGCCTTTATTGCTTGATTCAGCAGTCAAGCTCTGGCCAGAGAGAGGTTGTGAAGCACCATCACCAGCTAGTTCTTCACTGAGGGTACTGGGTGCAGAAGGAGATCCTATCTCAAGGTTCACAGGCTCAACCTCTTGGCCTTCAGTCAAGGTTTTCCCTTTGAAGCTAATCTCGGGGTCCACCTCAACATCCAGTTGACCAAAGATCTCACCTGCTATCCTCTGTTTATATAATCTTGATTTCATCATGAACTCTTCTAGCACCCTTTCTTGTATCCAGTCTGCGAGTCTTCCAGCTTGTTTGTTTTGGCTTGGGTTGACAAGTGGAAGATCAACTAGATTTATGCACTCATAGAAACTCAGGTTTGAAAAGTTGAAAGTTTCTTGTTGACCCTGAGCTCTAGAGATGCTGAGAGCTCTTCTTTCTGTGTCATACCTCCATCCTATGATTGGGTTCTAAGAGTGAGGAGATGGGGTAAACATGGCTCTAGGTATACCCTCCTTAAATAGACTTTGAATGAGAGAGTCTACATCCATGTAGACTTGAGGAGGTTGCTGAGTATGGACTATTACAAGAGAGGGTGGTGAATCCTCTATGTCCATACTCTGAGAGGAACTCACAGGTTCTGTGACTGTTTGGACTTTCTCCTCCTTTTTGGTAGCATTACCTTCTTGCATAAGTGAGCTGGGGGTTGAGTCTATCACATTTACAGGTTCTTGTGGACCTGGTTGAGTTCGTCTTGGTGGTCTCTCAGCTAGCTGGCCCTTGAGATCGGTGATCTCAAGTTGCTGGTCATTGACCCTCTTTTGTAAGATAGTCACCTGAGATTCCAGGTGACTAATCTTAGAGACTAAATAGGTGCAAGTTTTAGCCAGTGTGTGCACCTTTAGTTTCAGACTCCCCTCATCTTCATTAAAAGAATCATGGGGGGATGAGAGAATTGGACCAAGATCTTCCTCCACATCACTAGCATATTGTTCTTGGCTGCTGGATTCCCCTGCCTTATGACAGCTTTAAGAGAAGTGTCAAAATGCCTGGTTCCCATGGTTGAGGTCTTAAAGATGTAATCACTTGCTGAAGTGAGAGCCTCTTCCATATGGATCTCTTGAACAGGTTCAAGAAGATCCACCTCAGTGATAGGTGAATGATGTGGGATAGACCTAGGTGAGACAGGAGTACTCATCTGTCCTTGAGTAGGTGTGGAGAAGAGAGACTCATGATACTCTTTGAATGCCATGTCTTCATTATCATAGAAGTCAAGGCTGGGAATTGGTTGGTTTAGATCCAGCGGCTGGGGATGGTAACTTTCCTCGGAAGGTTATTCACTAGAGTGTGGAGACTCTGAGTGAAGGCTTAAGGCTGTTTGGGGTGTGAGCTCATCAGGCTGAGCATGAGGAACTTCAGCACTGATCATATGAGAGATGGGAGTGGTTTGCTCCTTAGGGGAAGTGGGAGCTCGAGTGTCCACTTCCTCCTGTAAGGTTGGTGATATGGGGGCCTGCACAAGCTGAATAGCATGTGCAGGGGTTCGCTTGGTTTTTCTCTGGTAGGTGATGGTTATTGTGGGTTGTTTATGTGGTTGAGAGATAGAAGGTGTGGGTTCAACACTAGCTGGTGCTGCTAGGTTGCCACCTTGAGCAATGAGCTCAAACATTTTTGGGGCAAGGGCTGTTTCTACCCCAGAGAAGCTAACAGTTGGCTTCCTTATTATTTTGAAGATGTCGGGCTTCATTTGTCTCAATTTAAGAATATTACCTATTCCCCTCAACTGTGTGCCTCATTCACAGTTGAGAATGTTCTAGACATATCTAGGGAACATGTAATACTCTAGGGAGTCCAAGTTAGCAAGCAAATTGGTATATACAAATTGAGAATACCTAAACTTGACCCCCTGAACCATTCCATGGTCTATGAAGGAGAGGTCTTCTAGAATCTGATCTCATCCTCCATGCTTGTTTGACAAGTTGTGTATGAAAACATGAAGGAGGTACTTTCATTGGGATGAGACCTTCCCCATCCTGAAGGTTTTGACTGAGAAGTCACCCTCATAGCCCATCTACGCAAAGGAGTGGTTGACTGCAGCTTTGGGGAAGGACAAGTCACCTTCTACATCATCCAGCTGAAGATGTGTGTTTATGATGGCCGGAGTGATGAAAATTGTCCTCCCCTGCACTGTGGCAGACAGTGCCTTCTCCCCGTCCAAGGTGACCTCTTCGCAGGTCCGCCAGAACTCCAACAAATGATCCTCATAGAGAGGAGGATCAATAGTTAGGGAGGTGAAGTAGTTGGTCAAAGAAAGGTAACGACAAACCTCTGAGAAACCTGGATCTTTCTTAGAGTCTAACAGAGCAACTTGATTATGTTGCCTGTGAAGATGCATGGAAAAATCTGGTTGATTTCTGCGGTCAAGGTTGACCATTTTAAGTAGCTTTGTGGTGAAGGAAGATAAGAACGAAGGCGGTTCGTGGGTGAAATTAGGGTAAAGAACAATGTAGATGAAGAGGAGAGTGAGAAGAGGGGGAACCGTTTGAGAATATATATGAAATGAATTTGAAACAAAGTTATTGCAAAAAGATAAACTTTGAAATCCGGATGTCGGTCCCACCTCTGAAAAAGTGCCTAAAAAGGTAGTTATTTTGGAAGTTGAAAATCTTCCGAAGGGAATATAGCTTTCAAAGAAAAAGCTTCCGAATGTAATTTGGCTTCAGAAGATATTCTTAAGAGTTGTGAAAATTTGGCTTCGGAAGAAAAAATACTTAGAGAGTTTTTCTTCCGACACATATTTGATTTCGGAAGATATTAAGACTTGGGAGTTTTATTCTAGAGAGAATAAATCTTCCGAGACTTAATTGCTTTCGGAAGATATTTGTCCTTCAAATACATGCAAATACTTAGAAGCCTATTTAAGCTTCGAAAGATATTCTCAGAAGTTCTTCCGAAGGTAAATCTCTTATAAGTAGTTATTTGATTTGAAAACATAAATTTCTTCCGTAGTCAACTTGAAATCTTTCGAAGGAAAATATGTTTGAAAAATTTTCAAAAATCTAAGGAATATAAAAAAAATTTCTTCCGAAATAATCTGGGCTTATGAAGGTGATAAAATAGACAACTTAGGACACACAGGTTTTAGAAATAAAGTTGATTTAAGTTTTTAAGAAAATCTACTCAAAGTTAATCATCCCAATAGCTGATACAAGATATTTAAATCTCTATTCATCAAAAGCTTTAGTGAACAGATTAGCATAATGTTCATTTGTGTTGACTTTGACTAGTTTGATTAATCCCTTCTCAAAATTATCTCTAATCAAATGATACCTGATGTTGATGTGTTTGGTCCTTGAGTGCTGCACATGATTCTCTGTAATGGAGATAACACTGTTGTTGTCTATGTGGATGGGAGTCTCTTTGAAGTTGAATCCATAGTCCAGCATCTGATTCTAAATCCAAAGCACTTGAGCACAGTAACTTGCAGCAGCAATGTATTCAGTCTCAGCAGTTGATGCAGAGACACAGGACTATTTCTTGCAGCAGCAATGAGACAATCCTTCAACCAAGGAATTGATATCCCCCAGATGTAGACTTTGCAGTCATGTTGCAACATCCATAGTCACTATCTGTATAAGCATACAGATTGAAGTCAGAACTCTTTGGATACCAAACGCCAAGCTTGGGAGCACCTTTGAGATATCTACGAATCCTTTTGACAGCAACCAGGTGTGACATCTAAGGGTTGGCTTGATATCTTGCATAGATGCATGTGGCAAACATGATATCAGGCTTGCTGGCTATTAGGTACATAAGAGACCTAATCATAGCCCTGTAAAGATGTTCATCCACACACTCTGTTGGACCAAAAGAACCAATGAGCCTGATCAAAAAAACCTTTAAGTCCCACGGACATTACAACAACTGAAGTAGTCTGCAACAGCTGAAGACATCAGCTGATAACAAGGTCTGAAGACAAAGTCTGAAGTGAAAGAGCTGAAGACAAAGTCTGAAGTGAAAGAGCTGAAGACAAAGTCTGAAGACAAGAGCTGAAGACAAAGTCTGAAGTGAAAGAGCTGAAGACAAAGTCTGAAGTGAAAGAGCTGAAGACAAAGTCTGAAGACAAGAGCTGAAGACAAAGTCTGAAGTGAAAGAGCTGAAGACAAAGACTGAAGACCAAGTTTCAGATGATTGTCACAACAGCTGAAGAAGACCTCTTCAGTAGTTGTGATGGTTTCCTTTCAGTAGTTGTATTTTCCTTTCTGTACTTGTAGTTTCAGTAGTTTTATGTTTCTTCGTGTACTTAGAATACTAGAGATGTTCTCAGTTGTTGTGAACATTCTCAGTAGTTTGCTTACTTTCAGTAGTTTGTAATAATTCTATTAGACGTCACTATCAAGTGACATCAGCAGACGTCACATTCCTTTATATAAGCAATGCTGACCTAATTGTAATCGGTGCAGCTTAGGAAAACCTAGCAGCCGCCATACCGAAGCATGTGTGCATGAATGTTATTATCCCAATGCAGAAAACCCTATTTCTATATAACCGTGTACTGTTCCATTGAATATTTATTGTGTTCTTGCTATATTTGCTTAATTCTTGCTCTAATTCCGCTGTGATCAAACTCTAATTGATCAAACTTAGATCACTGATCCTAACAAATGGTATCAGAGCAGGTTAATCATTGATCGGTTTAACAATTGATCATTGAAACTGCTATTTTGATATCTATAGTTTGATCGAATTAGCATATGTGCAAGAATTGGTTATAAAGATTGATTTTCTGCTGCTTCTGGTTATTTAAATTGAGTTTCTTCTTGGTTCTTATTGAGTTTGTTGTGTTTTTGTGCTAAATCTTTTGAAACTTGATTGATTTGGTTTGAATCTGAGAATGACTACTCCATCTAATGATCCTCACAATACTGGCTCCTCAACCAAGCCTCCGATGCTGGTTAGGAGTGAGTATAACATATGGCAACGAAGAATGCTCCATCACCTGTCTGTTAACAGTTCAGGTTGTTGGACATCTGTGGTTCACGGTCCACACAAGCCTATGGTGAACAATCCGGAGACCAATCAAATGGTTCCGAAGAAGAAGGAGCAATACTCAGATGAAGATCGTAAACTGTTTGAGATTGATGCTAAAGCCCATGGAATTCTGGCCATGGCACTGCCGAATGAAATCTATTCTGGGCTTATGCATCATGAAACTGCTCATGACCTCTGGAATGCTTTGAAGGAAAATTCGGAGGAACTGATGAGGTCTTAGCAAACAACAGAGAAATCCTCGCCCAACAATATGAGACATTCTCTCATAGGAAGGGTGAGACACTGACTCAACAGTTTGAGCGTTTCTCCTGCTTGATCTCTGAGCTGAAAATGGTCAAGCATGAGTACACTAACAGCCAGATGAACAACAGATTCCTCAGATCACTGCCTGAGAGATGGGACACATACACCATTGTCCTACGCTCCAGTGCAAATCTGGATAGCCTATCTCTCACCCAACTCCATGGGAAACTGCTTACATTTGAAAGAGAGATAGAGCAGAAAAGGAAACTGGCATCATCAGGAAAGCTCTCTGATGACTTTGTACCAGGTAACACTGCCTTGGTCGGTCATGAGTCAGAATATGCTGGATCAGAAAGTCATTATGATGAGCATATAGATTTCTCTTCAAACAGTTCTGATCATGCATTTGTTGGTGTTGACAGTCATTCTGGGTGTAATAGTGATAATTTATGCTTTATCATGGATGATTTGCAAGGTATTGCTGATGATGATTTAGAAGAGATGGATATTTTGAGCCAAATGGCCCTGATCAATATCAGATCTCAAAAGTTCTACAAGAGAACTGGTAGGAAATTTCCAGGACTCTCTGGCAAAACCAAAGTTGGTTTTGACAAGAGTAAGTTGAGGTGTCACAAATGCCACAGGCTTGGGCACTTTGCAAGAGAGTGTAGATCAACTGGATCTAACTCCTCTGCACCCTTTGTGACCTTTCCAAGCAATAGCTCACAAAATAAAGGGCAACATCCTGCTAGTTCTGGTCATCACTCACAACCTCAATCTCCTGCATACTTTGTCCCTCAGGGTCCAATGCCATATCCTTATCCCTGCTATTACATGCCACAGCCAAATCCTGTTCATGTCCCTATAGCACAACAACCTCAAGCCCTACCTGAGCCTCAACCATCTCCATCACAATCTCAACCTCATCACAGCTTCTTCACACCAGGAGTTGTTGACTGGAGCAGCTTACCAGATGATCTTTCTGGTTTCAATGAGCAATTATCTGCTGGTGCTGGTCAACATGGTGGTGAACATCCTTTTGGGAATCTTGCTCTCATGGCCCTGGAGTCTACTGAGGGTTCCTGCTCCGATGCTTCATCTTCACAGGTAACCCAGGTATCTTCTGAGGCTAAAGCCAAGTTATGTTCTGAATCATGCATAGCTGCCTTTGTCTCTATTAGAGAGGCAAATGTAGCTTTAATCAATCAAAATCTTGAGCTTGAGAAAACTATTTCCAAAAGAAAAGATGAGTATGTGTCTGCACTTAATGACAAAGATGATGAGATTTACAAGCTTAAATGCCAACTTAATGATGAAAAGGCTAAGGTAGAGGTCATACTCGAGAACCACAGAAGTCTCAAAGAGACACTTGCAGCTACCCAAGTTGAGTGTGACCGCTGGGTAACATCCTGCAAGGGATTTGAAATGCTTCTCAGCAAGCAAACAGCTTCAAATGTGAAGTTTGGAATAGGTTACAATCATACTGCACCACCTACTGATTTTACTTCAAAAGTAATAGTAAAATCTGAAGGTGAAAGTAATTTCCAAACCACATCATCATGTGATTCATCCTCAAATGATAATACAAAATTAGAGGATGAAGTCAGTGTTAAGATCTCAGCAAATCAATTGCCTGATGGTTTAAATGCTGATAAACACATGAAGCTGAGAAATTCAGATGTTGTTCCTCAAAGTACTCCAAGTACTGAAGGGCAAGTCACAACATCTGAAAAGCATTTCAAATCTGATGAAATAAAAGGATTAACAACTGCTGAGGAATCTATCATACGGTCTTTCAGGACGGATAGAGAACAGCTGAAGAACAAGTCTTCAGTTGTTACCAATCCTTCAGTACTTAACACAAGTACTGAAAGGAGGAAAGTACTGAAGATCACACCTTCAGTAGTTTCCACTTCAGCAGTTGATCAATCCAAGATGAAGAATAAGCCATGTGAAATATGTGGTAAATTCAATCATCTATCTGATGAATGCTGGTACAAAAAGGGTTCCAAACTCAACAGAGATAAGCTCATTAAAGAAGAGATAAATAAAATGAAAAATGAGTTTGAAACCAAGTTTGTACCACAGTCATCTCAAACTGATAAACCCAAGGCCTCACCAAAATCCAAAAAGAAGGATGGGGTTTATCAGAAAACAGCTGATAGTGTTCTCATGATAAACATCAGACGAAGTCTGTGAATTTCAAGGAGGAAATGGTGGGTCACAGGAACTCATCAAAAACAAGTACTGATGTGTCAAATGAGCTGAAGGCTTTAGCAACAAATCAGACACAACTTGTTATGATGGTTCAGCATTTGTTGGGGAGAGTTAACCAACTAGATGCACCTGTGATCAAACCACTGAAAAGGAAATCCAAGCCCAAATCTAAGAATTCCATTTCAGCACCATCTCCACCTTCATCAGCTGTTAATCATGAGAAACAAGTTATGGTTAAATCTGTTGATGAAAACATACCCAAAACCAAAAAGGTTTGGGTCTCTAAAGCTAACTAGTTTCTTATGATAAATGCAGGGTTCTTCAGCATGCCAAAGAAGCATCTGGTATGTAGACAGTGGAGGATCTATGCATATGACTGGGAGCAGTTCTCTTCTTAATGACTACTCTCAAGGAAAGAAGGGATTTGTCTCATTTGGAAATGATGCTAAGGGTTACATCATCGGGAAAGGATTTGTGTCAAATGGAGAAATCAGATTTGATGATGTTAACCATGTGGAGAATCTCAAGTATAATCTACTGAGTGTCAGTCAGATGTGTGATAAAGGGCATGTTGCACTTTTCACAAGCCAGAACTGCCGGATTCTGTCTTCCAAAGTTCTGAGGCTGATTGACAAGGTATTGGATGAACATACTCTCCTGAAGGCCAACAGGATAGGAAGAGTATATGCCTTGGATTTGTCAAAGAAGATTGCGTTAAAAGGTCATCCTTGCCTGTTCTCCAAGGCCTCTCCTCAGGAATCTAAACTGTGGCATAGAAGGCTGGGTCATGTTAATCTCAAAAACATGAATCAGCTGATCCACAATAGTTTAGTAAGAGGTCTACCAATAAAGGAGTTCCTCTGTGATGAAACCTGCACTGCTTGTTTAAAAGGAAAACAACACAAAGTCTCATTCCCTCCTATAGAAGAACCAAAGTCCACTGCCTGCTTGCAATTACTGCACATGGATCTCTTTGGTCCTGTGAGAGTAATGAGCATGGCAAAGAAGAAATACTGTCTGGTAATTGTGGATGATTACTCCAGATTTGTATGGACCTTCTTCTTGCATTCAAAGGATGAGGCTGCTCAGACAATTATTAACTTTGTGTTGTATGTTGAGAAGCAGTATTCCCTATCAGTCAAGTGTATAAGAAGTGATAATGGAACTGAATTTAGAAACCATACACTTGATGATTTCTACCTTTCAAAAGGAATCAAGAGGCAGTATAGCATCCCAAGGACTCCAGAACAAAATGGAGTAGTGGAGAGAAAGAACAGGACCCTAATTGAAGCTGCAAGGTCCATGTTGGCTGACTCTGGTTTGCCACTGACCTTTTGGGCTGAAGCTGTCAACACAGCATGCTATGTGCAAAATAGAGCTTTAGTGAATCAGAGGTTGATGAAGACTCCTTATGAAGTTCTACATCATTTGGCTCCTCTAATTTCATTCTTCAGAGCATTTGGGTGTCCTTGTTACATTCTCAACACAAAGGATCAACTCCAAAAGTTTGATTCTAAGGTGGATGCAGGGTATTTTGTTGGGTACTCATCCACTTGCAAGGCTTACAGAGTGTTCAACTGTAGAACAAAGATGGTTGAAGAAACCTTGCATGTGAAGTTCAATGAATCTCCTAAGGACAAAATCCCACAAAACCCTGTGGAGTTGTTTGATCTGGACATACTGCAATATGTTCCTTATCAGCCTCCAGCTGTTGCAGATCATGTGAATTCATCACCTTCTGCAGCTAGTCATCCATCTGGTGGTACTGATGTTCATGATGATCCCAGTACTCACCTATTCAAGTTTAGTGATCAACTGCCTGAGTCTACTCAACTTGATGTTCCTGTAGCTTCAGTAGCACCATCCACAACAAATGCTGATGAGATTTCTGAATCCTCTACTTCATTTGACCTGCCATCTAACACTTGGTTTCAAGAATCTGGATCAACATCTGTTGCTGCTGAGCGTGCTACAAACACTTGCACAGATCTCATAGTGTATCAAGAGCTGAAGAATCACCCAACGTCTCAAATCATTGGTGATATCAATGCTGGTGTCTCAACTAGAAGTCAATTGTCCAACTTCTGCTTCTATGCTCTTTTCATCAGTCAGCAAGAGCCAAAGAACTATCATATTGCATTAAGAGACAATGGATGGGTTGATGCCATGCAGCTTGAGCTTCTTCAGTTCAAAAAGCAGCAAGTGTGGGAACTGGTTCCTCTACCCCCAGGTAAGTGTGCAATAGGCACTAAATGGGTGTTTAGGAATAAAACAGATGAAAATGGGCAAATTGTCAAGAACAAGGCCAGACTGGTTGTCCAGGGGTTTTCACAAGAAGAAGGTATTGATTATGATGAAACCTTTGCCCCTGTAGCCAGACTGGAGGCAATTAGATTGTTCTTAGCCTATGCTGCATTCCACAATCTTAAAGTTTTTCAAATGGATGTCAAAAGTGCATTTTTATATGGTAAAATAAAAGAAGAGGTTTATGTGTGTCAACCACCAGGTTTTGAGGATAATAAACATCCTGATTGGGTGTATAAACTTGATAAGGCTCTTTATGGGTTGAAACAAGCTCCTAGAGCCTGGTATGAAACACTGTCAAACTTTCTTCTTCAGAATAATTTCACTAGAGGCTCCATAGATAAAACTTTGTTCATTAAGAAAGTGGGTCAGCATAAGCTCCTTGTTCAAATTTATGTTGATGATATTATTTTTGCTTCCTCTGATCCACAGTTGTGTGATGCATTTACAAAGTTGATGCAACAAAAATTCGAAATGAGTGCCATGGGAGAATTACAGTTCTTTCTAGGTTTGCAAATCAAACAAAAGGCTGATGGAACTTTCATTCATCAGTCAAAATACACAAAAAGTCTTTTGGCAAAGTTTGATTTACAACACTGTAAGCCCTGTTCTACTCCCATGTGCAGCACCACACAACTGGATGCAGATCAGAAAGGTAAAGCTGTTGATGAAACACTTTACAGATGTATGATTGGGTCCTTGATGTACTTAACAGCTTCTAGACCAGATATTATGTTTGCAACTTGTGTTTGTGCTAGATTTCAGGCTGCTCCTAAAGAGTCTCATTTGATTGCAGTCAAGAGGATCTTTAGATATCTGCAAGGTACTCAATCTCTAGGTCTTTGGTATTCCACTGGGCACTCTTGCAAATTAGTTGCTTTTTCTGATAGTGACTATGCAGGGTGTAAATTAACTAGAAAATCAACTTCTGGTGGATGTCAATTCCTAGGCAACTGTTTGGTTTCTTGGCAGAGTAAGAAACAAACATCTGTTGCTACATCCACTGCTGAAGCCGAGTACATTGCTGCTGCAAGTTGTACATCTCAGGTACTCTGGCTTCAGAATCAATTACTGGATTATGGCATTACAGAGACTAAGACTCCATTACTAATGGATAGTGCTTCAGCTCTTTGTATTGTCAAGAATCCAGTCCAGCACTCTAGGACCAAACATATTGAGATCAGACACCATTTTATTAGGGATTGTTTTGAAAAAGGTCTGATTGATCCAAAGTTTGTTCCTAGTGCTGATGAGCTTGCAGACATATTTACTAAGCCTTTGGACAGTTCAACTTTCCAAAACCTAGTGTTAAGGCTTGGTATGCTGCAGCTAGAATAAGTGACAACTACTGATGATCTCAGTCAACAAGTACTGATGAGCATTCGTATACTACTGTCACAAATAAGTACTGAAGTTCTTTTATCCTCAGTAGTTTTCATAACTACTGAAGACTAAATTACTTAAAAGTACTGAAGTACTCATCTGTTGAAAAGAACTGATGTGGTTACAACTACTGCTGTAGTTACAACTGCTGATGTCAGAATAACAGATAAGTACTGATGACCTATGAAACATCTGAAACTCAGACAAAGTCTGATGAAGTGTTGAGGTCAGAATGAAACAGCTGATGAGCTAAGAATTGACGACAACAGCTGATGAGAAAATTTTCTCTTCAGTTGTTTCTACAACAGCTGCTTCACTTCAAACAACTGAAGCCAAAACCATGTCTTCAGTAGTTTCACAACTACTGATGACTAATACCAAGTCTTCAGTTGTTACAGCTTCTGAAAGTTAAAACCAGGTCTTCAGTTGTTTTCAAACAACTGATGACAGCACCAACACTTTCAGTCGTTTTATATCAGCCTTTTTTTTTACCCTATAAATACCTAAACCTACTTTCAGACGTTTCATTAGCCGTTTTCCGTCCTTCACTCTCTCAACAATGGCGACCATGAAACTCAAACCCAGACACAACTGTGTTGCCTACCTCTCGAAATCGGCCTTCTGGAACAAATTTGATAACGCCATCGATCTTATGGTAGATTCCCAGTACCGAACCGCGTTTCTTCTGAATCCTACCATCTACCCCGATTCCCTAAGCCAGTTCTGGACCAACGTCTCTGTGCAAACTAGTGAGAATGATAGCCAAATCACTCTCCAGTCGTTGGTCAACCAGAAACAGGTGGTCATCACTCCGGACATCATTCGACAAACCCTAGATCTACATGATGCCACCTGTGTCACAGAATACCCGAAAGGCACAACCGATATGTCTTTCATCAACAACGGGTATGAAGGAGACTTAAGTGCTACCACCATTCTGAAGAAGCACTTCCATGATGCTGAACGCCTTATATTCCACATGGTGAATGTCTGCCTTGCACCAAAAACCTCCTCATGGGATCAAATGTCTTCCCGATGGCAACAGGTATTATACTCTATCTTTGAACGACAAACTTTAAATTTTTCTGAGATAGTGTTTATGGAACTAAAGGATCTGGCCTTGAAACCTGTGGCAAACAGATGGATATTATATCCCAGGTTTCTCATGGCCATAATTTTAACACAGCTAAAATCAGACGGCCTTGTTGGCCTTGGAGTCCCTGCTCCGGCTGTATTGCCTGAAGTATACTCCAGGCACAACTCTGACCCTACAATGAAAGGGGCTGCCCGGCTGCTCAAACCCAAGCAGCGGGAACCCACAGCCTCCACTTCCAGATCCAAAGTCCCCACCAAACCCAAAACCAAAAAGCCCAAAAAGGCTACTCAGGGAGATGAGTCCCCTGAGGATGCCCCTGTAACACCAATACAGGTAACACTTACTGGTTCTAACCCCCCAGTAGTGTCAAAGACTCCACCAGCCCTAGCCGCTCAGGCATCCTCTCAACAGGATCCTGATGCAACCATAATTGGGGATACCACAATGCTGGAACCTATCTCAATTGAGAAGGTTACCATTGAAGAGCACCAGTCACCCCGGGTGCAATCTGCTTCAAACCTATCTCCAAATGCAACCGCCCCTCAAAGCCCAACATTTATTGTTGCACAAGTGTTGAGTCAGCTGCATTCCTCTCCTCCTCCCCAGACACCAATTCTAATGGGGAGAACCTCAACAACTGAGGAAGAGGACCAAAATGCTGCTGATAACCCACAGCACAGGGGTTATAATGTTCAATCTCCCCGTGTAGAGGAGGAGGTTAGAACATCTGGTGAGGCTGCCACTTCTACTGATTCAGCAAATGAACAGGATGAAGTTGGTAACATCTCTAAGACCTCACCAGAGGCAACTGCCGATGAAGGACTCAGTCCTGAGGCAGGAAGTCCCCAGAACCAAGAACAAGGGGCACATGCTACGACTGATCTACACTCAGGGCATGTACATCCTGATTCAATCAGGAGGAGGTCAGATGATTCAGCAAAGACTGATGATGACCTGGGCTTGCCAAAATGTCTCAGGATCAAAGTCCATCTGCCCCAATAAACCCACAGATGGCACCTTCATCTGAAGGTTTACCAAACACTCAGCCACTACACTCAACTGAGCCACCAGCCACTGTTTTTGGCACCACCTCTCAGGGACAGAACCCCTCTGAGCAGATGGTTGCTACATTTCAAAATTCCTTACCTCTCATCACTCCCATCATCAATGAGATTGTGCATAAAGCCATTGATGAGAGGATTTCCTCAAATCTACAAACACTTGTTGATGATGCTGTGCAAAGGAAGCTTTCTGCCATTCACACCCCTGAACCCAATGCACCCAAAAAGGGGGAGTCTAAGGCAGTGAAAGAACGAAAAAGAAAGAGTGTGGAAAATGAGAAACAAGAGAAAGAAAAGGAAAAACAGCTGATCACATACAAAAGAAAGAAAAGTGCTGAAACTCAAAAGCCTGATGAAGAGAAATCATTGGAAGATCTGATTAAAGAAGCCGATGAAGCTCACAGCAGATCAATGGACAGAATAATAGATCAACTCTTCAGACAGGGCTTTGATACAGCCACATTAGACACTGAGATCAGAAAGCTGGAGATTGAAGAGATACAAGAAAGATGGGCCAGTTATAGTGTGATGGAAAGGGAGAGGTTGGAAATAATGATCAGGTTTACTGCAAAATACTTGGGAAGATCATTAATTGAGATTAAATCATGGACCAGAGACAGTATTCTGGCAATAACCACCAGAATCTGTACTTCTGAAGCATTCAACAAGGGGTTAATTATCGAAGCACTAGATGAAGCAGGTGCTGGGAAGAGAACTGATATGGCCAAGCTTTCCAAAGCCAAACTCACCATAAAAATGCTAGATCAGCCTTCCCAAACTCCCTCTAAAAACAACCAACCCCACAACTCTCCAAATCAACTCAACCCTCAAAACCAACTCCCTTACCCCAAAAACCACCTCAAACCACATCCAGTGATGCACCCAGAAGGAGGAGAAGGGTGTTGAGGATGGTAGAAGATGAAGAAGAAGATGATGAAGAAGATAGTCTGCCAATCTCTGCTGTTCTGAAATTACCTGAGCCCAGAAGTCAACAAATGATCACACCAGACTTTCAGAGGCAAATGGTGAAAGTTAAGATTGAAGAAGAAGAACAGCAGAAACAGCACGATGAGCAACTTTTGAAGATGATTGACAAAGAGTTTCCTCAGTCATCATCTATACAAGCCATGAAGAAACATGCTCAAAGGCTGTATGCTCTCAGGTATACCTTTCAATATCAAAAGGAGAGAGTAAGGATTTGGCCAGACCCCAGGGTTAGTTCTAGAATTCATAAGAAATCCATACCAAGTAGATACAATGGCCAAGTGAGAAAGACCATAGATGCTGCTATTATGTTGGCCATTGTAGTCTCACCCTGGGAAATACTTGAAGACTTCAAGAGAGCCTACAAGTCAAAGATGACCCCTCAAACTCTAATGGATAACAAAATGGTCAAGAAGGGGTTGTTATACAAGAGGCTTGAAGAGATCAAGAAAAATGAACTCCAGTTGTTATTAGAAGGGACTCACCCAGATGAATTTGCTTACAGAGAGATAACAACTGTTGAGTTGAAAAATGGAAAGACGTTAAAGTACTTATCAGAGTACTATGGCCCAGAGTTCTTCTTCGAAGGAGAAGCAGAAGAACTCACTAAGGAGGAACAAGTTGTTCTCCTTGAGGCCTACGTCAGAGAGTCTTATAGACTCATCAATGGGAAGTAGGTTTCATGGTTGGGATAACGGCTCTGTGTCCAGTTCCCCAAGACAGAGTTCCCTTCCATCCTTTGACATTCACATCTACTGAAACCTGTTCCCTGGCCTGTGCTTATCCTATATCTCTAAAGCTGATCAAGAGAGTATTTCTGCCAAGAATAAGTGGGACCTCAATAAGCTTAAAGGTTTTGGCTGCATTGGTTCAGGGGGAGTTTGTTGGACCAAAAGAACCAATGAGCCTGATCAGAAAAACCTTTAAGTCCCACGGACATTACAACAACTGAAGTAGTCTGCAACAGCTGAAGACATCAGCTGATAACAAGGTCTGAAGACAAAGTCTGAAGTGAAAGAGCTGAAGACAAAGTCTGAAGTGAAAGAGCTGAAGACAAAGTCTGAAGACAAGAGCTGAAGACAAAGTCTGAAGTGAAAGAGCTGAAGACAAAGTCTGAAGTGAAAGAGCTGAAGACAAAGTCTGAAGACAAGAGCTGAAGACAAAGTCTGAAGTGAAAGAGCTGAAGACAAAGACTGAAGACCAAGTTTCAGATGATTGTCACAACAGCTGAAGAAGACCTCTTCAGTAGTTGTGATGGTTTCCTTTCAGTAGTTGTATTTTCCTTTCTGTACTTGTAGTTTCAGTAGTTTTATGTTTCTTCGTGTACTTAGAATACTAGAGATGTTCTCAGTTGTTGTGAACATTCTCAGTAGTTTGCTTACTTTCAGTAGTTTGTAATAATTCTGTTAGACGTCACTATCAAGTGACATCAGCAGACGTCACATTCCTTTATATAAGGAATGCTGACCTAATGTAATCGGTGCAGCTTAGGAAAACCTAGCAGCCGCCATACCGAAGCATGTGTGCATGAATGTTATTATCCCAATGCAGAAAACCCTATTTCTATATAACCGTGTACTGTTCCATTGAATATTTATTGTGTTCTTGCTATATTTGCTTAATTCTTGCTCTAATTCCGCTGTGATCAAACTCTAATTGATCAAACTTAGATCACTGATCCTAACACACTCCCCCTCAAGATCAGGTCCTAGGGAGTGGTTTCTGGCTATGGGTGTCTTAACAACCTTAGATTCAATCATGTTGAATCTTGTAAGTATGTCTTGTACATACTTTGACTGACTTATGAAGATGCCATTGTCAACTTGAATTTCCAGAAAGAAATTTAGTTCCCCCATGGCACTCATTTTAAATCTGTTCTTCATCAGCCTCTCAAAGTCTTTGCAGAGCTTTGGATTAGTTGACCCAAAGATAATGTCATCCATATATACTTGAACCAGCATTAAGTCATTCCCTGTCCCTTTGATGAAGAGAGTTCCATCTATAGTCCCCTCTTGTAACCATGTTGACAAAGATACTGAGATAGTGTTTCATACCACTTCCTTGGAGCTTGGTGCAGCCCATAAAGAGCTTTATCAAGCTTGCAGACATAATCAGGATGATCTGGGTCTGCAAAGCCAGGTGGTTGTTTTACATACACCTCTTCATCAATCACCCCATACAGAAAAGCACACTTGACATCAAGTTGGTAGACCTTGAAATCCTTGGATGCAGCAAAAGCCAGGAATATTCTTACAGCTTCAAGTCTTGCCACAGGAGCAAAAACATCTGTGTAATCAATTCACTCTTCTTGTGTGTACCCTTGAACAACTAGTCTTGCCTTGTTCTTGATGACAAGTCCTCTATCATCTTTCTTGTTCCTAACACTTGGTTCCTATGACAGTCTTCCCATGAGGGAGAGGACATAGGTTCCAAACCTTTTGTCTTTTGAATTGAAGCAGCTCCTCTTGCATTGCTTCAACCTAGCTTCCATCTTTCAAAGCCTCATCAACTTTCTTTTGCTCTACTTGGGACAAGAAGCTAGAATATAAAAAAACATTTTTGTCATGGGTCTGTTCTCTTGTTCTCACCCCTGTATCAACATTTCCAATGATGTTTGTGGTGGGGTGTGACTTATGGATCCTCAGTTAAGGGATCACAGCAAGTTGATTTGACAGATCTAGATTAGAGAATTTCAGGTCTGGTAATGGAGTGTCACCCACCACATCAGCAAACTTATAAAGTGAAACTTGATCTAATGAGTGTGTGACATCATTTATGTTGTCTTCTATGGAGTGGTTATCAGCATCAAGAAATTCTTGATCACTATCACCATCTCTATTTCCTCCTACATTTGAAGCTCCTTCTCCTGAGTTTTGAGCCTCTGAGCTAGAATTTGAAGGCATCTCAGATGTATCAGTTGAATTTGTCATGTTTGTGCTGATAGGATCTTCATTTGCAGGGTTAGTCACCAAATGAGCTGAAGTAGTAATCTTTCTTGGTCTTCTCACCTCAAATCTTGGATCAGGATCTCTTGTTGATATGTTATCTGTAGATCCTGAAACATTCTCACAAGACTTGTTAAAACAGTTGGTAACTAAGTCAAGATCAAATAGTCAATCCGGACCAGAACCTTTCACACTAGGGGTGTGCTCATTGAAGGTCACATTGGCTGACTCCTCAACAACTCTAGTTCTGAGATTGTATACTCTATAAGCCTTAGCTTGAGAAGAGTATCCAATAAAGTGTCCATCATCTGACTTCTCATCAAATTTGGCTACTTGATCTTTGGTATTCAAGATGGTACAAGGACATCCAAATGACCTGAGGAAACCAATAAAAGGTCTCCTTTTGTGCCACAACTCATAAGGAGTCTTACCATGAGTCTTAACCACTAAAACTCTATTCTGTACATAGCAAGCTGTGTTAACTGCCTCTGCTCAAAAGGTGATGGGTAGTTTAGAGTCAGACAACATGGTTCTTGCAGCTTCAATAAGTGTCTTGTTTCTCCTCTCAGCAACACCGTTTTGCTGAGAAGTCCTGGGAGCACTATATTGTCTTATAATACCCTTTTCATAATAAAATGTATCAAGGATTTGGTTCTTAAATTCCATTCCTTGATCATATCTTATGGTCTTGACCTTGTGATCAGATTGATTCTCAATTTTCAGAATGAAGTTCTTCAAGATCTCAGGAGTCTCATCCTTAGTTCTAAGGAAAAAGACCCAAGTGAATCTTGTGAAGTCATCTGTGATCACTAAACAGTATGAGGTCCTTCCTAAACTCATTACAATGGTGGGGCCAAAGAGATCCATGTGTAATAAGTGTAGGGGAGTAGTGATAGAGTTCATTTCCTTTTGCTTGTGAGACACTTTGTGTTGCTTCCCTTTCAGGAATGCAACACAATGATCATCACTTGTAAACTCTTTCTTTGGCATTCCAGTTACCAAATCATTTTTAATTAATTTATTCATGTTTTTAAAGTTTACATGGCACATTCTTTTATGCCATAGGAAAGACTCATCACTATTTGCTTTAGATAGAAAGCAAGAAACCTCTCCTGAGGGAGATGTTTTCTGCAAGTTCATCTTGTACATGTTCCCTTTCCTAGGGGCTTTGAGCAGGATATGCTCTTAAGGAATGACCACCCTAGGCTTGAGAACAATGCACTCATGCTCAGTAAAGAGTATGTTGGGTCTCTGATCACAAAATTGGGATACACTCAGTAGATTGTATCTAAGCTCCTTAACAAAATTTATCTTCTCAATGGTGAGCTTACCATATATGACCATACCCCTTCCAGTAATGTAACCACCCGCATCTCCTCCAAAAGCAACTGGTCCTCTATCAATTTTCTCAAAATTGTGAAGCAAAGAACCATTACCAGTCATATGCCTGGAACAACCACTATCAATGATCCACATATTTTTCTTGGTCCTTAGATGTTCCTGCATAAAAAGAAGTGGTTAGTTACACTTGGAAACCCAAGCCTCATTGGTTTTGGGCTTTTCAAAGTGATCTGAAGACAATGTAACAGTAACAGATCCTATATTCAAGCTTTGAGGATCATTAGTTGCTATTGATGAAGAACTCTCAATCTTGAGGTCTTTCTTCATCTTCCACACCATCTTTGGAAGATTGGACTTGACCTTCAACACTTCGGAAGTTTCAATAACTTCTGAGGTTTTGGATACTGGACCTTCTAAAGATCTTGCTTTCACTACAGCATGCTTTAGTACTTCAAAAACATTCCTTTCTTCTGAGACCAAAATTTCTTCCGAAGGCAAGTTCTCACTTGTCTTCTTCTTCACTTTAGAGCTTCCGAAGGAAATAGATTTTCCTTCCGAAGCTTGCTTTTCCTTCTTCTTCCCAGAAGCTTTTTCTTTAGCCATGTGGATAGTGCTTTTGGGATTGTAGATGCAATCCTTAGCCAAATGAGAAGTACTACCACACATGATGAATCCATTTGCTTCCTTCTGGGAGTCTTCTTTTGAGAGCAAGACTGAGTTTGATCACTTTCCTTCTCCATCTTCATCTTCATAGATGATGCAACAAGCTTCTTAGGGAGAGGCTTACTCTTGGAGTTGGATCGTTCAGGCTGTGTAGCAGTGGTACACAGCTGGTCAGTCTTCTTGTTTTTGCTAGAATGGTTTGAAACTAAACTAGAACTCCTGGTACTAGAGTTCATAGTTGAGTCTTCAGCCTTTACCACTTCAAACCCTGCAGAAATGAACACTTGTTTCTGTTTGGAGTCAAAAGTGGTATTGATCTCTTGAGCCTTCTTTGATCTTCTCTTAGCTTTTCTGATCAAGTTCTTCCTCTTTGACTTGGTCATTCCAGACTCTTTCCTCTCCTTAGAAGAATAGTGACCCTTCTTAGGATGATCTTCTTCACTCTTCTCAGAGTCATCCTTCACTATCTCCTCTTCATCCTCTTCAATAATGGGGTCTATGAGGGGAAGCTCATCTTCACAAGTTCCACACCTTGGAGATCTTACAGACAATAGAGTGTGTGGAGGAGCTATCTCAGTAGATCCTAGTCCCTGCTTATTCTGATAACAAACGTTTGCATGTAGGGATGAGGATATTATGTTCTTGAATGTCTCTTCTTCAAGAACACATTTTTCTGCCCTGGCTTTGCTGATTACAAGCTCAGCCTGGCATTCAGTTAACTTTGAGATGAGATCTTTGATTTGAGTCTTGTAGTTAGTGTGCTAATGCTTAAGAGTTGAAATGATTTTCTCTAGATCTTCTATCTTAAGTTTATAATCATTTTCAGCTCTTTTAAAATCAGCTTTTAAGATATTTAAGGACTCAAGATCAGATCTCATTTCTAAGTTATAAGACCAGTATCTATTAACTTTAGGAATACATTCAGGTGTATAGAGATGTTCCAATACCTTGGCTTCATCATGGTCTGCCATCAATGCTTGGTTTGGAGATGCATCTTCCACCTGAAAGCTCTAGTCAAAGCCTCCTTCTTCAACAGCAACTGCGGCTTGCTGTCTTGGATTCTCATTCTGGTGAGCTCTTTCAGTGTAGTTTGGTCTTGTTTGTGCTTGCACACCATTTGACCTTGATGCCTTGCACTCTCTGGTAAAGTGTCCATTTGGTTACAGTTGTAACACTTCACTTTGCTTTTATCAAGCCCAAACTTTCCACTGGCTGCATTGCTAGGAAACTTTCTTCCAGTCCTCTTGTAGAATTTGTTGGCCCTATGAGTGAGAAGAGCCATCTGCTGGACTATTTCCATATACTCCAGATCATCTGGATGGATACAGTCCAGATCTTCAAGGGTGAAGAGAAAGTTGCCTGAACTTTCATCAGAAACTTTCATCAGAAAACACAAAAGCTTATGAAGAGCTTGTCTCCTGGAATAAGCTTCCATGGATGTAGCCTTCCCTTGGTGTCTCCGGAAAGGTGATGAAAGGACCCTTTTGTGATTTTTCGGGGTAGCAGATGAGATGGTACTGTGGTTCTCTACAATCCTTTTCAACCACATGAAGGGCTGAACTCTGTTGGTTGTTGGAGTTACCAGATGGATTTTGCATGTTCATCTCCATCTAGTAGCCACTGAGGATACCATACAACTCTGTGAGAGTAAGGGTCTTGAGGTTCTCAGTCCTCTTAATGGCCACACAATAGTGTGTCCATTGTTTGGGAAGAGAGGACATAAACTTCCTCACAACATCCCTGTTCTCAAGAGTTACTCCAACATCTGCCAGAGTATCCACAATCTCAACATACCTGAAGTATTGTTGAGTTATGGTTTCACCTGTCTTGAAGGTGAAGTTCTCAAACTGCTGATTCAAGAGGTCTTTTTTGTTTTCTTTTGCATTATCAGATCCCTCATACATCAGTTTCAGTGCATCCCAGAGTTGCTTAACAGTCTTGTACTTCTTGAAGCTCTAAGGTGTGGGATAATTCCAGTTCCATTTCTTATATGAGCCAAGTAAACGTAATTTTCAAATAATTTTTTTTTCAATTCCAAATTAAATTCTTATGAATCTGTGAACTAAACACCCCTGACTCTAACTAGTATCTTAAAACACTGTCTTTTACCGACCCGTTTAATGCTAGTGGTTGGCATACATATACTTTCACATATCTAACAGCAAAAATATTTGATATAATTAAATATTTAAATTTAACAATTATTTATTACACTTAAAAATATCAGTAGTATTTAAATCCGTTGTAGATACTTTTAACTCTTTACGCCAATTAAATATTACTCATCTTTTACTTTTGCCATTTCTAAATCAATTATATATACATATTATATATAAACTTTCATAAACAGTAATATATAGTTTTATCGTAAAATGTTTTTTGACCGTCACTATTGTGATCCTTTTTCCTTTTGTTATTCAAACCATTCACTGTTGGATAAATGAACCAGTAGAGAGAGTGTTGAACCAAAATCAATTCAGCTTTTGCGATTTTTGTGTTTTTATTTAAATAACAAAACTTGAATATTACTTATCTTTGTTTTTATTGTTTTAGTCTTTATTTTGTCACAGATAGTTTTTTTTATATCCACGTTCAGTTTACTACTTATTTCTTAAATTCTGTACTCCTGATGTGTAGTGCTTGTGACAACAAAATTGAAAACTAGTTTTTTTAACGGCTAATTAGATCACTAACGGGTAGTTGGCCCACCCGATCATCTACATACTCAAGTGGGCACTAGTATAACACGTCTCCGAATGGAAGGTTGTACATCAGTCCCGAACCCGAGACCATAATCGGAAGGAAACCCACTATAGATGAGAAAACCCCTTGACTCCACTTAAAACCTCCCCCCTTTTTTGTGTTTAAAGTGAGACTTGAATTCAAAACCAACATCAATTAAAATCTTCACTACAACCACTTAGACTATGGATAATTAGTAAAAACAACAAGACTAGCTAATTAACAATCATAACCGACATAATTATAAAGGAAAAATCACAACACCATACCAAGTTAAATTTCGGAAAACATTTGGCTTTCTTTAACCAAATTGACACAAGATATACATATATTTGATCCGACGTGACATTCCTTTTCTCATCATTTTGTTTTAATATCACCTTTTTTAAAGTTCTAAATAATTTTAGTTTTTGTGTTTAGTCTTAAAATATTTTCATTTCACTTAAAAGTATTTTGGTTTTAGAGTATTTTTTTTCAAATCAACGTTTTAGTTTCAAAATAATTTTTATAGTTTTAAGATAACTTTAAAATATTTTTTGTTGAATTTAAAATATATTAAAATTTTGTTATTTTTTCACGACATATGGAATAGGTTTAATTGATTTATTATTTTTTATTTGAGTTTTTCTAGGCTTTTAATTTTTTTTATTCATTTGGGGGTACAAGACACACCTTCTCTCACTCCGGAGGAGTGTTTAACGAATCATATTTCGAATTCTCGAATTACTCGAATATTGATTTTTTGAAACTGCATTCGAATTAAATTCAACTTCGAATTAGATTCAATTCGAATTAGATTTAAAGGATTCGACTCGCATTCGTATTCAAATTCAAAACCACATTCAAATTCAAATCTATTCGAATTTGATTGTCGAAATCAATTCGAATATGAATCGAATTCGATTCATCAAAAAAAATATTTTAGCTTTTATTTTCAAAACTAATAACCTAAAAATATATAAAATAACTAAAGAAGAAAACAAAGTTAGAAAACTAAAAACATAAATTTTAAGTATCAAACATATAATTGAAAAAATATATGCATACATAATTCATTTATATGAAACATTAAAAAAATAACTATATTATATGTGTATATATAAAACTAGATATATATACATTTTTAATTTGAATCTAAAATCGAAAATCACAAATTTAAAATTCGATAAAAAACTTTGAATCAAATGGAATTCGAATTTAAAAATCTGAATCAAATTATCGATTGATGATTTTTAAATCTAATTGAATTTCGAGCTTTTTGATCCCGATTTGAATATTAAACACCCCTACACGCCACCATGATTTCAGATTTTTTTTTTTTTAAAAAAGTTTCTTTTCTTTTCTCTAGCTAGTGAAGACTACCTTACTCTTATGTTTGGCACGAGGGTTTTAGTTTTGATCTTTCTAATTTTGATGCAACCGTTGACGTGGGCAAGAAATGAAAAATGGGAAACATATAATATTATCATTGTATGATTGGACAAATAATATCGGTATATAAAAGGTCAAAGTTTATGTCAAATCGTTCAAATGACGATATTAATAATTTTCCCGTACAATAAACTTAATTTTGATGATTAAAAGGCAAAAGAAATAGCAATAATTACATGAAAATGTGTAAGCAAGTAAAACTCCATCCAAATAAAACTATCATATAAGAAATCAATACTGTTACAAGATCATGACCAACCAAAATTTTCATTTTAGGACAATAAAAGTAAACTTCAGAAAAAAGTTCTTGTGACGAAGATTAGCAACCACTTTTCCAAACCTAGTAAGTAATCCCTCACTAAAGGTTCAAATTCTAAAAGAAACGAAGCTAAGATGCTTTTGACGTACCAACAGACATTTGCTATAGACTATTTGTAGGGATAACATTAGGTTTTTCATTAAAATAAATTAAGTATAAAATACATATTTGACAAAGGAGAATCCAACTTGTTTTTTCAACCCGATCATCTGCTGCTAAAAGTGAACGAACAAAACAATAGAGTTTTGCTAAGGCGAAGTGTTCGATATGGTTCCTTAAAATAATATTCCTCTGCTCATGAATTTGTTTCGTTGTGTACAACAAGAAGCAGCAGGTGTACTGCCGGATTAGACCACTAAGCCTGACGTTCAACATGGAAAAAGATGTTGTGTGTTTGCATAGTCTTGAGATTATATAAAGTTTCTCAATTGTTGTAAGGCCTTGATCTCGAGAGATCTCATAGTTGGGTTTAAGCATCTGAAATATAATTCTTAAACTTAAAACATTCATATGTCATTACAATAGAATGTAAAATCTCATTACACATTTTATTTGTATTAAAACATAAGATAATTAAAAAAAAACTTTAGCTATCATAACTATGGTAGCTTGGATGCTAGTCTTTAACATGTCGAGTAGCTCTTATTCTTATGTCAAGCTTTTATTTTTCTTTTATACCTGCTCAACCTAATATGCAAACTAAAAGTTAGCATTATGAGTGAGTACTAGTTTTAACTTTAAAATATAACTTGACCTTTAATAACGTTTTATAACATCATTAACCTTTTGATCATAACATATCACAACATATTTATAATCATAATCATAACACATCATAGCATAGCATGATCATAACATAATATATCGTAGTCAAATTAGAACTTCATAACTTTTCTATACATGACTTCATGAATGTTAACTGGAGTTACATTCATATACATACCAATATGGGATCCCAATAAGCCAATTTTTTGCATAAAGCAAGACTTATTCTTTCCTTTCTTGCGATGAATGCAATAGTCAGCATTTTGGACCCTTTCTTATAAGACTTTCAATGTCTTACTTGTCGCACTAGCAAGACTTAAACCCTCTTATTGTACGAGACATGACTTATCCCATTATTGCATTTAGACATGACAATTTCCTCATGTTTCCGCTATCAGTGAAGGTGTGACAGTTTATGATTAGGAACGGTTTCCTTGGTGGCTAGATGAGTAAATTGAACTAGAGTGGAAGATCATGAACTAGTTGTAAGAATAACCGAGACTAGTAAATTGGTTGTCTACATTCTCAAATTCATCTGCAAGATCATTAAGTTTTTGATAGTGGGCATCCATATATGTGTTTGCCTAAAGGTTAGGTTTGAAGATTTTTGCTCTAGTGTTGTCATATGTGGACCGTTGTTATTTGGAAATATGGTTTGGATTTTTACACCATGCTACAAGTGTTGTCGTGTTGATTTCTAAGGCCTGAACTAGAAAATCATAAAAGAGAGTGTTGTAGGTCCACTATAAAACAAAGGCGTCGATCTCCACCCATAGGCTATATCCATCGTCGATTTCAACTAGAACCTTGGATCCATCTATGTGATCTAAGACTACAGTGTAAGCTTTTGCGTGCAACCTAAAAATTTTGTTCCAAGACGAGTATGTTACATTTTTTCCATCTAGTAATCAGGTTTGATTTTAAAATTTTTATCACCATGTAGCCTAGATGCGAAGTCGTGGCTTTAATCTTCGATGATGAATGGTCATCTTTCTTGCCGGATGTCTTTGATAGCCGAAATGGAAGTAACTATTGTAAAAGATGGCGACAAGGGGTTTTAGGGTTACGTCTTGTTATGGATCCGATACCATACAATGGGTTATGGTATAATGGTTCAAGATTCTCATGAACAAATGATCCTTTTATACGAGGAATTACCATCCATTACAACAAGTAATCTAGGACATATATATATTTACAAGATAATACAATATAAATAATATAATATCATAGTCTAATAGGATGAACGATATCCAATGACAGTTGCATGCGGTGGTGACTTGCATTTGATGACAAAAATATGAAATGTATGTAATAAGTATTTTGGTAATCCAAATTAATATTGTAAATACATGAACAAGTGTAGTACACAAAAGTCATAAGGATTCAATCTAGTGTTTAGATTTGGATGCCAATTGGTTAGATTCAAAATCTAGTTAAGTGACACTGAATGGAGATATGTTCATCTTGAAATGGAGATATGTCAAACATTATAACTAGTCATGTTAGAGACCCGAGGCTATAATCTTAGAAGTTGACAAAAGCTTAGATTTTGGGTTAAGAACATATCATGATAACTAATCTCAATACACATATATTGATTTGATTAGGTCAAAGATAATTTTTTAGACTAAAAGGATGAGACATCTATGTTATAAAATTAGACTAAAATCATTACAGTATCAACTCTTAAGCCTGATATATGCATTCTTACTTTACATTTTACAAATGTTGTTTTCATGACTGAAACTTTAAACTTCTATCTTTAAAGAAAGTTAAAGTATTAAACTTAAATTGGATTCTGTTTTACTCAATGCTTTTAGGAAGTTTTACTGGTCCGCTGGTCAGACCGGTTTGACCGATCGGATTGGATACGAGAATTAGATAAAAATATAATTATTTTAATAAATATATGTAAAAAAAAATACTGAAAATTCTAAAAATAAACATAAAAAACCGGTTCTACCCCCGGTTCGACCGGTCTGATTCCCGGTCCAACCCCTGGTTCTACTAATCCGACCCCTCCAACACACCGACGATTACTGGCTGATTCATACGAAGTTGATTCGGTCCCACTTTTGACTTGTGAACAAAAGTCAACGAAGATGCACATAAGCTTCCACCATATAATCCATCATGTCACAACCCCCATCGTTTTCTTTGTACACAATATTATTTTACACTCATCTTTTCCACAAGTCAGCGCCGGCTCGGTGGCCGCCTGAATTCCTCCGCCGTAGCGCCGTCCACCTACAATAAAAAGTCAAGATGATTGATTATACATATTAACATAAGTGTGTCTGTGTGTGTTATCTGTGTACTAGCTAGATGGATGATGAATGGGATTTGAATGCGGTGGTTAGGAGCTGTGCCACCGTCTCCTCCGCCGCTGCAAGTGACAGCACTCCGGCAGCTGCCACCGCCACCGCCACCGCCACCACCAACGCCACCGCCACCACCGCCACCGGGGTTACCTTGATTTCATTTGACGATGGACGATCTGCTGATGAACAGCCATGGATGTTTAGTAATATTATTTCGTTTTCCATGGAATCAGGGGATTCTGAGCTTCATGATAGAAAAAGGTAATAATATTATTCGGCAAATCAGTAACTTGATAATTACATGTAATTTACTTTCGATGATTCTGCCGCCAGATGAGATGAGGCGTTAACATAATAAAATTGA
Source organism: Flaveria sonorensis (assembly GCA_025506505.1). Lineage (NCBI taxonomy): Eukaryota > Viridiplantae > Streptophyta > Magnoliopsida > Asterales > Asteraceae > Flaveria > Flaveria sonorensis. The sequence continues at coordinate 12,099,712 of CM046432.1, forward strand.
CGAGGTTTTGGGTTTGAGTTTTGCTCGGAGTAAAAGTGATATGGGTTGAGCTAATAAAATTTTTCAATTATAAGTTTTTTTCTGAGAAGGTTGGGGATGCGATTCCGGTTGAGAAAATAAATAGGTGATCAGACCCGATTAGAATAACACTTGTTTTTCAAAACATGGTAATATAGAAGTGTTTAAAATCGGATATTCGAAATTTTCGGATAGTGGATTTCACTATCCGAATCCAAATCCGAAATTTCGGATTTGGATATCTGAATTCTAAAAAATATATATTATTTAATAACATTTATAAAAATATTTTTTATCAAAAAAGTTTTCGGATATCCGAAGTTTTTATAAATATATCCGAAATGTCCATAAATATCCAAATTTTTTAATTAATAGATATTATTTAAAAACTTTTAGAAAAATATTTTGGATAATTCGGATATCCGAATATCTGAAAATTCTGAAAACACTGTCCGATTCCAAAATTCGGATATCCGGATATCCGGATTTTTGAATATATCGGATTCGGCTTCAAATTTGAATATTTTTTAACACCCCTAATCGTATATTTTTCGTTAAAAAAATATAGTCTATTAGGATTTTATACTTTACAAAAGTGATTCCTACTACAATATAGAAATGCTAGAATTTCAATGCTTGTTTGTGTACTTGGACCTAATATTCTGAAAACCTCATACACGCTTAACTTGTTTACCGGTAAACAAGACTTGAAGACGATTGTAATCAGTTTAAATTTCTTTTGAACAAATAGGAAATATAGAAAATATGACAGCATGAAACATTAATTACTCTAAATATAGGTTCAATCGTTAATAATACTAAACATAAAATAAGTTTAAGAGTCATTTATCATACAAAATATGTGTTGTCTACAAACATTTTTGTTGGTATTGATGATCATCTTATGGTTGAAGGAAAAGTAAAAATATAAAAAGAGTGGTTGAGATGAAGAAAGAGGAATTGAGTAATGATGGATGGGCATGGAGGAAATATGGTCAAAAGGCCATCAAAGGTTCACCCTATCAAAGGTATGCTTACACAGTTCCATATTTATATTTTCCATTTTTCCATTCTAAAATGATAAAATTCACAAGGAGATTTTATGATTTTTCTAATTCGTAAGACAAATATAATGGAATTAACTCTATATATAGATATATGTTATAAAGGATATGTAATATATATATGCAGGCTTAGTTAGTGATTATTATATGTATATATTAATTTATGTAGGTGTATTAAACAAGCTGGGGTTAGAGATTGACAAGTTGGATCTAACATATAAAAATTCGAAAAGTTTATACGAATCTAGACTCGATTCTTCATTCTACGGTTGAAATGAACATGATATTTTTAAGACATTATGCATTACTCTGTAGATTTATAAATTTATATGGAAAATTTGAAATGTTTATAAACCAATTCTACTTCAACTATAAAAATAAACGAGTCAATTTGCAAATCCATTAGATTAACCCAAGATATATGCTTTTAAACAAACATACTAACATATTTAAATCAAAACTTATCTGAACCCATTTAGATAAAAACTCAAATTCAAGAAAATCATGTTACATGTGTATCAATATACATTCACATCTCTAGAATTTTATTTATGTGTAGAAAAACCAAAGAAAAAGTTCCTGACATGATTTATGATTTACTAAGGAATAATGGCTGACAAGTTATGAGATTAATTTTCCTTGTGTAACGTTTAATATTTTCTTTTTGTGTGTCTAGAAATTATTACAGGTGCAGCACAACAAAAGAGTGCAAGGCAAGGAAACAAGTGGAGCGGAGCCCCACAGAACCATCAAGTTTTATGGTTTCTTACTCCGGTGACCACCTGCACTCACGGCCCACTCACCTCAGCTCGCTCGCCGGAACCACCAGGAGGTCCACCGCCGTTGCCACCGATTCGCCCGAGCAACCACCGTGCTCTTCTTCTTCTCCGGCGTCTACTTCTAGCTTTTCACCGGCGACTTCATTGAAGGCAGATGAAACTGAAATGAACGACGAAGATATCGATGAATTAATCTAAAATTATTGAAAGGGGATTCAAGAACTCAATTGTTGTCGATTTAGATAGTGTATTAGTGTCTGATGTAGGAAGTTAATACTTGGCGGAATAACATGGTTTAGCTGTTATTCGAATAGTAACACCATATAGTTCAATAAAGACAATAAAAAAGCACAGTAGAGCTGCTAGAGCAGCATAAACCACATCTCTCTTTTCACTCTTTTTCATAATTTCATTTTGAGTTATATTGAAGAGTAAATTTGCCAAAATTCCAACTTTCATCCTCAATTTTAAAAAAGCACACGGGTGGTGGCTCGAGTGGTTGGTATGAAAATTGAGATGACAAAATTGTCCTTGAGGACCAAAGGTGCAAACATGACATAGCACGGGGACATCTATGAACCTTTTCGCCGCTCATCACCAAACCAAGGACACCATCAAAAAGTGACGGATTCAGAAATTTTTTTCATGGAGTTTGGAATTTTAGGGTCTTGTCTATTGCTGAATATAATTCTTTCGGTTTAGAATAGTCCGGGTCAGGCCGGTAGGATCGGGTCACACAATAAGAAGGTAAAACTAATTTAAAGAAAATAATTTGATAATTGATCTACCAATAATTATCAATTTTCAAACTAACATTAAACTTTAGAGGTGTAAACGAGTCAAGTTGGATCGTGAGTTGTTCGCCAAAAGCTTGGATCAAGTTTAACTTAAATAAGCTCGAGCCGGGAGCTCGCAAACCTAAATGAGCTTTTTATTTCTATAATCTATTAAATATATATTTATATAAATAATTTTTATTATATACAAAATTATGATAAATATAATTAAACAATATACAAGGAAGTTTGAGCCAGAGCTCAAGTTATTTTATCACAAAATTAGTTGAATTCTAGCATTAGACTAAGTAATCTAATCTATGAATCTACTAATCATTATTTTAATAATTAGTCTAGTAAATAATCAATTAATAAGGTAATGTAAATGGATATTATGTATTTTATTAGGTTTAAATATTTGTATAACAGGTGTTAATTAGGTTATAATAGGCTTATATTTACAAAATATCAAATTCTTAAGCTGTTTTTTCTTGGGTTTTGGTGTCAAAAAACAACGTCAAAGTTTCATGGGGTCCGACTTAAGTTTCATGGGGGTTGGTGTAAAAGTTTCCCGAGGGTCGGTAGGATTAGATCGTATATATACTAACACAAAAAAAAATCATGCATTGAAGGCGCCTCCCACCCGAACTACTTGGGACTGCCCCTGCTACCAAACCAAGGCCACCACCACGTACTCCATCACCTTATTGTTGTCACCACAACACTACCTTCTTCTTCCTATCTATTCCACCTTTCAACAACCCTCAACCCCTTTATTCACCACCCGACCACCATCCCCATAGGTACCGCCCCCGCCGGCCACCATCACGATAGACACATTCACCAATCACCATTACCCATCACCATAACCACCACTGATTGCAAACCATCATCACCATACCTAAACCACCATCACTTATCCATTTTCCCCACAACCACGTCAAAAACCAACATCACCAACACCCGCCACCACCACGTCCACATCATCATATCTAAACCACCATCACCATACCCTAGAACCTTTTGATTTCTTCACTCCCTCTCGTTTTATGTATTTTGTCTTTGACTTCGGGGCAAAAAAGTATTTTCACAATCACTTAACAAAGAAAGTTAATAGAAGTTAGTGTCAGAGACTATGGATGTTACTGTTTGATAAACAGTTGAGACCAACAATTTAAATTTTAAAAGTTAAGACCTAAGGGTGACCGGGATGCCCATGTCACACTTACCATACTACACCACACACCCACCAATCAAGACATATCATATCATATCACACCACACCAAATTAGAGAGGGCACTCACATCAGACTACACCACACCAAATTTTTATTAAAAAATTACTTCATTAATAAAAGTAAATTAAAAATTATAAATATAAAAAGTCCATCAAATAAAAAACATAAAATTTAATAATATGACAATATTAAAACTAAAAATCTACAATTTAAACTCCTAACCAAGTATCCGGGCAATTTGACGTTTCCGTTCAATGACGCTCTTCAACATCGGTTCAAGGACATCGTCATGCGGTTTAAGAAAAATGTCCATGTCCTGATCTAATGTTTTGCTAAGCAACGTTTCTAGTTCTAAGTGGAATAAGGCCAACTTAAATTCGGTTACTTTCATGCGAAGCGATTCTCGTTCTCTTTTTCTTCCATTTCTTTTTCACGCAACGCTTTATAGTCGCTAATGGTCTTACTCAATGTTTCTTTGCTTGAGGTCACACCCTCAATTTCTACAAACGGGGTTTTACGTTAGGAGCGTGACAAACTAGGATCTCAGCCGAAAGTTACACCAAACGACACATTTATTACAAAACATAGTTATTCATTAATAATAAAAATTCCCAAAAATATAGTTAACAACGAAATCATGAAAATACTTGCGGAAGCGTAATTCAATCATAATTCAGATGGCGCAAAACACGCGCAAACCCATTAATATAACTTGTAAAAATGTGAATAGTTCATTTAACCCAAATGATGATGAATGCAATGATGTGATGATCCTAGCCGTGCATAATTAAGAACCTGAAAGAAACATGCTAAAGTGTCAACACAAGGTTGGTGAGTTTACAGGTTTTGATAAATAGTAACGTAATCGAAAGCAGATCTAGTAAACAAAGTAATATTAGTAGATAGCTAGTCTACATAACAAGCTACTTAGTGTATGAAGTTCGCAGCCGAAGCTGATAATGTAAATGAATGCCTTGGCTGTGGCTACCAGACCACAACAACAAAAATTAGGTAAATTAAACACCCGTTTGACATGCAGTCGTGCTAGCGCGACTAGCCCGGGTGGGGTTTGTCAAACCCAGTAAATCTACTCAGAATTGCCTCGCTAAAATACATAAATTAATGGTTCGAAAGTGAGGCTTAAATTGGTATAACACTAGTAAACATGTGATAATACAGTAATACTGATCAAACGAAGAATATTTTTGAAAAGAACATGTTTCTTTTTCCCAAAAAGAATATAAGTACGGTGGGGCCATAAACTCACATAGAATGCACAGCAACACGTAAATGTAACACAAATGGTTGGGTTCCAATTAACCTGAATTTCATTTAATATTTAATTAAGATTAAATATTAATAACATAAATAATTGATGAGAATAGAATGGTATGGTTCGCGATCACGGTTCGGTTATAATAAATCGTATGTTTTCTCCCATTCCCGAACAAACACCATAAATACAACTTCGCACAAGCATAACACTTAAATATACACACGCACGCCTCAGATCATACATGAAAGTATTACTCACACATCTTTAATTATAAGACTTTTCATAATAAAACCGATACGTTACACCCCCAAAACATACATAATATATTTATATATATTACAATGCATCACACCCTACATAATTTATAATATAAAGCACACACACAAATATGCAAGACACATATTATGCACAACCAGACATGAATACGCCCACACATATATGCAACATACATAACCCATACGTCACCCAATTCATACGAAGAAAACATACGCAATACCCCACATACATGAATACGTACAAGCATGCATAAACCCCCAAAAAAACCTATGGTAACACACCTATAATAATTTATTCATCAACCAATTATATGTGGTCCAAACTACACCAACCATGCATGCACCACCACCATGCATTACATATTTATATGTAAAGCATTCATACACACATGAACATATACGTAGAACACACAACAACCAAGGGGCACACAACACCACAATCACACACCAAACACACCCACAGAACACACCCACACACAACACACTCACACACATCCACCCTTTCGCACAACAGCCCGAAACCATGCCCACTTCACAACGCTCAAACATATAGATACACACAACTTACACGCATAACAACAGAATATAACGCATATGCAATAACCCGAAACCGTAACCGCAATTAATGTGAGTAGTGAACGGGAAAAGATTGTACAGAGTGACGGTTGTTTGGGGTTGCACAATTACCGATCTCGCGGTTGAAGAGAGGGGAGTCGCTGGAGGTGCTCGGTCATGAATGAGGCTGTTGTTGGGTAGTCACGGTCGGAAATGAGGAGTTGCTTTCGTCGCAGTTCAGATCGACAACTGGTGAGTTTGCCGGGGGAGTTGGTCACCGGGAGAGACGGTTGCCGAAGGAGAGTTAATCGGGGTAGGGAGGGGCTGCCGTGAGAGGGTGCAGGTTAGGGTTCCGCAAGAAGATGGCGTTGCTTGCAGAATAGCCAAGGGGGAAGGGGGTTACGGCTTCATGAGTGGAGTTTGTGTAAAAGTTACACATTAGCCCTCCAAGATTTCCTAATTTGCATTTTAAGTTAATTGAATTTAGTTAGTAGTTAAAATAATAATCATTATTATTATTTAGTAATGGTAATTTGATTAATCCTGACTTGCTTAATCATAGCATAACGGAGAGAGGTTAGGTTAAAGAAACAAGGTTAACCTGAAAACACGGGGTATCACATCATCCTCTTGTTGAAGGAATTTTCGTCCTGAAAATTAGGACATCAGGTTTATGAAAAACACTAGAATCAGCGATCTGCAAGGCATAATGAGTAGGGTTTTCAGAAAAAAAAAAGTTTTCCGAGAATTTCAGAAACAAACCGAAAAGAAAGAAATTCTGAAATTTCCGGCTGTGACATCGTCCCCTTATTGAAGGGAATTTCATCTTGAAATTTAAAGGAAAGACATCTTAAGAATGGATACCTTAGGAAGTGGATACCTGATCTTTGAACAATTACAAGTATTTCTTTTTCATCTAATCTTCACGTTCCCAGGTAAACTCTGGTCCACGCTTTTAATTCCATCTAATGCACACTATAGGAATTTTGCTACGTTTTAAAGTCTTGACTTCTCGATCCATAATCTCAACTGGTTCCTTGATGAAATGAAGCTGTTCATAAATCTCCAGTTCCTCCAATGGAATGATAAGTGATTCATTGACTAGACACTTCTTCAGGTTTGAAATATGGAACACATGAACACCATCGAGTTCCTCAGGTAAGTCTAGCTGATAAGCTACTGGGCCAATTCTCTTGACAATTTCAAACGGTCTGATGTATCTAGGGTTTAGTTTTCCACGGTGAAACCTTTAACAATACCTTGTCACTGACTTGAAATTTCAATGGCTTTCTCCTTTGATCTGCATAACTTTTCTGACGGTCTCGAGCTGTAGCCATACGGTTACAGATTTGAACAATCTTCTCTGCGGTTTCATGAATAAGCTCAGGACCATTTAACTGACTATCACCAACTTTTGTCCCATAGAGAGGTGATCTACACTTTCTATCATAAAGTTCCTTAAATGGTGCTGTCTTAATACTCGTATGATAACTGTTGTTGTAAGAAAATTCAACCAAAGGTATATGAGTTTCCCAACCGTTCCCAAAATCTATAACGCACGCCCTAAGTGACTTCTGTAGTGACATAATTTCCTTCAAGTAAATCTGTGCCAATTTATCCATCTTGTAGTTCTCACAAATTGCTAAGAAATGTGTTGATTTGGTCAAACGATCCACTATCACTCAGATAGAATCATTCCCAGCTTGTGAACGAGGTAACTTGGTAACAAAATCCATAGAGATGTTTTCCCATTTCCACATTGGAATCTCCGGTTGTTAAAGCAAAAGCGATAGTTTCTGATACTCCACCTTAACCTTAAAACATGTCAAACACTTTGACACGTAGGTGCAATTTTAGCTTTCATGTTAGGCCACCAGTAAATGACCTTCAGATCTTGGTACATCTTGTCAGATCCAGAATGTACCAAATAGCAGAACTTGTGTGCCTTATCCATCACTAATTCCCTGAGATTCCCCAAACAATGGAATCCATGCCCGATCTTCATAGTAAGGAAGACCATCTGTTTTCTCCTAAAACAATTTCTCATATCCTCTAAAAGATTCTGACTTTATGTTCTGCTCTTGTATTGCCTCCACTTGGGCATTCTTGATCTGTATCGGTAGATCGGAATGAATGGTTAGTTGTAACACACGGACAAGATGAGGCTTTAGGGTTTCCTTACAACTAAGGGCATCGGTTACCACATTAGCCTTTCCCGGATGATACTTGATAGCACAATCGTAATCGTTCAGAAGTTCTAACCATCGTCGTTGTCTCATGTTCAGTTCCTTCTTTGTTCGTAGATGTGCTGAAAGCTCTTGTGATCAGTGAAGATCATGCACTTGGTTTCATATAGGTAATGCCTCTAGATCTTAAGTTCAAATACCATAGCTCCCAACTCTAAATCATGAGTTGTATAGTTATTCTCTTACACCTTAAGCTGTCTTGATGCATAAGCTATCACTTTCTAGCGTTGCATCAACACGAATCCCAACCCTTGGATAGACACGTCGTAATACACCATGAAGTCATCCATTGCCTCTGGCAACACTACAATCAGTGCACTGCACAACTTGTCTTTAAGCGCTTGGAAAGCCGCCTCCTCGTTACTGCCCACTTGTAAACAGTTCCTTTGTGGGTTAGGGTAGTCAGAGCCTTTGCAAGTTTTGAGAATCCTTCTATGAAACCTCGATAATAACCCGCTAATCCAAGAAATTAGCGTTCGGCGCAGGCTAATTCTTGATTGCCTCAATCTTCGACAAGTCAACATGAATACCATTCTCGTTAATGGCATGCCCTAGGAATTGTACTTCTCTCATCCAGAAGTCTCACTTACAGAACTTGGCATATAGTTGTTCTGTCTTCAGAAGTTCTAGAATAAGTCTTAAATGTTCCTCATATTCCTCCCTATTTTTGGAATAAATCAGTATGTTATCAATGAAGACGATGACAAACTTGTCTAAATAGGGTTCACAGACATGGTTCTTGAGGTCCATAAAGACTGCAGGCGCATTTGTCAATCCAAATAGCATGACTGCGAACTCAAAATGCCCATATCGAGTTCTAAAAGTTGTCTTGGATATGTCTTCTTCTCGAACCCCAAGCTGATGATACCCAGATCTCAAATCAATCTTTGAGTAGTAACTCGATCCCTGCAATTGGTTAAATAAGTTATCGATACATGGAAGAGGGTAGTGATTCTTTATTGTAACCTTGTTTAGTTCTCGGTAGTCAATGCACATCCGAAAGGTTCCATTTTTCTTTTTCACGAATAACATTGGTGCTCCCCAAGGAGAAGAAGTAGGGCATATGAACCCCTTGTCTAGCAGTTCCTGCAACTATTTCAACAATTCCTGAAGTTCGTTCGGTGCCAAATGATACGACGCCCGAGCGATAGGTGCAGCTCCTGGTGTTAGCTCGATCTGAAACTCCACTTGCCTATGTGGAGGGAGACCAGGCAAGTCCTCTAGAAACGCTTCAGGAAAGTCCTTAACAACACAAATATCGTCAAGTCATTTTTCCTTTGCGGCCTTTTCAGTAACTAAGGCTAGAATTGCCATATGTCCCTTCCTCAGGCACTTTTGAGCCTTCATGTAAGAGATGATACCGACCACAACACTACTCTTATCACCTTCCACCGTGAGTATCTCTCCACTAGGTAGTGTAAGTCTGATTAGTTTCTCACGACAGATGATTTCGGCTTGGTTCTTAGACAAAAAATCCATACTAACAACGACATCGAAACTACCAAGCGTAATAGATAGAAGATCAATATCAAATTCATACCTAGATAGACCTATCTTACAACCGCAGTATATGTGGGAAGCTTTTATAATCTTACCCTCAGCTATTTCTACAGTATAGTTCGAGTTTAAAGTCGTAGATGTAACATCTAATAACTTACTGAACTTGTGAGAAATGAAACTCCTATCAGTGCCAGTATCAAACAAAACAGAAGCAAAACAACCATTGATAGGAAATTTACTAGTTACCGTAGAAGGGTCATTTCAAGCCTCACCTAATCTAATAATGCAGGACCATATGAAGGGTGGTCAGTACAATCAGTCTCATAATGAGGAGAGTTTTAAAACACTTAACAGATTAAATAGGGAACCGAGTTTATGTGAGATGATACTTAGAACACAAGTAAGTAATAAGACAGAACTAAGAACAGAGAAGTATGGTTTTCAAGGATGCTGTATATTGTTCTTAAATTCTATTACAAGTGTTACAAAGTATAAAATAATTACAAGGACTTGAGATACTTTATACTACATCGTACAACCATCAATACTTAGAAAGACAGTTGGAAACACTAATCTAGACAACAAGATCAATGTAGAGTCAAAAGGCAGATTGCCTTTTGACTAAGTGACTATGACATGCCATTGCTCACATCCTTTTCTAATATAAAAAGGTTAACAGGTACAATAGTAGGAAGTTACAGACAAAGGCCTTAATCTACAGTTTACAAAAGCATGGACTTTTCACCAACTTGTATAAGTTGGTGAGTCTTTAGAGTTGCAGCGGATGGTGTGTCAGCTTTATGAAAAAGTAGATTAGAAAAAACATGTCTTCTCTGTCTTCGAAAGAAACCAGTCTTCATAGCAAATTAGCTTCGGAAGACTTTGTCTCTGAAGCTTTGGAAGACTTCATCTTTGGCTTTGAAAGATTTGGACTTTGGCTTCAGAAGATTTTACACTTAGAATATTTTCTGTGGAGAGTGTAAAACTTCCGAAGCAACTTTTTACTTGTACGTTCAGTGCATGCATGCAGGAAGATCCTTGGTTGTTTTGGCTTCTTTGGTTGCACCAGCCTTATAATCTTCTAATATAACCTTACAAACTCCCTGCAGGACCGGGTAAGGGTACTTAACACTTAGTTTTACATTGAGGAGAGATCTTAGATCACTTAACAATTCAAATAGGGTATTGGTAACTTAAAACAGATGATACTAAGAACACATGTAAATTAAAGAGACAGAACTAAGAACAACACAAGAACATAAGATTGGTTTTCAAGGATGTTGTATATTGATCTCAAGTTCTTTTACAAGTGTTACAAAGCATCATGAAATTACAAGGACCTGAGACACTTTTATACTACAACCTACAACCGTCACTTACATGTAAAGACAGTTGGGATTTGACTAATCTAGACAACAAGATCAATCTAAAGTCAAAAGGCAGATTGCCTTTTGACTAGTGACTATGATATGCCATATCTCACTGACTTTTCCTAATACAAAAAGTCTACATGAACAAGTAAGGTAAGTTACAGACAAAGACCATTCTTACTTTTTGATAAAGCATGGAAGTTTCACCAACTTGTGTAAAGTAGGTGAACCACCAGAGCAGGTAGAGGAAAGTATGTTAGCTTTATCAAAAGTTGATTCAGAGAGCATATTTTCTCTGTCCTCTAAAGAAATTAGTCTTCACAGCTTCGAAAGACTTTCTCTCTGAAGCTTCGGAAGATGCTGGTATTTGGCTTCGGAAGACTTCACACTTAGAATATTTTTCTGTTTTAATGTGAGACTTCTGAAGTAACTCCTTCTGAACTGTTAGCTTTAGAAGATCTTACACTTAGACACATTTGAGAGTGTAAGACTTCCAAAGCTAGTTCATCTTTGTTCCTTAGTGCATGCATGGAAGACTTGGTTGCTCTGGCTTATTGGTTGCATCAGCCTTATATTCTTCAGATGATCTTACAAACTCCCCCTAGGCTAATACTACCAAAACAGAGAAGTTCTTCAGATTTTGATAGTCCACATTAGGATCTTCAGCATACCTTTCTTTATCATTAGGTCTGGATCCATCAGACTAACATATAACCTTCTCATGTCAAAGAGATCATGTAGAGGAAGATTGAGCATGTCTTCTGTGGAATAGACATGCATGCCATCCTAATCTCTTATGACATACCATCTGTCTGATCTTCATCATAAGACCATGACATAATTTATCTTCCAACAGCAAGAGGCTCTACTATGATTGGAGTTTGTTGAGAGACCTCTTCATGCACTCCCTCAGGATGCTCTGACTCATCCTGAGGTTGGGAGGTGGATGCCTTTCTTCTCTTCTTCTTTGAGGATGATCTTCAGGCCATCCTTTTTCTTCTCCCTGATGATTTTAACTGAGGGGACTGGTCTTGAGTACTAGGTTGTTTAGTTAAGTCCCCCTCAGTTGGGGTCTCCTCTCTTACAGGTTCAGAAGGAGAGAGAGAGGAGGACCCTGCTGTGGATCAGAAGATGAAGTTGGCTGAGATGTAGCTCTAGGTTTAGGTTGTGTTGTCTCAGTGGGTTCAACCTTCACCTCAACTTCAGGTTGAGCTGGACTTGGTGGAGAATGCAAGTCCACCAGCTCTCTCTTCTTTATCTTCTACTTGATTACCCTGATATGCTCATCCATTGTGGATAGAGACATAGGGCCAAGCCTCCTTTTGAAGAATCCATACAGCTTTAAGAAGCTCATCATCCTTTGTCTGTCAGCAGACTTTTTTTGGCTTTTGTGGATGATGGCCCTTGACTTTGCAGCTTATTCACTTAATCTTTTTTTTTTCATCTTGTTTTTCTCTTTTAGCTTTTTCTTCCATATGCTTATTGTATTCAAACAATATGTACTCAGATGGTAAGGGAAGAAGTGCATCTACCTGATAAAGACCTGTGGTACTCAGGTAGCTGATCATCTTTAGTCTTTCTTCTTCAGTTGCTATTTGAGGTTGTTTAGTGGCCACAGTCTCTGGCTCAGGACTTTCTTGAATAGGGGAGAGGACAGGAATGTTCTTGTAGAGTCTTTTTAGCCTCATGTCTTCTTTGTGCTTGAGGAGCAGTGTTGCATCCTCTGCTTCCTTCCTCTCTTTTGACAGCTTTGTGTCAGCCAGTTCATTCAGCTCATCTAAGGGGAGAGAGATGAGTTCATCAACATTATAGTTTTTGGTTCCCAGGTAGTTTAGCCTGGCTGCCCTTAACTCATCTTCCTGAGTGTTTAGCTTGGGGGCAGCCCCGATTGCAGCTTCCATAAACCCTGGGGAACCACTTGAACTCTCTCCCCTCAGCTTCCTCTTCCTCTCTCTCTTCTCCTCCTCAATCTCCTCAGGAGTCATTTTTCTTTTGCCTTTGTCAACCACAGGCTTTGGTGACTCAGGCTAGAGAGAGCTTTGGCCTTCATTGCTTGGTTCAGCTGTCAAGCTTTGGCCAGTGAGAGGTTGTGAAACACCGTCACCAGCTGGTGTTTCACTGAGGGTAATGGGTGCAGAGGGAGATCCTGTCTCAAGGTTCACAGGTTCAACCTCTGGGCCTTCAGTCAAGGTTTTTCCTTCGAAGCTAATCTCCAGGTCTACCTCAACATCCAGTTGACCAAAGATCTCACCTGCTAGCCTCTGTCTATCTAATTTTAATCTCAATTTAAACTCCTCTAGCACCCTGTCTTGGATTCTTTCTGCCAATCTTGCTGCTTGTCTGTTATTGCTTGGGTTGACAAGTGGCAGATCTACCAAGTTGATGCTCTCATATAAACTCAAGTGTGAAATGTTGAGAACTTCTAGTTGACCCTGAGCTCTAGAGATCACAAGAGCTCTCCTTTTACTGTCATACCCCTAACCCCATATTGGGTTCTCAGAAGGGGCAGACATTGCTCTTGGTATTCCCTCCTCAAACAGTTGTTGAATGAGCAAATGTAGATCACTGTCTAGAGGATGTTGTTAAGTATGAACATCTATAAGAGAGGATGGTGATTCCTCTATGTCCATACTCTAGGAAGAACACCCAGGTTCTATGATTGTCAGAATTTTCTCCCCCTTTTTGGTAGCATCACCCTCTTGCATAGGTGAGCTGGGAGATTGATCCATGACATCCACATGTTCTTGTGGACCTGGATGAGTTGTCCTCATGGGTCTCTCAGCTAACTTGCCCTTTAGATCGGTGATCTCAAGTTGCTGGTCATTGACCCTCTTCTGTAAGATAGTCACTTGAGATTCCTGGTGAGCTATCTTTAAAACAAAATAGGTGCAAAGATATGACAGTTTGTGCACCTTTTGTTGCAGACTCCCCTCATCTTCAGATGAAGAATAATTAGGGGATAAGAGAATTGGACCTTAGTCTTCTTCCTCACCACCAGCATGGGTTTCTTAGCTGCTGGATTTCCCCTACCCAATAATAACTTCTAGAGAAGTGTCAAGAGGCTGGGTTGCCATGGTAGAGGTCCTAGTGATGTTATCACTTGCAAAAGTGATAGCCTCTGCCATATGGATTTCCTGAATAAGTTCAGGATGATCCACCTTAGTAGGGGGTTGCTGATGTGAGCTAGAGATGGGGGAAGCAGGAGTACTCATCTCTCCTTGAGTATGGGAAGAGAGGAGAGACTCATGGTACTCACTGAAGCCTAAATGTTCATCAGAATAGAAGTCAAGGCTGGGAATAGGGCGGTTTAGATCAAGACGTCGGGGATGGTAGCTTTCCCCAGAAGGTTGATCACTAGAGTATTGAGACTTAGAGTGATGGCTTAAGGCTGTTTATGGGGTTGTGAGCTCATTAGGCTGAGCATGAGGAACCTCAGCACTGAGTGGTGGAAAGATGGGAGTGGTCTGCTCCTCAGGGAAGTGGGAGCTCGAGATTCCACTTCCTCCTGTATGGGTTCTGATATGGGGGTCTGCACATGCTTAGTAGCAAGTACAGGGGTTTGTTGGGGTTTTCTTTTGTAGGTGATGGTGATGGTAGGCTGTATTTAAGGTGGTTGAGAGGTGGAAGGTGTTGGTTCAACACTAGCTGGTGCTACTAGGTTTTCATCCTGAGCAATGAGCTCAAACATTTTTGGGACAAAGGCTGTTTCTACCCCAGAGAAGCCAACAGTTGGCTTCTTCAAGATTTTGAAGATGCCGGGACTCATTTGTCCTATTTTAAGAATATTACCTGTTCCCCTCAACTGTGGTCCCAACTCACAGTTGAGAATGTGTTAAACATACCTAGGGAACATGTAATACTCTAAGGAGTCCAAGTTTGCAATTAAATTAGTATATACAAACTGAGAGTACCTGAAATTGACCCCTTGTACCATCCCATGGACTATAACGGAGAGGTCTTCTAGAACTTGATCCCATCCTCCATGCTTGTTAGAAAGGCTGTGAATGACGACATGGAGGAGGTATTTCCATTGAGATGAGACCTTCCCCTTCCTGAAGGTTTTGACTGAGAAGTCACCTTCATAGCCCATCTGCTGAAAGGAGTGGTTGACAACAGATTTGGGAAAGGACAGCTTACCTGCTTCATCATCCAGCTGCAAATGGGTGTTTACGATGGCCGGAGTGATGAAAACTATCCTCCCCTGCACTGTAGTAGACAGTGCCTTCTCCCTGTCCATGGTGACCTCTTGACAGGTCCTCCAGAACTCAAGCAACTGATCCTCATAGAGAGGAGGATCAATTGTAAGGGAGGTGAAGTAATGAGATGAAGAAAGGTACCTACACACATCTGAGAAGCTTGGACCCTTCTCAGAGTGTAACAGTGCAACCTGATTGTGTTGCCTGTGTAGGTGCATGGAAAAATCAGGGTCGTTGCGACGATCAATGTTGGCCATTTGAAGAAGCTTTACAGTGAAGAAAGGAAGAAGAAGATAAATTTGGGGGTAAATTTAGGGTAAGGATCAGTGAGAGTAGAGAGACGAAATAGAACCATTTGGAAGATATATGTTGTGGATTTGAGACAAAGTTATGACAAAAAGATAAACTTTGAAATCCGTAAGTGGGTCCTACTTCTGAAAAAGGTGCCCAAAAAGTTAGTTTTCTTGGATGTTGTAAAACTTCCGAAGACAATTTTGGCTTCAGAAGCTTTGTAGCAAAGCTTCCGAAGGCAATTTTGGCTTCAGAAGATATTTCAAAAAATTTTGAAAATTTGGCTTCGGAAGAAGTGAATAAGTCTTTCGAGACTTAGTTACTTTCGGAAGATATTTGTTCTTAGAACGCATTTAAGTGCTAATATACAAATTTAAGCTTCGAAAGATACTCCAAGAATTTCTTTCGAAGGTAAATCTTAGATAAGCTGTTAAATGATTTAAAGACATAAATTTCTTCTGAAGGTAATTTGAGTTCTTCCGAAGGTAAATTTTCACAAATCTAAGGAATATCAGTTAAAAGTTAGTTTTCTTCTAAAGAGAACTGGGCTTATGAGGTGATCTAATAGACAACTTAGGACACACAATTTTAGGAAATAAAGTTTATTAAGTTATTAAAGAAAATCTATTCAAAGTTAATCATCCCAATAGCTGATACAAGATATTTAAATCTCTGTTCATCAAATGCCTTTGTGAACAGATCAGCATATTATTCATTTGTGTTAACTTTGATTAGTTTGATCAATCCCTTTTCAAAATTATCCCTAATCAGATGATACCTGATGTTGATGTGTTTGGTCCTTGAGTGCTACACAGGATTCTCTGTAATAGAGATGGCACTGTTGTTGTCTATGTGGATGGGAGTTTCCTTGAAGTTGAACCCATAGTCTAGCATCTGATTCTGAATCCAAAGCACTTGAGCATAGCAGCTTACAGTAGCAATGTATTCAGGTTCAGCAGTTGATGCAGACACATAGGATTGCTTCTTGCATTGCCAAGAGACTATCCTTCCACCAAAGAATTGACATCCCCCAGATGTGGACTTTGCAGTCATGTTGCAGCCACCATAATCACTATCTGTATAAGCATACAGATTAAAGTCTGAATTCTTTGGATACCAAAGGCCTAGATTTGGAGCACCTTTGAGGTATCTGAGAATCCTTTTGACAGTGATTAGGTGTGACATCTTGGGGTTGGCTTGATATCTTGCACATATACATATGGCAAACATAATATCAGGCCTGCTAGCAGTAAGGTACATAAGTGACCCAATCATAGCCCTATAGAGATGTTCATCAACACACTCCCCCTCAAGATCAGGACCAAGGGAGTGGTTTCTGGCTATGGGTGTCTTTGCAACCTTACAGTCAGTCATCTTGAATCTTGTAAGTATGTCCTGTACATACTTTGACTGACTAATAAAGATGCCATCTTCAACCTGCTTCACTTGAATTCCTAGAAAGAAACTGAGTTCCCCCATGGCACTCATTTCAAATCTATTCTTCATCAGCATCTCAAAGTCTTTGCAGAGCTTTGGATTAGTTGAACCAAAGATGATGTCATCTACATATATTTGAACTAGCAGTTTGTCATTCCCTGTTTCTTTGATGAAGAGAGTCCCATCAATAGTACCTTTTTTGTATCCATGTTGACAGAGGTGTGTTGATAGTGTTTCATATCACTTTCTTGGAGCTTGATGCAGTCCATATAGAGCTTTATCAAGCTCACAGACATAATCAGGATGATCTGGGTCTACAAAGCTAGGTGGTTGTTTGATATAAACTTCTTCATCAATCACCCCATAGAGAAAAGCACATTTCACATCAAACTGGTAGACCTTGAAATCCTTGGATGCAGCATAAGCCAGGAATATTCTTACAGCTTCAAGTCTTGCAATTGGAGCAAAGACATCAGTGTAATCAATCCCTTCTTCTTGAGTGTATCCTTGGACAACCAGTCTAGCCTTGTTCTTGATGATAACCCCTCTATCATCCTTCTTGTTCCAGAATACCCATTTGGTACCTATGACAGTCTTCCCTTGAGGAAGAGGGCATAAGTTCTACACCTTCTATCTTCTGATTTGAAGTAGCTCATCTTGCATAGCTTCAATCTAGCTTCCATCCTTCAAAGCCTCATCAACTTTCTTTGGCTCTATCTAGGATAAGAAACAAGAATGTAGACAAACATGGCTGTCATGACTTTGTCCTCTTGTTCTTACCCCTGAGTCAACATTTCCAATGATGTTTGAGGTGAGATGTGACTTGTGGATCCAAAGTTGAGGGATCACAGCAAGTTGGTTGGACAGATCTAAATTAGAGAAATTCTGATCTGGCAATGAGGTGTCTCCCACCATATTAGGACACTTATCAAGAGAAACTTGATCTAATGAGTGTGTGACATCATTCATGTTGTCTTCAATGGAGTGGTTATCAGTATCAAGAAATTCTTGATCACTGTCACCACCTCCCGTTCCTCCTGCATTAGAAGTTTCTTCTCCTGAATTCTGAGCCTCTAAGCTGGAATTTAAAGGCAATTCAGTTGAATCAGCAGTATTTGTCATGCTTGTGCTGATAGGAGCCTCAATTACAGGGTTAGTCACCACTGGAGCTGAAGTATTCTTCTTGGTTGGTCTTCTCAGCTCAAATCTTGGATCAGGATCTTCTATTGATATGTTATCTGTAGATCCTAAAACATTCTCATAAGACTTGTTAAAATAGTTGGTAACTAAATCAAGATCAAGCAACCAATCCAGACCAGAACCTTTCACACATGGTGTGTGTTCATTGAAAGTCACATTGGATGACTCCTCAATGATTCTAGTTCTGAGATTGTATACTCTATAAGCCTTAGCTTGAGAAGAGTATCCAACAAAGTGTCCATCTGATTTCTCAACAAACTTGGCTATTTGATCTTTGGTATTTAAGATGGTGCAAG
This sequence comes from Flaveria sonorensis, assembly GCA_025506505.1. Lineage (NCBI taxonomy): Eukaryota > Viridiplantae > Streptophyta > Magnoliopsida > Asterales > Asteraceae > Flaveria > Flaveria sonorensis. The sequence goes on from CM046432.1 coordinate 12,118,229, forward strand.
GACATCCAAATGTTCTGAGAAAACCAATGAATGGTCTCCTTTTATGCCATAGTTCATAAGGAGTCTTACCATGTGTCTTAACCACTAAAACTCTGTTCTGCACATAGCAGGCTGTGTTGACAGCCTCTGCCCAGAAGGTGATAGGCAGTTTAGAGTCAGACAACATGGTTCTAGCAGCTTCAATAAGTGTCCTGTTTCTCCTCTCAGCAACACCATTTTGCTGAGGAGTCCTGGGAGCACTATATTGTCTTGAAATACCTTTTTCATCACAAAATGTATCAAGGATTTGGTTTTTAAATTCAGTTTCTTGATCACATCTTATGGTCTTGACCTTGTGATCAGATTGATTCTTAATTTTTAGAATGAAGTTCTTTAAGATTTCAGGGGTTTTATCCTTAGTTCTAAGGAAAAACACCCAAGTGAATCTTGTGAAATCATCCGTGATCACTAAATAGTAAGAGGTCCTTCCTAGAATTATTACACTGGTGGGGCCAAACAGATCCATATGTAACAAGTGCAGGGGAGTAGTGATAGAGTTCATTTCCTTTGGCTTGTGAGACACTTTGTGTTGCTTCCCTTTCAAGCATGCAACACAGTGGTCATCACTTGTAAACTCTTTCTTTGGCATTCCAGTACCAAATCATTCTTAATCAATTTATTCATGTTTTTAAAGTTTACATGCCACATTCTTTTATGCCAAAGGAAAGACTAATCACTATTTGCTTTAGACAGAAAGCGAGAAACTTCTCCAGAGGGAGATGTTTTCTACAGATCCATCTTGTACATGTTCCTTCTCCTGGGGGCTCTGAGTAGAATATGCTCTTAAGGAATGTCAACCCCGGGCTTGAGAACAATGCACTCATGCTCAGTAAAGAGCATGTGATGTTTTTGGTCACAAAATTAGGACACCCTCAAAAGATTGTATCCAAGCTCCTTGACAAAGTTTACCTTCTCAATGCTGAGCTTACCATTTGTAACCTTGCCCCTGCCAGTAATGTGACCTCCTGCATCTCCTCCAAAAGCAACTAGTCCTCCATCAAATCTTTCAAACTTTTGAAGGACTCATTGCCTGTCATGTGCCTAGAGCAGCCACTATCAATGATCCACACATTTCTGTTTGCCTTTGGCTGTCCCTGCACAAAAAGAGATGATTTAGTTACATTTGGAAATCTAAGCCTCATTGGTCTGGGGCTTGTTAAAATAAGTTGAAGGCAATGAAATAGTAAGTGATCCTATGTTTAGGCTCTAAGGATCATTTGCTGTTGTTGATGAAGAATCTTCAGTCACACGGTCTTCCTTCATCTTCCACACCACCTTTGGAAAATTTGGCTTGACCTTCAAAGCTTCGGAAGCTTTTGCAGCTTTGGAAGTTTTGGAGACTGGACCTTCGGAAGATCTTGCTTTCACTGCAGCAAGCTTCAGTACTTTGAAAGCATTCATTTCTTCTAAGACCAAATTTTCTTCCAAAGCCAATTTTTCACTTGCCTTCTTCTTCATTTTGGAGCTTCCGAAGGAAACAGATTTTCCTTCCAAAGCTTTCTTTTCCTTCTTCTTCCCAGAAGCCATTTCTTTGACCATGTGGATAGTACTTTTAGGATTGTAGATGCAATCCTTAGCCAGATGAGAAGTACTACCACACATGATGCAGTCCATTTGCTTCCTTCTGGGAGTCTTCTTTTGGGAGCAAGACTGAACTTAAAAACTTTCTTTCTCCATCTTCTTCTTCACAGATGATGCAACAATTTTCTTAGGGAGAGAATTGCTCTTGGAGGAGGATGGTTCAACTGTGTAGCAGTGGTACACAGCAATTCAGCCTTCTCTTTGCTGGAATGAGTTGGAATTGTACTAAAACTCCTGGTACTAGAGTTTGTAGTTAATTCCTCAGCCTTTACCACTTCAAACCCTACAGAGATGAACACTTGTTTCTGCTTGGAGTCAAAAGTGGCATTGATCTCTTGAGCCTTCTTTGATCTTCTCTTTGCTTTTCTGATCAATTTCTTCCTCTTTATCTTTGTCATACCAGCCTTCTTACTCTCCTCAAGAGCATGGTGACCCTTTTTGGATTGACTCTCTTCACTCATTTAAGAATCATCCCTCACCATCTCCTCTTCATCCTCTTCTACACTAAGGTCTATGTGGGGAAGCTCATCTTCACCAGTTCCACACCTTGGAGATCTTACAGATAATTGAGTGTGTGGAGGAGCTATCTCAGTAGATAACAGTCCCTGCTTATTCTGATAACAGACTTTTGCATACAGAGATGAGGATATGATGTTTTTGAAGGTCTCTTCTTCAAGAACACATTTTTTAGCCCGAGCTTTGCTGATCACATGCTCGGCCTGGCATTCAGTCAATTTGGTAATGAGATCTTTAATTTGAGTCCTGTAATTTGTTTGCTCATGTTTAAGAGTTGAAACTGTTTTCTCTAGATCTTCTATCTTAAGTTTATAGTCATTTTTAGCTCTTTTAAAATCAGTTTTTAGAATATTCAAGGACTCAATATCAGATCTTATTTCCAAGTTGTAGGACCTGTATCTATTCACTTTAGGATTACATTCAGGAGAGCAAAGATGTTCTAGTACCTTAGCCTTATTACGGTCAGCCATGAGTGGCTGATTTGGTGAAGCATCTTCAGCCTGAAAGCTCCAGTCAAAGCCTACTTCTTCAATAGCAATAGCAGCTTGCTGTCTTGGCTTCTCATTCTGGTGCCCTCCCTTAGTGTAGTTTGGCCTGGATGATGCTTGGCCACCATTTGACTTAGGTTCCTTGCATTCTCTGGCAAAGTGACCCATCTGGTTACAGTTGTAACACTTCACTTTGCTCTTGTCCAGTCCAAACTTGCCACTGGCAACATTGCTGGGAAACCTTCTCCCTGTCCTCTTATTAAACTTCTGGGCTTTGTGAGTGAGAAGAGCTATCTGTTGGACTATCTCCATGTATTCCAGATCATCTGGATGGATACAATCCAGGTCTTTAAGAGTGAAAAGAAAGTTTCCTGAACTTTCATCAGTAGAGACAAAGGCTTGAGAGGTGCTTGTCTCTTGGAATGGACTTCCTTGGATGTAGCACTCTCTGGGTGTCTCTAGGAAGGTGATGAAAGGGCCCTTATATGAAGTTTTAGGGTAGCAGCTAAGATGGTGTTATGGTTCTCTGCTATCCCTTTCACCCACATGAAGGGCAGAACTCTGGTGAGTGTTGGAGTTACCAGATGGGTTTTGCATGTTTATCTCCATCTGGTATCCACTGAGTATTCCATATAACTTAGTGAGAGTCAGGGTCTTGAGGTTTTCAGTCCTCTTAATGACCACACAATAGTGTGTCCATTGTCTGGGAAGAGAGGACATGAACTTCCTAATAATATCCCTATTCTCAATAGTTACTCCAACATCAGCCAGTGTATCCACAATCTTAACATACCTTAAGTATTGTTGAGTCATGGTTTCACCTGTCTTGAAGGTGAAGTTTTCAAACTGCTGCTTTAGGAGGTCCTTCTTGTTTTCCTTGGCTTCATTGGACCCCTCAGACATTAGTTTCAGTGCATCCCATAGCTGTTTAGCGGTTTTGCAATTCTTGAAACCTCTGTAGATGGAGTTTGCAAGAGCAATTTGGAGGGCTATCATGGCTTTCTGATCTATATCAATCCTTTTCCAGTCTTCATCAGAAAAGTCAGCCCTCTCCTTTGGTATCATGCCACCACCAGCAGCAGCTGAAGAGGTGCATGGTACATGAGGTCCATTGACAACAAACTCCAATATCCTGGAATCTTGAGACTTGATGAAGCCTTCCATTCTTTGGCACCAAGTATCAAAATCCTCAGGAGTGATCAGTGGGGACTTTGTCATAGTTCCAGTTTCCATATCAGCCTTAGAGATAGCTGCCATTTGAAGAGTTAAGTGATGTATGAAGCTAAGAGGATTAAAGATGGTGAGATCTTACAATCAAGAGCCTGGAATGCTCTAATACCAAATGCAGGACCAGGAAAGGGTACTTAACACATAGTTTCATACTAAGGAGAGATCTTAGATCACTTAATGATTCAAATAAGGAACTGGTAACTTAAAACAGATGATACTAAGAACACACGTAAATTAAAGAGATAGAACTAAGAACAATACAAGAACACAAGATTGGTTTTCAAGGATGTTGTATATTGATCTCAAGTTCTTTTACAAGTGTTACAAAGCATCATAAAATTACAAGGACCTGAGACACTTTTATACTACAACCTACAACCGTCACTTACATGTAAAGACAGTTAGGATTTGACTAATCTAGACAACAAGATCAATCTAAAGTCAAATGGCAGATTGCCTTTTGACTAGTGACTATGACATGCCATAGCTTACTAAATTTTACTAATACAAAAAGTCTACATGAACAAGTAAGGTAAGTTACAGACAAAGACCATTCCTACTTTTTGATAAAGCATGGAAGTTTCACCAACTTGTGTAAAGTAGGTGAACCACCAGAGCAGGCATCGGAAAGTGTGTCAGCTTTATCAAAAATTGATTCAGAGAAAGCATATTTTCTCTGTCCTCTGAAGAAATCAGTCTTCACAGCTTCGAAAGACTTTGTCTCTGAAGCTTCAGAAGATTTCATCTTTGGCTTCGGAAGATGCTAGTATTTGGCTTCGAAAGATTTCACACTTAGAATATTTTTCTGTTTGAGTGTGAAACTTCTGAAGTAACTCCTTCTGAACTGTTAGCTTCGGAAGATCTTACACTTAGACACATTTGAGAGTATAAGACTTCCAAAGCTAGTTCATCTTTGTTCCTTAGTGCATGCATGGAAGACTTGGTTGTTCTGGCTTGTTGGTTGCATCAGCCTCATATTCTTCAGATGATCTTACACTCCCCCTAGGTTGATGCTACCAAAATAGAGAAGTTCTTTAGATGTTGACAGTCCTTATTAGGATCCAGACCATACCTTTCTTCATCATCTGGTCAGGATCCCTCAGACTCTCATAATATCTTCACATGTCATAGAGATCACGTTGAGGAAGATCAAGCATGTCTTGCCAGAAAAAGACATCTTGAACTCCTTGATCTCTGATGACATACCATCTGTCTGGATTAGCAGCAAAAGTCCTAGACAAGATGGGTCTTCCAATTGCAAGAGGCTCTACTTGAATAGGAATTGGTTGAGCTGCCTCTTCATGCACTACCTCAGGATGCTCTGACTTATCTTGAGGTGTAGAGGTGGATGCCTTGGTCATCTTCTTGGAAACACTTTTCCTGGCCATCCTTTTCCTCCTCTTTGAAGTCTTTAACTAAGAGGACTGGTCTTCAGCACCAGGTTGTTCTATTATGTCTCTATCAATTGGGTTCTCTTCTCTCACAGGTTCAAAAGGAGAGAGAAGAGGACCCTGCTGTGGATCAGAAGATGAAGTTGGCTGAGATGTAGCTCTAGGTCAAGGTTGTATTGTCTTAGGGGGTTCAACCTTTACTTCAACTTCAGGTTGAACTGGACTTGGTGGAGAATGCAAGTCAACAAGCTCTCCATTCTTAGCCTTCTGCTTGATCACTCTGATATGCTCATCCATAGTGGATAGAGACATAGGACCAAGCCTCCTTTCGAATAATCCATACAGCTTCAAGAAGCTCATCATCCTTTGTCTGTCAGCAGACTTCTTTTGGCTTTTGTGGATGATGGCTCTTGACTTTGCAGCTTCTTCCCTTAGTTTTCTCTTAGCAGCTTTTCTTTCTTTGGAGACTTGTTGCTCTAGCTGCTTGAGATATTGAAATTCAACATACTCAAATGATAAGGGAAGAAGTGTAGATGCCTGATAGAGTCCTGTGGCACTCAGGTAGTTGATCATGTTTAGTCTTTCAGCTTCCTTTTCTACCTGAGGTTGTGCAGTTGCCACAACCTCTTTCTCAGGGCTTTCCTGAACTAGGGAGAGGATAGGAGCATGCTTGTAGAGTTTTTTTTGTCTCTTTTCTTCCTTGATCTTGAGGAGCAATGCTGTATCCTCTGCCTTCTTCCTCTCCTTTGACAATTCCTTATCAACCAGTTCATTCAATTCATCTAAGGAGAGAGATATGAGTTCATCAATGTTGTAGTTCCTGGTCCCCTGGTAGTTTAGCCTGGCTACCCTCAACTCATCATCTTAAGTGTTTGGCCTGGAGGCAGCCCAGATAGCAGCTTCCATGAAGCCTGGAGACCCTCTTGAACTCTCTCCCCTTAGCTTCCTCTTCCTCTCTCTCTTCTCCTCCTCGATCTCCTCAAAGGTCATCTTCCTCTTTCTTTTGTCACGCACAGACCTTGGTGACTCAGGGTGGAGAGAGCTTTGGCCTTCTTTGCTTGGTTCAGTAGTCAAGCTCTGGCCAGAGAGAGGTTGTGAAACACCTTCACTAGCTGGTGCCTCATTGAGGGTAATGCATGCTGAAGAAGATCCTGTCTCAAGGTTCACAGGTTCAACTTCTAGGCCTTCAGTCAAGGCTTCCCCTTCGAAGCTAATCTTAGGGTCCACCTCAACATCTAGTTGACCAAAAATCTCACCTGTTAGCCTCTGTCTATATAATCTTGATCTTAGCTTGAACTCTTCTAGCACCCTTTCTTGAATCCTATCTGCTAATGTTGTAGCTTGTCTGTTTTGACTTGGGTTGACAAGTGGAAGATCAATCAGATGGATGCACTCATAGAAACTCAGGTTGGAAAAAATGAAGATTTCATGTTGACCCTGAGCTCTAGAGATAACAAGAGCTCTTCTTTCTGTGTCGTACCTCCATCCCATGATTGGGTTCTCAAAGTGATGAGATGGGGTAGGCATGGCTCTGGGGTACCCTCCTCAAACAGGCTATGTATGAATGAGTCCATATCCATGTGGACTTAGGCAAGTAAGTCCACATTCATGTAGACTTGAGGAGGTTGCTGAGTATGGACCATTGCAAGTAAGGGTGGTGAGTCCTCAAAGTCCATACTCTGTGAAGAACTCCCAGGTTCTGTGACTGTTCGAACTTTCTCTCCCTTTTTAGTAGCATCACTTTCTTGCATAAGTGAGCTAGGGGTTGAGTCTGTCATATTCCTAAGTTCTTCTGGACCTGGTTGAGTTCTCCTGAATGGTCTCTCAGTTAACTTGCCCTTGAGATTGCTGATCTCAAGTTGCTGGTTATTCACCCTCCTTTGTAAGATAGTCACCTGAGATTCCAGGTGACCTATCTTTGAGACTAAATAAGTGCATGTTTTAGTCAGTTATTGCACCTTTTTTTTAGACTCCCCTCATCTTCATCAGAAGAATCACGGGGGGAGGGGGGTGAGAGAATAGGACCAAGGTCTTCTTCCTCATCACCAGTACTTTGTTCTTGGCTGCTGGATTTCCCCTGCATCATGACAACTTCAACAAAAGTGTCAAGAGGCTGGGTTGCCATGGTTGAGGTCTGAATGATGTAATCACTTGCTAAAGTGAGAGCCTCTTCCGTACGGATCTCTTGAACAGGTTTAGGGAGATCCACCTTAGTAGTGGGTGGATGAAGTAGGCTAGACATGGGTAAAACAGGAGTACTCATCTCTCCTTGAGTAGGGGTGGAGAAGAGAGTCTCATGGTACTCACTGAATCCCATGTCTTAATCATCATAGAATTCAAGGCTTGGAATTGGTTGGTTTAGATCAAGCGGTTGGGGATGGTAATTGTCCCCTGAAGGTTCTTCATTAGAGTGTTGAGACTCTGAGTGAAGGCTTAAGGCTGTGGGGGTTGTGAGCTTATCAGGCTGAGCATGAGGAACCTCAGCATTAATCATTTGAGAGATGGGAGTGGTTTGCTACTCAGGAGAAGTGAGAGCTTGAGTGTTCACTTCCTCCTGCATGGGTGATGATAAAGGGGCCTGCATAAACTGAGTAGCATGTGCAGGGGTCCGTTTGGTTTTTCTCTAGTAGGTGATGGTCATTTATGGCTGTTTAGGTGGTTAGGAAGTAGAAGGTGTGGGTTTAACACTAGCTGGTGCTGCTAGGTTGTCACGTTAAGCAATAAGCTCATATATTTTTAGGACTAGGTATATTTCTACCCCTGAGAAGCCAACAGTTGGCTTCCTCATGGTCTTGAAGATGCTAGGCTTCATCTGTTGCAATTTTAGAATATTACATGTTCCCCTCAACTGTGAGCCCAGTTCACAGTTGAGAATGTGCTAGACATATCTAGGAAACATGTAATACTCTAAGGAGTCTAAGTTTGCAAGTAAATTGGTATAAACAAATTATGAATACCTGAACTTGACCCCCTAAACCATCCCATGGACTATAAAGGAAAGGTCTTCTGGAATCTGGTCCCAACCTCCATGCTTGTTGAATAAGCTGTGTATGACGACATGGAGGAGATACTTCCACTGAGGGGAGACCTTCCCCTTTCTGAAGGTCCTGTTTGAGAAGTCACCTTCATAGCTCATCTGCTTAAAGGAGTGTTTAATAGCAGCTTTAGGAAAGGACAAATCACCTTCTACATCATCCAACTGAAGATGAGTGTTTATGGAGGCTGGAGTGATGAAGATTGTCCTCCCCTATATTATGGCAGACAGTGCCTTCTCCCCATCCTTGGTGACCTCATGGCAGGTCCTACAGAATTCCAACAACTGATCCTTATAGAAAGGAGGATCAATGGTGAAGGAGGTGAAGTAGTTTGTCAAAGAAAGGTAACGGCAAACCTCTTAGACATCGGGATCTTTCTCAGAGTCTAACAGAACAACCTGATTATGTTGCCTGTGAAGATGCATGGAGAAATCAGGTTGGTTTCTGTGATCAGGGTTGGCCATTTGAGGTAGCTTTATGGAGAACAAATATAAGAACAAAGGCGGTTTTGGGTGAATTAGGTTAGAGAAAAATGCAGATGAAGAGGATCGTCAGAAGAGGGGGAACCATTGTGAGAATATATATGAAATGGATTTGAGACAAAGTTAAAATAAAAGAATAAACTTTGAAATCCGAATGTCGGTCCCACCTCTGAAAAAGTGCCCAAAAAGGTAGTTTTCTTGGAAGTTGAAAATCTTCCGAGGTAATTTTGCTTCGGAAGTTTTAGGAAAAAGCTTCCGAAGCCAATTTGGCTTCGAAAGATATTCTTAAGATTTGTGAAAATTTTGCTTCGGAAGAAAAATACTTAGAGAATTTTTCTTCAGAGACATGTTTGGTTTCGAAAGATATTAAGACTTGGGAGTTTTATTCTAAAGAGAATAAATCTTCCGAGACTTAATTGCTTTTGGAAGAAAATTATCCTTCAAATACATGTAAGTACTTAGAAGTATATTTAAGCTTCGAAATATATTCTCAGAATTTCTTTCAAACGTAAATTTCTTATAAGTAGTTATTCGATTTGAAGACATAATTTTCTTCCGAAGGCAACTTGAAATCTTCCGAAAGAAAATATGTTTGGAAAAATTTTCAAAAATCTAAGGAATATCATTTTAAAAATTTTCTTCCAAAATAAACTAGGCTTATGAAGGTGATAAAATAGACAACTTAGGACACACACATTTTAGAAATAAAGTTGATTTAAGTTTAAGAAAATCTACTCAAAGTTAATCATCCCAATAGCTGATACAAGATATTTGAATCTCTGTTCATCAAAAGCTTTAGTGAATAGATCAGCATATTGTTCATTTGTGTTAACTTTGACTAGTTTGATTAATCTCTTTTCAAAGTTATCTTTAATCAAATAATACCTGATGTTGACGTGTTTTGTCCTTGAGTGCTGCACACGATTCTCTGTAATAAAGATTGCACTGTTGTTGTCTATATGGATGGGAGTCTCTTTGAAGTTGAATCCGTAGTCCAACATCTGATTCTGAATCCAAAGCACTTGAGCATAGCAGCTTGCAGCAGCAATGTATTCAGCTTCAGCAGTTGATGCAAACGCACAGGATTGTTTCTTGCATTGCCATGAGACAATCCTTCCACCAAGAAATTGATATCCCCCAGATGTAGACTTTGCATTCATGTTGCAACCATCATAGTCACTATATGTATAGGCATACAGATTGAAGTCAAAATTCTTTGGATACCAAAGGCTAAGCTTGGGAGCACCTTTGAGATATCTAAGAATCCTCTTGATAGCAACTAGGTGTGACATCTTGGGGTTGGCTTGATATCTTGCACAGATGCATGTGGCAAATATGATGTCAGGCCTGCTGGTTGTGAGGTAAATAAGAGACCCAATCATAGACCTATAGAGATGTTCATCCATACACTCCCCCTCAAGATTAGGTCCAAGAGAGTAGTTTCTGGCTATGGGTGTCTTAGCAACTTTACAATCAGTCATGTTGAATCTTGCAAGTATGTCTTGTACATATTTTGACTGACTTATGAAGATGCCATTATCAACTTGCTTCAATTGAATTCCCAGAAAGAAATTGAGTTCCCCCATGGCACTCATTTCAAATCTATTATTCATCAGCTTCTCAAAGTCTTTGTAGAGCTTTGGATTAGTTGACCCAAAGATAATGCATCTACATATACTTGAACCAGCATTAAGTCATTCCCTATTCCTTTGATGAAGAGAGTTTCATCTATAGTACCCCTCTTGTAGCCATGTTGACAAAGATACTGAGATAGTGTCTCATGCCACTTTCTTGGAGCTTGGTGCAGCCCATAAAGAGCTTTATCAAGCTTGCAGACATAATCAGGATGATTTAGGTCTACAAAGCCAAGTGGTGGTTTTACATACACCTCTTCATCAATCACCCCATATAGAAAAGCACACTTGACATCAAGTTGGTAGAAAATCCTTGGATGCAGCAAAAGCCAGGAATATTCTTATAGCTTCATGTCTTGCCACAGGATCAAAAACATCTGTGTAGTCAATTCCCTCTTCTTGTGTGTACCCTTGAATAACTAGTCTGAGCTTGTTCTTGATGAGAAGTCCTCTATCATCCTTCTTATTTCTAAAAACCCACTTGGTTCCTATGGTAGTCTTCCCAAGAGGAAGAGGACATAGGTTCCAAACCTTTTGTCTTTTGAATTGAAGCAGCTCCTCTTGTATTGCTTCAACCTAACTTCCATCCTTCAAAGCCTTATCAACTTTCTTTGGCTTTATCTGGGACAAGAAGCAAGAGTATAGACAAATATTTTTGTCATGGGTTTGTCCTCTTGTTGTCACCCCTGTATCAACATTTCTAATGATATTTATGGTGGGGTGTGACTTGTGGACCTGAGTTGAGGGATCATAACAAGTTGATTGGAAAGATCTAAATTAGAGAAATTCAGATCTGGCAATGGAGTATCACCCACCACATCAGCACACTTATCAAGAGAGACTTGATCCAATAAGTGTGCGACATCATTCATGTTGTCTTCTATGTAGTGGTTATCAACATCAAGAAATTCTTAATCACTGTCACCACCTCCATTTCCTCCTACATTTGAAGCTTCTTCACCTGAGTTTTAAACCTCTGAGCTGGAATTTGTAGGCATCTCAGATGTATAAGCTAAATTTGTCATGTTTGTGCTGATAGGATCTTCACTTGTAGGGTTAGTTACCACTGGAGCTGAAGTAGTATTCTTGCTTGGTCTTCTCAACTAAAATCTTGGGTCAGAATCTCCTATTGATAAGTTACCTGTAGATCTTGAAACATTCTCATAAGACTTGTTAAAACAGTTGGTAACTAAATCAAGATCAAATAGCCAATCAGGACCAGAACCTTTCACACTGGGAGTGTGCTCATTGAAGGTCACATTGGCTGACTCCTCAACTACTCTAGTTCTGAGATTGTATACTCTATAAGCCTTAGCTTGTTAGAGTATCCAATAAAGTGTCCATCATCTGATTTCTTAGCAAATTTGGCTACTTGATCTTTGGTATTCAAGATGGTGCAGGGACATCCAAATGACCTGAGGAAACTAATAAATGGCCTCCTTTTATGCCATAGCTCATAAGGAGTCTTACCAAGAGTCTTAACCACTAAAACTCTGTTCTGCATATAGCAGACTATGTTAACTGCCTCTGTCCAGAAGGTGATGGGAAGTTTAGAGTCAGACAGCATGGTTCTTGCAGCCTTAATAAGTGTCCTGTTTCTCCTCTCAGCAACACCATTTTGCTGAGAAGTCCTGGGAGCACTATATTGTCTTTTAATACCTTTTTCATCATGAAATATATCAAGGATTTGGTTCTTAAATTCTGTTCCTTGATCATATCTTATGCTCTTGAATTTGTGATTAGATTTATTCTTAATTTTCAAAATAAAGTTCTTGAAGATCTCAGAAGTCTCATCCTTAGTTCTAAGAAAAAAGACCCAAGTGAATCTTGTTAAATCACCTGTGATCACCAAACAATATGAGGTCCTTCCTAAACTCATTACACTGGTAGGGCCAAAGAGATCCATATGTAATAAGTGTAGGGGAGTAGTGATGGAGTTCCTTTCCTTTAGCTTGTGAGACACTTTATGTTGCTTCCCTTTCAGGCATGCAACACAGTGGTCATCACTTGTAAACTCTTTCTTTGGCATTCCAGTTACCAAATCATTCTTAATTAATTTATTCATATTTTTAAAGTTTAGATGGCATAATTCTTTTATGCTAGAGGAAAGACTCATCACTATTTGCTTTAGATTGAAAACAAGAAACTTCTCCTGAGGGAGATGTTTCCTGCAAGTCCATCTTGTACATATTCCCTTTCTTGGGGGTTCTAAGTCGGATATGAACTTTAGAAATGACCACCCCAGGCTTGAGAACAATTCACTCATGCTCAGTAAAGAGCATGTTATGTCTCTGATCACAAAATTAGGATACACTCAGTAGATTGTACCCAAGCTCTTTGATAAAATTTACCTTTACAATGCTGAGCTTACCATTTGTGACCATGCCACTTCCTATAATGTAACCTCTAGCATCTCCTATAAAAGCAACTGGCCCTCTATCAATTTTCTCAAAATTTTGAAGTAGAGAACCATTGCTAGTATTATGCCTGGAACAACCACTATCAATGATCCATACATTTCCCTTGGTCTTTAGCTGTTCCTACACAAGAAAGAAGTGGTTAGTTACATTTGGAAACCCAAGCCTCATTGGTCTTGGGCTTTTCAAAGTGATCTAAAGACAATGTAACAGTAACTGATCCTATGTTCAAGCTTTGAGGATCATTAGCTGTTGTTGATGAAGAACTTTTAGTCACCAGGTCTTTCTTCATCTTCCACACCATCTTTGAAAGATTGGACTTGACCTTCAACACCTTGGAAGTTTTAACAACTTCTGAAGTTTTGGAGACTGGATCTTTGGAATATCTTGCTTTCACTACAGTAGGCTTCAGTACTTCGGAAGCATTCCTTTATTCCGAGACCAAATTTTCTTCCAAAGGCAAGTTTTCACTTGTCTTCTTTTTCACCTTGGAGATTCCGAAGGAAAAAGATTTACCTTTCGAAGCTAGCTTTTCCTTCTTCTTCTCAGAAGTTTTCTCTTTGATCATGTGGATAGTACTTTTAGGATTGTAGATGAAATCCTTAGCAAGATGAGAAGTACTACCACACATGATGAAGTCCATTAGCTTCCTTCTAAGAGTCTTCTTTTAAGAGGAAGACTGAACTTGATCACTTTCCACCTCTATCTTTATCTTCACAGTTGATGCAACAAGCTTCTTAAGGAGAGGCCTGCTCTTGAAACTGGATGGTTCAGGCTGTGTAACAGTGGTACACAGCTGATCAGCCTTCTTCTCTTTGTTGAAATGATTTGGACCTGAACTAGAACTCTTGGTACTAGAGTTCATAGTTGAGTCTTCAACCTTCACCACTTCAAATCCTGCAAAGATAAACACTTGTTTCTGCTTAGTGTTGAAAGTGGCCTTGATTTCTTGAGCCTTCTTGACTTTATCCTGGCTCTCCTGATCAAGTTCTTCCTTTGAAACTTGGTCATCCCAACTTCTTCTCTTTCCTTAGGAGAACCCTTCTTAGGATGGTCTTCTTCACTCTTCTCAAACACATCCTTCACTATCTCCTCCTTATCCTCTTCAACAATAGGGTCTATGAGGGGAAGCTCATCTTCATAAGTTCTACACCTTGAAGATCTTACAAATAATAGAGTGTGTGGAGGAGCTATCTTAGTACCCAGTCCCTGCTTATTCTGATAACAAACTTATGCATGCAGGGATGAGGATATCATGTTCTTGAAGGTCTCTTCTTCAAGTACAAGTTTTTCTTCCCTGGCTTTGTTGATCACAAGCTCAGTCTTGCATTCAGTTAACTTAGTGATGAGATCTTTTATCTAAAACCTGTAGTTGGTGTGTTCGTCCTTTAGAGTTGAAATGGTTTTCTCTAAATCTTCTATTTTAAGTTTGTAATCATTTTCAACTCTTTTGAAATTAGCTTTTAAGATGTTTAAGGACTCAAAATTAGATCTCATCTCTAAGTTATAGGACCTATATTTATTGACTTTAGCAATACATTCAGGTGTACAGAGATGTTCCAGTACCTTGGCTTCTTCATGATCTGCTATCAGTTCTTGGTTTGGAGATGCATCCTCCACCTGAAAGCTCCAGTCAAATCCTCCTTCTTCAATAGCAACTGCAGCTTGCTACTTGGGCTTCTCATTCTGGTGAGCTCCTTCAGTGTAGTTTGGTTTGGTTTGTGCTTGGCCACCATTTGTCTTTAGTGCCTTGCACTCTCTAGCAAAGTGTCCTATTTGGTTACAGTTGTAACACTTCATCTTGCTTTTATCCAGCCCAAACTTTCCACTGGATATATTGCTAGGAAACATCCTCCCTGTCCTCTAGTAGAACATCTTGGCTCTGTGAGTGAGAAGAGCCATCTACTGGACTATCTCCATGTACTCCAGATCATCTGGATGGATACAGTCCAGGTCTTCAAGGGTGAAGAGAAAGTTGCTTGTGCTTTCTTCAGAAGACACAAAGTGCTGGTCCAAATGATCGATTCAACAGTGCACTTGATTCTTCCCAATGAATTTTCTATTGAATCAACACTTATAAACACAATAGCATAAGGAAAATCAATGAATATAAACCATAAATGCAATAACAAAGGCTCAAAGATATAGATGATAAACTTCCAGCCAAACACACAATAGCAACACAAATATTTTCGATTAGGGTTTTTGCCAAAAAGTCTTTCAAGATAGAAAGATTACAATATATATATATATATATAACAGACCTAGTTTCGCTGGCAGTTTCGCTGAATAGCGAAACTGCCTGACTAACTACAGTTTCACCCGGTAGCGAACTATAGATTCGCCGGGTGAACTAGATCAGCTGACTCCGGGCGAAACTACAGTTTCGCCCGTAGTTTCACTGTAATACAAAATTACATAGAAAGACAAATTACAAATAAGAAACTAACAATTAACCTATTACAAAGCAAAATAAACCTATCAACTATAGTAAGTCCGACCTATGTAGATCATCAATTCTCCCCCTAGGTTGGACCTTACTCTCAATCTTCTTGCTCTCCTCTTGCACCTTCTTCAGCTTTATCTGATGCTTCTGGTTCTGCTCCTGCTGCCCTTTCCTCTTCAGCTCTTGCACTAGCTCTAGCAAATTGTTTGGTAAGATCTTGCATATCCATCCTTAACTCGTCATCCTTGGATACTTTCTCTGCTAGCTCCCTGACCTCTCCCCTTACACCTCGAGCTTTGTTTGCCACGTTCATAAACAGACTGGCTTCTCTTCTTGTTTCATCTCTAGCTCCGGCCTTGATATGATTTTCATAAAGAGTTACAAGGTCTTCGTCACAAAAAGAAAATACTTCCATTGGATCAAACAATTTTATCTCACCACCACCTTTCAACCTAATGACAGTTTCCCCAGTATTGTTGTCTTAAAACCATTTTTCGAACTTTTGCAGTCTAGGGGAAAGTGGATTGGGCACTCTCACTCTGTTAATAGTTTTGGCTAGCTTCAACTTCAGCATAATCTTTCCTTTTCCGGTAGCCCAATCCAAGTCAATCTTTGATCTCCTCCTCCCAGTCTTCATATATCCAAAGGCTTCAAAATTATCATTCATTCCCGCCTTAATCTCTTTTTCTAACAACATAGCACGTTCACTTAGGTGGGCGTCTAAGAGAGGAATTTCAGCTAACCTTCTCAAATCCCATCTAGGAAAGGTCTTAAACGCCTTCCTTTTTTGCGTATATGAAATTTCACCACCTCTCCTTTTGATCATAAACATTTTCAATTCTGAATTGTACTAGCTCACTATCTTTTTATCACTTTTCTTCTTGCTCGGTTCACTTATGTTTTGGAAAAGAGGAGTCAATTCTTCCTATTCCTTTTCTTTCACAAACCATTCCTCCTTGCTTAGCTCAAAAACATCACCTTCTTCTGTACTCCTTTGAGCAACATATGTCATTGGGCGTCCTCCACTTCATAAAACTCAAGCTCCGAGTCATAATCCACCAGTTGTTCTTCATATTCTTCCTCTTCATCAACGAGCCTCTTCTTAGCATCTTCCTTATTTCCTCTTGTTGTTTCTTCTCTAATCATCTCAGCCCCCATCAAATCTACATCTATGTCTAATCCCAAATCAACAAAACCAGCCTCAACAACTACAGGCTCCTCTCTCACATCTCCTCCTTTATCTACTCTCTTTTCAGCTTCTTTTTCAATAACTTTTTCACCTGCTACACCACCTCCACTTGTACTGCCACCAGCCATACTTGCTTCTCCACCAATACTAGATGATCTCCCCACTCTCAAGAATGAATACTTTGATGTATCAGTCATATCATCCAACTCCTCCTGTGATAGTTGGTTTGTGTCACCAACTTTGCCTTTGAGCTCATTTACTTCCTTCAATAGCCTTTTGATTAGTTCATGTTGATCTATCATCATAATCTTCATACTTTCTATCTACTTATCTTTCTCCTTCTCTCTCAACTCTTGATTAACCAACTTGGTTTTAATCATGCTCAGTTCATTAGCCAATGAAGTATTTACATTTCTAATCACATCTTGATCCAGTTCAGATCGGGGATCCCTCCTTTCTTCGAACACCGACTGCTTATGCTTAGATCTCCTTTCGGTTTCGTGAGCCGATTCCCTTTGACCAGCCTTCTTTTTGGTCCTCCTTTCTCTTTGAACCCTCAGCTCTTCTTCAACTTCATCAATCTCAGTTTCTAGATCATATTCTTTCTCTTTAGCATACCTCTTCCTTTTCTTTATAGCATCAGCTTGTTTATCCCGATTTTCTTTAGCGTTCTTGTTTTCATTTTCAATTAACCTTCTAATATAGTTCCATCTTTCAGCAGGATACATGTTTTCTAGTAAATATGTTATTTTACTGCTGAAGTCATGTCTTATAGCTAAGCAGTCTACAAAAATTCTTGTATTCATTTGCATCAACCTCTTCACTTCTCCATGTTTTGGCAAATTGGGTTTCTTAGCATTAATGATCATCTGAACAAACCTTGGTTATAATAGCCATTTGTCTTTCTTTAAGGCCATGACGTTTTCAGTCATACATTCAAAAATCAGTCTTGCAAGATTGGTCTTTTGTCCTCTACAGTATACAATCATGGCCTTTGCCCACTATGCATTTAAACCGTCCGATCCTCCCTTCCTATGATCCAAGCACATTATGAAAACATGGACAATATATCTCCATTCCTTGGATAAAAATGATTTCTTAATTTCCTTCTTTGACCCAAAAGAAGGTCCTTCATATCCGATGCTTTGATAAGCATTAAGGACTTCAGTATCAGACATACTAATCTCATCTCCACAATCATCTTCCAACCTTAATACCCTCGCAATCGTATCAGAACTAATAATCACGTCTTCCCCAAGAACTCTTGAAGTGATCCTGTGTGGAGTAACTCCCAAGTCACACTCAGCATTGACCCAGAAATCTCTAATGTGAATGTCGTAGATCGTAGGTAAATGAGAAATGGCATAGTGAATGGAAGACTGTTTCAGCCATCTAATGCAATCTCGAAATCCAACAGTCTTTGGATTACTGTCGTCTAGGAGTGCCACTATATTAGTCTTCTCATCGAACTTTAAGTTTGCCATGAACTGCAAAAAAATAAACATAGGTAAGTAAGATATAACAAAAAGATAATTAACCAAAAAAAAAGATCAAAAAAATAGTTTCGCTGATGTGGCGAAATTGTAATTTCGCCAGACATAGCAAGACAGCTTCGCTGAAGTTATTGAAACTAAGTTCAACAGTTTCGCTGACGGGCGAAGCTATAGTTTCGCTAGGCACAATATATAGTTTCGCTGTTGATTGGTCATAAGTTCTGACCAACAAAAGTGTAGATTCGCTGTAACTCAGCCCTAGACCATGAGTTTGAGCGATTCTACACTTTCGCTGAGGACAAACCTATGAATCATACAACAGCAAAGTTGTAGGTTCGCTGATCCCAACAGAGCAGATAATGTGCTGGGCGAAAGTATAGTTTCGCTGGAAAGGTTCAAGCGAAACTGTGAGGTATGCTTGGATAGCATAACCAGATAGATTCGCTCGCAATAGGGAACTTTCGTTCAGTTTCGCTGGAAAAATTAGGTAGATTCGCTGGACGAAACAGGCGAAGTTTCGAACCAGCGAATCAAACCTAAGCAATCGATTAGGCCATAAAACCATGATTAAACCACAAATACATAGACACAATACCTACCAAAAGGTTTAGAATCAAACAATCTCGACGGAAATGATGAAAAATTTGGGTCAAATAGATTCGGCCAGAGAGAACCTAGGGCTATATTATCACGATATAGTGTGAACTGATGAACACACTGTGCTATAAATATGACCTAGTTTCGCTGTCAGCGAAACTGTAGTTTCGCTCGACATCTCAAAAGAAATTTGTGTTTGGTGAATAGTGATATTGCCAGGAGAAACTATAGATTCGCTGGGTGAACCTACAAGCGAAACTATAGTTTCGCTGGAACCAAAAACATAAAAAAAAATTAAACAAAAACAAAAAAAACATAAAAAAATAAATATAAATGACTTTTATGAAAAACGTTCTTTGTCCCACATTATCAGCACAAAACAAAGAATTAAAATAAAATTTAAAACAGATATGAAAGAAAAATAAAAAGATATGGAGACTTCTTTTTCAAGAAATTGATCCGGAGAATCAAAAGGATTGCAGATATGTTTGTTCTTTTAAACTCATGCCTTCCTCTTTTCAACAAGTAATCTGTAGCTGTTTTATCATGTTTTGGATATATTGAAAACCTCAGATGACTTGGATCCCACAGATATTCAGCAAAGTACTAATCCTGTTCTTCATGGTTTATTGAGCAATATAATTCACTTTGCTTGCAATATTTTTAAATATTTCAACAATGACTCTTAATTTCTAAGAATCATTGTGTCTTAATTATAGGGATAGATGATAAGAGCTCCAGGTCTATACTTACGTATAACAGAGGAGATAATCATTTTATCTCGCTGATGAGAGCTTCAGGTCTATACTTACGTATAACAGAGAAGATCATCAGAATGTGCCGATGACAGCTCCAGGTCTATACTTACGTATAACAGAGGAGATCATCACTTTAGGTCAATGTTCACACATAGCAGAGGAGATAAGCACGAGATATGTCACCCATTTGATTTCAATATCTATACAACCATCAAAGATTTGAAACTCTCAACCCCTTTTAGACAAGGCCTTGTATCTTTGTGCAGGCTGAAATATCATAAGGATAATCCTTGTCGTTGAGTTCTTTGACTTTTAATTAAGCTACACGATCACTGTTTACTTCGATATCTGACTGAGCCTACCAGATAATCCACTCGTTGATTTTTTGAGTTAATCGGAATAATATCTATAAAACCCTTTTCCTGAGCGTCCCGGATGGCATGAATTCTCGTTTCAATGTGCTTGGTGCGTGTATGATGAATTGGGTTTTTGGCAATCCCAATAGCAACTTCATTATCACAGAAAAGTGGTGTATGAAGAAAATTTATCCCGTAATTCATCATTTGATGTTGTATCCACAGCACTTGGCAACAGCAACTGGAGACAGCAACATATTCAGCTTCTCCTATATACAGAGATACTATAGTTTGCTTCTTACTCTGCCATGAAACGAGACTATCTCCTAGATATTGACATCCACCAGTGCAGATTTCCGATTGACTCTGCAACCACCATGATCACTGTTAGAATATGCATGTAAGTTAAAGTTACCTCCTTTTGGGTACCAAAGACCCAAACGAGAGGAACCCTTTACATAACGAAAAATTCTTTTAACAGCTTTTTCATGGGATTCTTTTAGGTTGGCCTGAAAACGAGCACAATAGCACACAACGAATGTAATATCAGGACGACTGGCTGTAAGATACATGAGGGATCCGATCATAGAACGATAGCGATGAGCATCTATGGATTTCCCATTATCATCCGGAGTTAAGCACGTCTGAGCAGTGAATGGAGTAAGTTCTAGAGAAGAATCATCCATGTTGAACTTTTTGAGAATCTCCAGAATGTACTTTTCCTGATGAATCAAAATACCAGACTGCTTTTGTTCAACTTGTAATCCCAAGAAAAAGCATAACTCCCCCATCATGCTCATTTCAAAATGATCCTTCATGACCTCTTCAAATTCTCTGCATAGTTTCTCATTTGTTGACCCGAAAATAATGTCATCAACGTACACTTGAACAATCAACATTTCACCATCAACTTCTTTCTTGAACAGAGTCATATCTATCAAACCATGAGAGAAACATTTACTCAGCAGATACTGAGTCAGAGTTTCATACTAGATCCGAGGGGCTTGATGTAGTCCATATAAGGATTTGTCAAGTTTATACACTTTGTCTGGAAAATCTGGATCCTCAAAACCTGGAGGTTGACAAACATAAATCTCCTCATCAATATTCCCATAGAGAAATACGCATTTCACGTCCATCTGAAAGACTTTAAAGTTTTTGTGAGCTGCATGAGCAAGAAAGATTCGGATGGCTTCAATTCGAGCAACTAGAGCAAACACTTAAGTATAGTCAATTCCTTCCTCCTGAGCAAAACCTTGAACAACCAACCTGGATTTGTTACGAATTATTACTCCCTGATCATCTGGTTTGTTTCGGAATACCCATTTAGTACCAATAGGAAACTTGTTTGGAGGAAGATCAACTAATTGCCAAACTTTTAATTTCCTGAACTGCTGAAGCTCCATTTGCATAGATTCAACCCAACTTGGGTCTTGAAGTGCTGCTGAGACATTTTTGGGAACTATTTGAGATACGAAACAAGCATAAAGGCATTCATTTATCAATCCAGATTGACTCCGTGTCCTCACTCCATCAGTAATAGAACCAATGATGTAATCGTGTGGGTGGTCTTTTAAGGTTTTAAAATTAGTGTTAAGGGTTATTGGATTTGTTAAAGATGAGAAGGTGGTTTGTGATGGTTGTGAAGGCTGTGATGAGGAAGTGGGTTGTGAAGACTGTGATAGGGAAGTGGGAGGTTGGTTTGGAGAAGATGATTTTGGTGGAGGTGTAGGTGGTACATCAAATAAAGGGTGAGGGTGATGGTCTATTGATGGTTGCGGATGGGGTACAGGTGGTTATGGTACAGGTGGAAGAGGTTCAATTGAAATTATGATTTCTACATTGGTTTGAGGAACCACATCATCATAAAAAACTGGAAGATTGAAAGAGTTGAAGACTGTATTTGAGTCATAGAACCATGCAGGATCAGATCCCATGTTAGGAGAATTTGATTCTTGCCAATCAACATAAAATGATTCCTACATAATACGCGTTCTTTTGTTGTACACCGATATGGTTTTTGTGAGGAGGAATAGCCAAAGAAGAAACATTCATCAGAAACTGCACCGAACTTTGACTTCTGAGCTTGAGTGTTCAGCAAGGTACATGAGCAACCAAATGGACGAAAGAAGTTAATCAAGGGTTTTCGTTTATGTAGAAGCTCATAGGGAGTCTTCATTTTGTCTTTCACAATAAGGACCCTGTTAAGTACATAAGAAGCACAGTTGACTGCTTCAGCCCAGAAAATTATTGGAAACTTTGACTCAATCAGCATAGTTCTAGCTGCTTCGATAAGCGTCCTATTCTTTATCTCAGCAACACCGTTTTGCTGAGGTGTCCTAGCAGCACTGAATTGTTGAGAATCCCCTTGCTTGCACAGAATGAGTCAACGATATGATTTCTGAATTCAGTACCGTTATCGCTTTGGATGGCTATAACATTCCTCTTGTTGACAGTCTCAATTGAAAGGATCAGCTTTTGAAGCTCTTTGGCAGTATCTCCCTTGCTTGCTAGAAATCTCACCCATGAATATCTGAAAAAATCAACTGTAACAACCAAACAATAATATTTCTTAGCAATCGACTTACCACTGATAGGACCAAATAAATCAGTATGTAACAATTCGAGGGGTTTTGAAATACTGTTTTCAAGCTTAAGCTTGTGTGGCTTTTTATGCTGTTTGCCTTGAGCACAAGCCATGCATTTTTCTACCACTGAAAAATCTTTAAGTGGTAGTCCCCTCATAAGATTGTTTTTAACTAATTTATTTATATTTTTAAAATTAACATGTCCTAATCAACGATGCCACAAGAAGGATTCGGAAGAAGAGGCTTTGGATAGAAGACATGTCACAGTGGATGTAGAATCTTGTGATCCCATATCTAGAAGATAGGTATCATTCTTTCTGGAGCACGCTTGATCACTAGATCTTCTGAAATAATGAACTCTGGTTTAAGAAATAAGCATTCGTTTGACATAAACAGCACTGGAATATCTTTATCACAAATTTGTGACACGCTTAGCAGATTGAATGCTAATTCGGGAACATAATTTACTTTCTCCATTGTTAATGAACCGTTTGAGACTTCTCCCTGACAAATCATTTTTCCACCCTTCTTATCTCCAGCAAAAGCGACATATCCTCCATTAATTATTCGATAATTTGTGAGTAAGTCTTTCAACCCTGTCATGTGCCTTGAACATCCGCTGTCAACATGCCAAAAACTAATGATAGCTTTTCTGGAATGTTCCTGGCATAAACAAAAATTTATTAAGACTTGGAAATAGGGACCCTAGTCTTGACTGACTTAGGCGTTGAAACGAAAGACTTTTTACAAAAGAAATTATTTACAAAATGATTTAATCTACTTCCAAAGGAACTATGATTTATATTTCTATTAACAAATGCCGGACAAGTTTTAAGAACATGATCATTCTTTCCACATCTAAAACATCAGGACTTCAATCTTTTCTTGTTACATCTTAAAACAGATGCTTGATCAATTAATATTTCTTCCTCACCTTCAGACGTGTAAGAATTCGAATTGCTACATGAGTCATGTGATTCTTTTAATATTTCCTTTGTAACTTTCATTTTAGCAAATCCGGATTCATTTTCGTTAATATTGTTAACATTTGAGGAAGTTGTCTCAATATCTTTAAGATTTGAAATCCGACTAGGTGTGAAAGATGGGATAGGATGAGAAAGAAACTTTTCAAAATAATTTGGGTGTGAACGTCTATTTGAAGCATTAGGTAAACAATTATCATAACTATAATCAAGTGAATTTGAAACATCATCATTAGATTCACTGACATCAGAGGATAAACAAGATGAACTAGAACTAGGGCTACATGAACTACTGTCTGTGAAAGACGTTTGTGACATAAATCTACTTAAGCTACTGTCTATAGAAGACTTTTTGGAATCTGAAACATTAAAACTAGAGCTGCCCAGACCACTACTTGCACTATAATCATATTCCTCTCGAATGTCCTTATGATTTACTCATTCTAAACCTGCATATAAACTGTCAGTATCTTTTTGAATTAATTCATTAGTTGGATGAGGTGTAGGCATAGGAGAATAACAATAAGTGCTAGGTGGAGGATAAACATGAGTGGTTTCTTTGCTTCCCAAACCAGTCTTAATTCTAGCCCCCCTTTGATTCTTGCAAAGCTCCTCAAGTTTCATCCCAGAAATTGTCCATTTTTCAAGTTTGGTTTTTAATTTGCATGTTTCAAATTCAGCAAGTGCCACACGTTCAGTTAAAGCATTTATTTCAACATTTCTTTCCAAAAGATTTCTTTTTAAATGCTCATTTTCTTTTAATGCTTCATTTAACTTAACAAAATATTTAGACTCATTAGTTTTAAGTTCCTTATTAATTTGTTTCAATTCCTTTTCATTTTCCAACAACAATCTATTTGCCTTGTAAACCCCAAATAAATGGATCTTGCAAGGAGGAAAGCACATGTCTTGAATTACCTCATAAGGGAGACCCATAACTACCTTTTCAGCAGCCAGGGCCTTGTCACACTGACAGACCGGAGTATTCTTCTTGTCAGTAACATCCTTCACTGCATTCCCACTATCCTTCTCAGCTTTACTGTCTTCTTTCAAATTTTCTTTTGACTCACCCATCTTCTTTTCATCTTCAATACCTGCTTTCTTACATTCACTCTCTTCATCCTGAACCCTATCCTTGCTGCTTTCACCATTAACCTCTTGAGTCTCAACATTGAGCTCTCTAAAAGGATCAAAGTCATTAATAGATTCCACTTCACTATCCATTAACTAAGCCACAAGTGCATGATTGATTTCTTCCTCAGTTTCCTTAATTTCTGCGCTCCAATCAAAATTTGAGATAAGAGTTGTTTCCTTCTTTGCCTTGACTTCCTCCTTGTCAGTGATTGGGATAACTTTAGAAGTTCCAGAAGTTCTTGGTTCAGTAATGATAGGATTAGGATATTCTCTTTTGAAATGCCCTAATTGCTTGCAGTTGAAGAATCTCAATTTCGACTTATCAAACCCAAGCTTAGAATTCTGATTCTGATTTCCAAAGCTCCTTCTACCAGTTTGTTCCAGGAATCTTCTTGCACGTAGTGTGAGCATGGCCATTTGCCATTGGATGTCTATTTCTTCTAAATCATCTAGATCAACTTGATACATATCTTCAACTGTCATTCCTTTTCCCTTTAACTCCCCCGCAACTAAAGCTTCATAACTGTGCACGAACATCCTAAATAATGCCATAGTATCTGATGGAATCTGAGCAGTGACAAAAGGTTTTGAGCTTGAACTAACACCTGTAGACCCCCCACTGGACATATTTGAAGCACCAAATCCTGTAGAACCACCATAAGCTGAACCATACATAGATGAGTTTGCAGCGGATGACATTAATGCAGCATTTTGTGGATATACAGTGGCTGACATCATGGATTGATTGTATTCTGTTCTCTTTAAATCCAAATCAAAAGATTTCAGTTTGTTGATTACATCCATAAGTTTGTAATCAGCAAAGTTTCTTTCCTGCTTCAACATCCTAACTTGCAGGCTCCATTGAGGTGGAAGTGAGTCCAAGAGTTTAGAGACTTGTTCATGATTTCCCAACTACTCATCATATTTCTCTAAGGTGCTTGAGATGGACAAAAATCGATTGGTTATATCAGTAAGGCTTTCATTTTTATGTCTTACAAAAGAATTAAACTCCTTTTCAGCTTGATCTTTCCTGTCTTTCCTCAGATCTTCATTTCCATCATAGAATTCACACAAGGAGTCATACAAAGATTTTGCATTCTTGTGTTCAGTAAATCGGTTATAGATGTCTTGAGATAAGCAGAGAGTTAAAGCTCCAAAAGCTTTCTGGTCACGATCAATTAACTTCAAGTCTTTTTCAGTGAAGGTAGATGAATCGGTGTTTGGAGAGGTGACTTGACTGACAGTGACAGTTGGGGTATGAGGACCATTTACAATTGATTCCCATTGATTGTGATCGGTGTAGTAAAGAAGGCTTTCAAACATCTTTTCCAGTCCTCAAAGTTATCACCATTTATAAGCCTCGGTGGCCTATTAGGAGCAACACTCTCCAAGTCAGATATGGTAATATTGGTGGACATCATTAACTAAAAGAGGATGATTTCGCTGACAAACAAGTAAATTCGCTGGTAGATTCGCTAGTAGATTCGCTGTAATACAAGCAGTAGTTTAGCTCGAATCAATGATCCAAAACTCTAGTTTCGGTGATAGTTTCGCTGAGACTAGTAGAACTTTCGTTCTAAAATAGATTCGCCAGCACTTTCGCTCGTAGTGACTAGCTGACAGTTGAACTTTCGTTCAAAGATGGACTACTTTCGCTAAGAATAGCACTTGAATTTGAAATCACCAAAACCAGCAGTTTCATTGGCAAATTCACTGGCAGAACAATAGTTTCGCCCGATGAATCTGAAACTCCTTTTCACAGCAGAATCAACCCAAACTCATTCAAAACACACTAAATTTGGAATCTGATGATTATAGTAGCTTTGTACATCAAAAACACACCATCCTCAATCTATTTCCATAACAGAAACACCCAAAATAGATTCTAAAATAGATGGAACAGTAACTTTTTCAAAAAATAACCAAAAACAGCCTAATCAAGAGCACAAAGGCTCTGATACCATATTGTTGGTCCAAATGATCGATTCAACAGTGCACTTGATTTTTCCCAATGAATTTTCTATTGAATCAACACTTATAAACACAATAGCATAAGGAAAATCAATGAATATAAACCATAAATGCAATAACAAAGGCTCAAAGATATAGATGATAAACTTCCAGCCAAACACACAATAGCAACACAAATATTTTCGATTAGGGTTTTTGCCAAAAAGTCTTTCAAGATAGAAAGATTACAATATATATATATATAATAGACCTAGTTTCGCTGGCAGTTTCGCTGAGTGCCTGACTAACTACAGTTTCACCCTTCAGCGAGCTATAGATTCGCCGGGTGAACTAGATCAGCTGACTCCGGGCGAAACTACAGTTTCGCCCGTAGTTTTACTATAATACAAAATTACATAGAAAGACAAATTACAAATAACAAACTAACAATTAACCTATTACAAAGCAAAATAAACCTATCAACTATAGTGAGTCCGACCTATGTATATCATCACAAAGGCTTGTGAAGAGTTTGTATCTTGGAATGGGCTTCTATGGATGTAGCTCTCTCTTGGTGTCTTCAGGAAGGTGATGAAAGGACCCTTTTGTGAGTTGTCAGGGTAGCAGATGAGATGATGCTGTGGTTCTCTGTAATCCCTTTCAACCACATGAAGGGCTGAACTCTGCTGAATACTGGAGTTACTAGATGAATTTTGCATGTTCATCTCCATCTGGTAGCCACTGAGGATACCATACAACTCAGTAAGAGTAAGGGTCTTTAGGTTTTCAGTCCTCTTAATAACCATACAATAATGTGTCCATTGTCTGGGAAGAGAGAACATGAACTTCCTCATAATATACTTGTTCTCAAGAGTTACTCTAACATCCACTAGAGTATCCATAATCTCAACATACCTGAATTACTGTTGAGTCGTGGTTTTACCTGTCTTGAAGGTGAAATTCTCAAACTGCTACTTCGATAGGTCCTTCTTATTCTCTTTTGCTTCATTTAACCCCTCATACGTCAGCTTCAGTGCATCCCATAATTTCTTGATAGTCTTGCACTTCTTGAAGCCTCTGTAGATTGAGTTTGGAAGAGCAGTTTGGAGGGCGGTCATGGCCTTCTGATCAATATCAATCTTCTTCCAGTCTTGATCAGAATAATCGGCCACTTCCTTTGGTATCATACCACCACCAGCAACAGCTGAAGGGGTGGATGGTACATGAGGCCCAAAGACAACAGATCCCCACATCCTAGAGTCTTAAGACTTGATGAAGCCTTCCATTCTTTGGCACCAAGTGTCAAAGTCTTTAGGAGTGATCAGTGGAGACTTAGTCATAGTACCAGTTTCCATATCAGCCTTGGTGATAGCTTCCATTTGAGATGTTAAGTATTTTATGAAACTGAAAGGATTAAAGATGGTGAGATCTTTCAATCAAGTGCCTAAAATGCTCTGATACCAATTTCAGGACCGTGTGAAGGGTGGTCAATACAATTAGTCTCACAATAAGGAGAGTTTTAGAACACTTAACATATCAAATGGGGAACCGGGTTTGTGTGAGATGATACTTAGAACACAAGTAAGTAATAAGACAGAACTAAGAATAAAGAAGTATGGTTTTCAAGGATGTTGTATATTGCTCTCAAGTTCTATTACAAGTGTTACAAAGCATAAAAGAATTACAAGGACCTGAGATACTTTACACTACATCTTACAAACGTCAATACTTAGAAAGACAGTTGGAAACACTAATCTAGACAACAAGATCAATGTAGAGTCAAAAGGCAGATTGCCTTTTGACGAAGTGACCATGACATGCCATAACTCACATCCTTTTCTAATATAAAAAGGTTAACAGGTACAATAGTAGGAAGTTACAGACAAAGATCTTAATCTACAGTTTACAAAAGCATGGACTTTTCACCAACTTGTATAAGTTGGTGAGTCTTCAAAGCTGCAGCTAGGGCTACAAACGAACCGAACGAACACGAACAAGGCCTTGTTCGTGTTCGTTCGTTAAGAAATATACTTGCTCATGAACTGTTCACGAACACTTATCGAACGGGATTCTTTGTTCGTGTTCATTCGTTAAGAAAATGAACCTGTTCATGAACTATTCACGAACACTTACCAAACACAAATGAACATAATCATAAGCAAACGAACACAAACAACTTTTCATGAACATGACGAACACAAAAAAGCTCATTAACACAAACGAATACAAATGATTATAAATTTATTTTAGAATAAAATTTATATTTATATTACAAACATTACACAAAATCAATCAAAAATAAACAAATACTTAACATAAATATAAAAAAAATACTTGATATAATAGTCATAAAAATAACTGACACAAAAATTAAGAATATAAATGAACACATTAATGAACATAAACGAAAACATTGTCGAATGTTCAGGAACGGACATTAACGAACATAAACGAACATATTATCGAACGTTCATGAACATAAATGAACGAACATGGCTCGTGTTCATGTTCGTTCATTTAACTAAATGAATGAAATTTTCTTGATCGTGTTCATTCATTTACTAAATCAACAAACATAAACAAACTTCCCGCCGAACGGTTTACCAACTGTTGACTGAACGTTCAGTTCGTTTGCAGCCCTAGCTGCAATGGATGGTGTGTCAGCTTTATGAAAAAGTAGATCAGAGAAAGCATGTCTTCTCTGTCTTCGGAAGAAATCAGTCTTCACAGCAAATTAGATTCAGAAGACTTTGTCTCTGAAGCTTCGAAAGACTTCATCTTTGGCTTCGGAAGATTTGGACTTTGGCTTCGGAAGATTTTACACTTAGAGTATTTTCTGTAGAGAGTGTAAAACTTTCGAAGCAACTTTTACCTTGTACATTCAGTGCATGCATGCAGGAAGATCCTTGGTTGTTTTGGCTTCTTTGGTTGCATCAGCCTTATAATCTTCTAATATAACCTTACAAATAACGAAGGCTCTACCCTTAGCACCACCATTGCCATTTCCATTTCCACCATTCTCCTTCCTATTATCAGCACGGTTACCACCATTACCATAATTGTTGTTCATTCTTAGCTTTGGGTAATTTCTCTTGAAATGCCCGATTTGGCCACATTCATAGCAGCTCTTCTGATCATCCTGTTATGGTGATTGCTTGGCTATTATGTTCACGTGACAATTTTTGGCAGCGTGGCAAAATTTTCCACACCTCTCATGGGTATTCTTGTTGCATGGTTCGTTATGGTGATTATTGCATTTGTTGCACTTTGGTAGTGTCCCGGTATAACCACTGTCGTGCTGTGATGATGAAGAAGATTGGTTGAATGTACGGGAGTTGTCAAACTTCCTGGATTGTTATGGCTACTGCTGAGAGGTATTTTGCTTGTTGTTGGAACCAGACTCCCACTTCCTCTTGTTGTTTCCATCAGAAGCAGCTGACGCAGAACCGCGCAAGGGTAGCTTACCATGCGCGATAGCCTGGTTGGTCAGCCTGTGGGCAAGTCTGATTGCTTCATGTATAGTGTTTGGTCTAGCAGCAGTGACCATACTCTGGATTTCTGGAGCTAACCCATACAGATACCTTTCAATCCTCAAGGAAGGAGGGTTGACCATATTGGGGCATAGAGTAGTGAGCTCATGAGAGCGAGTAGTGTATGCCTCGATCTCAGAACCTAACATCTTCAGATTCCAAAACTCCATCTCTAATTTCTGCACCTCATTATGGGGCAGTACCCCTCCTTCATTAGATTTTTGAAATCTTCCCAGGTAGTTTGGTTGGAGATCTCCACCCCCAGCATTTGAACTTGGGTGTTCCATTAAGATAGGGCAGCTCCATCCAGCGTCCTGTAGCATACTTCACCCGGCTTGCCATCGGGAAATTGGACATCTCAAATACTAACTAAAGCTTCTCAAACCGGCGTATGAGTCCTACAGCTCCCAACCCCAGTAAACGGGTTGGGTTTGCTGTCCATGAAGGACTTGAAAGTACAAACCCCATGACCTGCAACAGTTTTAGATCAGGACTTTGGAATTCTAATGAGTGTTATAATTTAACAGGATTGACGGAATGTTGATGTCAGGAATGAATTTGGTATTGCTTAACGATCAGAGCGGGCTATGGGTTGGGGTTGGGGTTGGGGTTGGCCAACACGTCAGCCACATGCTGGTTAAGGAGTGAGGCTAGTTCCCCTGGAGTCATGTTGATTGTACCACGACCATGTCTGCGTCCACATCCAGACATTCTTAACAATCACAACATACGAAAATAAGTAAATATGCAACATATCAACTCCATTTAGGTATAAGCAATTAAAAGAATTTAGCACACACACAACAACGTGTTCAAATAATAATTTCTGGTAAAATAAATTGTAAGTGCGTCTACAATTAATCAAACCAAATATCAAAATTCAAAAATATTAGTCGGATGGAAAACAACCCTTCCCATCTAGATGTGAAATAAACAAAAGTCTGATAAACAAATGAAACAAATGAAAGATGAAATCAATAGGAATCGACAGATCTGGTGCTGTTCTTGGGCTCGTCCTCAGGCTGCTCCTCAGGCTCCTCTTCTGGCGCTTCCTCTGGTTCCTCTTATGGATCTTCCTCAACAGGCTCCTGCACTGCATTCAATGCCTTGACTTGATCTTCCAGGATGTCGAGTCGCTGACTATTAGCAGCGATGTCCACTTCATCACCACCTACTCGCTCAGTTAGGTCAGTGACACGAACCACATGGGTGTTATGATGATCTATGAGTACGTTAAGTAGCTTCCTCAATTCTTTAATTTCTCCCGTTGCTTCCCGCATTCCTTTCTTCAGTGCCCTATCGTCGTCCCAAACTCAGTAATGCGCTTGCGCTCGACATGCAGAGTGACTGCCATAGCAGCCATGGCTTGCTCAGGAGGACATGTAAGAGGAGGTAGAATAGGGGCATCAGGGCTCCTATAGGGGGTGGATCTAGTCCGGGGCCGACGTTCAGGAGGTAGAGGAACATTCATCTCCTGACTCAGCATGGTCATGTAGTGAGGTTAGTAGTCCCATCGGTGTATTGGGGGTACTGGGGTAAAGCAAAAGGTTGGTCATAGTCAAACTCCTCATTGTTATTAGGGCGCATGGGCCACTCGTACGGACCCGTGGGTGGAGGTATGGAGTCAAAGCAAACAGGCCTTTTTCCCCGAGAAGAAGAAGAAGGTGCAGAAGTAGATGAGCCATTCCTGCAAAGAACCACTCATAGGAATGAGCAACAGCAAGCAATCCAACAAAGCAAAGCAAACAAGGCTAGGTAACAAAGCTAGATGTGTCTATATGCATGTAACTAAGGCATCAGGCTATAGTCTAAATGCAATGAAAATGAAATGCAAATTTATTTTAGTTCGCTATAACTATTGGCTCTGATACCAATCTGTCACACCCTCAATTTCCATAAACGGGGTTTTGCCGTTAGGCGCGTGACATACCAGGATCTCAGCAGAAAGTTGCACCAAACGACACATTTATTACAAAACATAGTTATTCATTAATAATAGAAATTCCCAAAAATATAGTTAACAACAAATCATGAAAATACTTGCGGAAGCATAATTCAATCATAATTCAGATGGCCCAAAACACGAGTAAACCCATTAATATAACTTGTAAAAATATGAATAGTTCATTTAACCCAAATGATGATGAATGCAATGATGTGATGATCCTAGTCGTGCATAATTAAAAACCTAAAAGAAACATGCTAAAGTGTCAACACAAGGTTGGTGAGTTCACAGGTTTTGATAAACAGTAACGTAATCGAAAGCAGATCTAGTAAACAAAGTAATATCAGTAGATAGCTAGTCTACATAACAAGTTACTTAGTGTATGAAGTTCGCAACCAAAGCTGACAATGTAGATGAATGCCTCGACTATGGCTACCAGACCACAACAACAGAAATTTGGTCAATTAAACACCCGTTTGACATCCCCAGGTGGGGTTTGTCAAACCCAGTAGATCTACTTCGAATTACCTCGCTAAAATACATAAATTAACAGTTTGAAAGTGAGGCTTAAATTAGTACAACACTAGTAAACATGTGATAATACAGTAATACTGATTAAACGAAGAACATTTCTGAAAAGAACATGTTCTTTTTCCCAAAAAGAATATAAGTAAGATGGGGCCGTAAACTCACCTCAAATGCATAGCAACACGTAAATGTAACACAAATGGTTGGGTTCCAATTAACCTGAATTTCATTTAATATTTAATTGAGATTAAATATTAATAACAAAAATAATCATTGAGAATAGAATGGGTCCCAACAAAATCGAGCCAATTAGCAAAGAATTGCTTACCAAGAGCAAAAAAATCAATTTCTTCTTCTTCTTGAAACCGAGAGGAAAAACTTTCAGCTTCTTTTCTTTCTTCCTTGTCGAAAGCAGATGGTAAAGAACACCAATATGGGCGGTCATACCCATAAATAATAAAATAGTTAACTTTTGTACTTTTTACACAAAGCCCCCTCCACTATTGCTCTTTTTCATTCTCTTCAAGATACTTTTATTTCTTTCTTTTTATTACTTTTCTTTTCTTTCATTTTGACAAGAACTTTTTGGGTGTTACAAGTCTACCCCATTTAAAGAGGTTTCGTCCCCAAAACCTGTCACTCTTCGAACAATTATGGGTAATACTGTCTCATTTCTTCCTCTGTCTCCCACGTAGACTCAGAACCCTTTCGGTGTTTCCACTGCACATGCACAAGTGGAACCACTTTATTTCTTAATATTTTCTCCTTCCTGTCTAGGATGGCCACCAGTTGCTCCACGTAATTGAGCCTTTCATCCACTTCGATATCTTCCAATGACACAATCATATCTTCATCGGCTAAGCACTTTCTCAGATGAGATACATGGAACGTCGGATGAATTCCACTTAACTCATCGGGCAGTTCTAATTGATAGGCCACCTCTCCTACTCGTGCGTTGATTCGGAAAGGCCCTATGTACCTTGGGCTCAGGTTACCTTGTTTCCTGAACCAGATGAACCCCTTCCAGGGTGAGACCTTCAACATGACTCTATCACCCACGTTGAGTTCAATTGGTCTTCACCTTTTATCGGCATACGACTTCTGTCTATCCTTGGCCGCCTTCATAAAGGCTTTAATCTTTTCTAACTTTTCAGTCGTAGCCTCGATCACCTCCACGCTTCCCAACTCCTTCTGCCCAATGTCTCCCCAACATACGGGTGTCCTACACCTCCTAACGTATAGCATCTTGTATGGTGGCATACCAATGCTGGCATGATAACTGTTGTTGTATGAGAATTCCGCCAACGGTAGATGATCATCCCAACTTCCTCCAAAGTCGATCACACATGCTCGGAGCATATCCTCGAGCGTTTGAATCGTCCTCTCAGACTGACCATCTGTCTGAGGATGGTAAGTCGTGCTAATGTGTAGCCTTGTCCCCATTGCATCATGAAATCTTTTCCAAAACTTTGATGTGAACCGGGTGTCACAATCTGACACGCTAGACACTGGCACACCATGACGACCTACAATCTCTTTAATGAACAAATCCGCCAGTCTCTCAGATGAATACGTCTTGCGGATCTGTAGGAAGTGAGCACTCTTGGTCAGACGATCAACTATCACCCATATTGTATCGTACTCCCTTGCCGTACAAGGTAGCTTCGTAATGAAGTCCATGGTGATGTGCTCCCATTTCCACTCGGGTATATCCAACTGTTGGATCTTCCCGTATGGCTTCTGATGCTCTACCTTCACTTGCAAGTAAGTAAGGCACTTACTCACATACTCCACTACATCATGCTTCATACCAGGCCACCAGTAATCTTTCTTCATATCTTGATACATCTTGGTAGCGTCGGGATGAATGGAGTATCGATTTTTATGAGCTTCATCCATAATCTGCCCCCGTAGGTCTCCGTAACGAGGGATCCACATCCGCCCGAAGCGGGTTCTAACTCCGTGGGTATTTTCTCCCAACTCCGTTACCAGACCTCTCATCCTTTCAGAGTTAAGGCGATCTTCTTTCAATGCCTTATTTTGAAATTCTTTAACCTGTGTCATCACATTAGAGGTCATCACCAGTTGATAGGCTTTCACCCGGATAGGCTCGGGTCTTTCCTTTTGGCTGAGGGGATCAGCCACTACATTGGCTTTACCCGGATGGTAATGGATCTCACAATCATAATCCTTGATCAACTCTATCCACCTCCTCTGCCTCATGTTGAGATCCTTTTGCTCGAAGAAATACTTTAAGCTTTTGTGGTCCGTGAAGATTGTGCTCTTTGCCCCATACAGGTAGTGCTTCCAAATCTTTAGTGCAAAAACCACAGCCGCTAGCTCTAAATCATAGGTGGGATAATTGACCTCGTGAGTTTTCAACTATCGGGACACGTAGGCTATTACCCTTCCACGTTGCATCAACACGCACCCCAGTCCCGAGTAAGAAGCATCCGAATATACCACTAAGTCTTCACTCCCATCGGGTAATGTCAAGACAGGAGCTTGAGTTAATCTTGCCTTTAACTCCTCAAAAGCATCCTCCTATTCCGACCCCACACAAACTTCAAGTCCTTGCGAGTCAATTTAGTCAAAGGTGAGGCTATCTTGGAAAAGTCTTGAATAAATCTTCTATAGTAGCCCGCCAATCCCAAGAAACTTCGAATCTTGGATGGCGTCTTTGGAGAATTCCATTGTATCACCGCCTCAACCTTCACTGGGTCCACCATAATTCCTTCAAAATTCACCACGTGACCTAAAAATTGAACTTCACGCAACCAAAAAGCACACTTAGAGAATTTAGCATATAGCTTCTCCCTTCAAGTGTCTCTAACATTTCGCGTATGTGGCCGACATGTTCTTCTTCGCTCTTTGAATAAATCAGGATATCATCAATAAACATAATCACTGATTTATCTAACATTGGCCGACACACTCGGTTCATCAAATCCATAAAGGCAGCTGGTGCGTTAGTTAGACCGAAAGACATAATGAGAAACTCGTAGTGTCCATAACGCGTGCGAAAAGCTGTCTTAGGAATGTCTTGCTCCTTCACCTTCAACTGATGGTAACCAGATCAGAGATCTATTCTTGAGAAGCAACTGGCACCTTGGAGCTGATCAATCAAGTCATCTATTCCCGGTAAGGGATATCGGTTCTTCACCGTTAGCTTGTTTAACTCTAGGTATTCTATACACATCATCATACTACCGTCCTTCTTAACAAACAAGACCGGAGCACCCCAAGGAGAGATGCTCGGTCGGATGAACCCTTTATCCATCAACTCCTATAGTTGAACCATTAGTTCCTTAATCTCAGTTGGAGCTAATCCGTACGGTGCTTTGGCAACAGGTTGAGCACCGGGTATCAGATCAATCTGAAACTTAATCTCGCGATTCGGTGGCACACCTGGTAAGTCTTCTGGGAACACGTCCGGAAAGTCACACACAACTGGTACCTCAGACAATTGTGGTACTGATGCGTCCACATCCTTTACGTAAGCCAGGTAGGCACTCCATCCCTGCTTCATGCACTTCTCTGCCACCGCCATCGAAATCACCTTCGGAACCGTAGTGATGCGATCACCGTAGGCCGTCACTGAACTTCCATTGGGCGCAATTAATCAAATCATCTTCTTGCGACACATGATATTTGCCTCATAGGCTGCTAACCAATCCATCCCTAGTACTACATCAAATCCGCCTAGGGGCATCACAAATAGTTTAGCAGAGAACCTATGGCCTTCTAGTTCTATGTCGCAGTCTTCTATCATATCAGAAATTCTGGTAGACTTACCAATAGCATTTTCTACATCAAATGGCTCATCAATACTTCTACTACTAACAGGCAACTTAGCACAGAAGGCAGCAGAAATGCAACTCCTACTAGTACTAGAATCAAACAACACAGAGGCATAAGTTTGGTTTACTAGAAACATACCTAACATGATATCGGGGTCTACCCGGGCCTCCTCCCGTATCATTGTGAAGGCTCTAGCACTTGCTCTCTGTCCTCCTTCCTCCGTCCTCTTTTTCGCCCCGGAACTCTCTGCCCTTTGCTTCTTGCAATCCCTGCTCACGTGTCCCTCTTCCCCACAGGTATAACACCTCAACACCCTACAATCCTTAGCGACGTGACCAGGTTTCCCGCACTTGAAGCAAACATTTAATCCCAACCTGCATTCCCCGATATGCTCCTTCCCACACTTACCACACCTCTTCATCCCCGAGCCTGCTACAACCACCCGTCGGTCATCCACCCTAGACTTCTTGATGTTTGGGGTGAAACCACCACACCCAAACCGTTTCCCACTCCAGTTCTTGTCACCACCACTTGTCTTCTTCACCTCAACCACCACCACCTCTCTCTCATCGTAAAACCTCCCAGCCAGATCCACTGCCGACCAAAAGTGCTTGGTCGGGCAGCAATCAAGTGCCTGCGGATATCAGCCGCAATCCCTGCACATACCTCTTAATCTTCCTCGACACCGGCGTCACCTGATCCGGCACCAGCCTCGCCATCTCATTAAACTTGGTAGTGTACTGCCGGTGTGTCATGGTTCCCGCCTCAAGCTGTAGGAACTCTCTCTCTATCTTGTCTAGTTCCTTGTGAGGAAAAAATTCCTAAATCACCATCTTCTTCAACTCTCCCCATCTCATCCTCCCGATGGCCCTGCTGCCCTCGGCTTGAACAATATTGTCCCACCAACACAGAGCCAAGTCAACGAAAGAGTGAGTGGCGAACTTCACCTTCGGGTCCTCCCTACACTCACTAAACTCTAACACCGCCTCCATATCTCTTTCCCAACGGTGAGCAGCGGCAATATTACACCGTTGGAATGCCCGGTAGCTGCATCCCCTCGCGGTTTCCCACACTACTACCTCCTCCTCATCACTGGAGGCTGCCTTCCTCAGCATTCAGTTCCTCCTTATTATTGTGACCCCTCTCATTCCCCTTTTTCCCCATTGTAGTCCTTCTCTCCTCCTCTTTCTCCTTCCTCTCAACCTCCCTCACTGCCTGGATGACTTCAGTCACTACAGACGGTAGGATCATCTGCATGACTTGATGCACTTCCTCCATAACTTCCTCCTTTACCGAGGCTCTCAGGTTAGCACTCTCATCCACATACTCCGGGTGAAGAAGCTCAGGCTCAGCAGGAGCCATCTCTGCAGTCCTTGTCTTGTTTCTTGTGGCACGTGGCCTAGCACCACGACCACCCCGTGTTACTCCATGAGAAGCTTTCGACGATCGACCTCCAGCCATCCTCTAATCACTATAAGATTCAAACACCAACACGATCATTCAAGGTAATAGCTCAGTTTATGTTAATTATATTAAGTCGCTAATTACAGTGGCCAGTTGTGATTAGCTACTTACTTTACCTCTTCATCCCCCGAGCATTTCCTATCCTGACTACATTAGTATTCAAATCTACAACAAGCACATAAACCAAATTGCACATGCACATGCACATAGTGCCGTTTAACATTAAGAAAAGAAATACCTGATGGCACGTAGCTTCTCGGGCTGGCATCCCTCCATTCGGTCCCATTCTCAGTTTAAGTTTAGGTTTTTGAAAATATTTACCCATTTCTCTTAAACTTTGGATCTGATACCAACTTGTAAGGCCCCGTTCCCGGAGACCTCAAAGTTGGACAATCATAGCATTATTATATTAAACAATACACATTTCATAAAATATTGTAGCGGAATTAAGTTAACAAAAACCATTCATGCATATAATTAATGTTGCAAAATAATACATCATTGTAAGTTAGGGTTACAAAATAATCAATTAGTTGCATTACAATACAACAAAATCATTAAGCATGAACGGATGCCAGTCTTGCCCCGATGCGTAGCTACCCTCGCGTGCCATCCTCAGCAATAATTACCTGCCAACTGAAAATGCATAAAAGTCAGCGTTGCTGAGTGAGTTCTAGTTTTTTTTTTTCAATTAAAATCCTTAGTTTATATATATATAAATATCATTTTCTTATAATACTTCCTTTTCATAAATCCGTTACTCCCGTACATGATCACACATCATACGTACAACAAGATAATATTTATTATTATCTTTATTATCTTTCTCATTCTTTCTTTCATTATTATCTTTCACTTTCCTTTCGGACCAATGTGCAATACCCCGAACATTATGCACGAAACTGATACTGGGCCGAAGTCTATAAATAGACCCCTAACATTGTGCACAAAGCGTGACCCAGTACCTAGGGTATGCTACAAGGGTCATGACAATCTCAAAGATTGACCCTGTGTACATCCTTTGGTTTAGCTAAACCGTACACAGTTGAGCTAACGACAATATGGTCGTGCACCTCCATTCAATTTGCTTGCAAGACTTTCATTCATTTATTATGCTCCATTTTTCATTAATATTAATCTTTCACTTGATTAATGATAATATTTTACGAGCATAATCACACCACGTAAAGCCACATAATAATATATAATAAGGAACATAAGATCAGCCCAAAAATATGCATAAAATAATCAAATACAACCATCAAATCAATCCAGGGTCAAACCCTAAAATTTCTATTTTCCTAAAATTTTAGAAATTTTTCTAAGTGTTCTAGGCGAATGAACACTATATGGGCACATGTGCTAACACTTAGGCACCTGGGAACCAATCCTGGGTGCATGGGGTACTATTCAGGCACATGACTAACACTTAGGCATTTCTGGGCAGTGGGCACATGGGAAAGACTTAGGCGCATGCATAACTTTTGGGCGCATGAGGTACTGTTCAGGCGCATGACCTACACTTAGGCGCCTGAGCAAACTGGCTGGGTGCATGGGGTACTGTTCAGGTGCATGGGTTAACACTTAGTATATTCAGCAAATTTTCAGGCGCATGAGGACTATAGGGCGCATGAACTTCACTTAAGTTTTTCTAAGGCAAACATTTCAGGCTCATGGACCTTGTTTGGGCGCATGGCCAACAATTGTATACATTTCAGTAATAATTTCAAACCCAATCAGTATTCTAACCTGTTCGAGGCTTATTCCTATCATACTAAGCAACAACAACCCATAAACAACCATAAAACACAAACATATGCACACAATACGTACGGGTAGCATAAAACAATTGTAAAACCCTTTTTAACATGCATTTTCAGCCTCAAAAGTTTAAAACACATACAAACCGGGGTCTAGAACTCACCTATTGCAGCCAACAAGTAAAACTCCTCCAAACTTGTGTGCAAAAGAGTTCCAACACCTAAAACAACCAAAATAAGCATCCAAACACATAAAACACTTAAAAATCGGTTTCATGGTTGAAAAACCCAACAAAATCGAGCCAATTAGCAAAGAATTGCTTACCAACAGCAAAAAAATCAGTTTCTTCTTCTTCTTGAAACCGAGAGGAAAAACTTTCAGCTTCTTTTCTTTCTTCCTCAATGAAAGCAGATGGTAAAGAACACAAATATGGGCGGCCATACCCATAAATAATAAAATAGTTGACTTTTGTACTTTTTACACAAAGCTCCCCTCCACTATTGCTCTTTTTCATTCTCTTCAAGATACTTTTATTTCTTTCTTTTTATTACTTTTCTTTTCTTTCATTTTGACAAGAAATTTTCGGGTGTTACACCATCACCATGCATTACATATTTATATGTAAAGCATTCATACACACATGAACATATACGCAGAACACACAACAACCAAAGGGCACATAACACCACAATCACACACCAAACACACACATAGAACACACCCACACACAGCGCACTCACACACACCCGAACACACACATCCACCCTTTCGCACAACAACCCAAAACCATGCCCACTGCACACGCAGAAAGCATCAATGCATACAACCACGCTCAAACATATAGATATACACAACTTACACGCATAACAACAAAATATAACGCATATCCGATGACCCAAAACCATAACCTCAATTAACGCGAGTAGTGAAAAGGAAAAGATTGTATCGAGTCACGGTTGTTTGGGGTTGCATATATACCGATCTCGCTGTTGAAGAGAAGGGAGTCGCCGGAGGTTCTCGGTCGCGAATGAGGCTGTTGTCGGGTAGTCACAATTGGAAATGGGGAGTTGCTTTCGTCGCGGTTCAGATTGACCACGGGTGAGTTTGCCGGGGGAGTTGGTCACAGGGAGATGCGGTTGCCTGAGGGGAGTTGATCGAGGGAGGGAGGGGCTGCCGTAAGATGGTGCAGATTAGGGTTCTGAAGGAAGATGGCATCGGTTGCAGAATAGCCAATGGGGAAGGGGGTTACGGATTCATAAGGGGAGTTTGTGTAAAAGTTACACATTGGCCCTCCAAGATTTCCTAATTTGCATTTTAAGTTAATTGAATTTAGTTAGTAATTAAAATAACAATCATATTATTATTTAGTAATGGTAATTTGATTAATCCTAACTTGCTTAACCATAGCATAACGGAGAGAGTTAGGTTAAAGAAATAAGGTTAACCTAAAAACGTGGGGTGTCACACTTGAAGAAGACTCCTCCGTCGTTTTGCCTTTGCTCCTCGGTCCGGTCGGTGTGACGTTGTCGTTGAGGTCGGGGAGGGGGCTTGAAACCAGCTTATTAGAGCTTATGTATTGGCCTAATTTCGAAGTTTTACTCCTTTTTGTTCTTTAGTACCAAACTCTAGAGTCATAACATTCACAAACTCTCATTTTGCGTGGTTTCTTACCACCATCCAAGCCCTGATGCTCGTATAGTCTTTTTTCTCGTAAACTTTCTTCTACTTAAGGCTTTTAGAAGGATATCCTCATTGTTGCTTCCACTTATCCAAAGACGTTTCTACATTTTTAAAAACAAAAAAAATAATTACACAAAAAATAAAATAATAAATATAAAATGTAAAAGTAATAAATTTACCATTTGAATATATATTATGTTAAAAAGACTCATCATGTGGTTCATTCTTCCCCACTTTGAGTTTAGTTGATCAACAGTTCGATTGGTCGAACCAACGGTGACGGTTAAGTGTCGAAATACTTTCTTCCAAAACGAGGCACTTTTTTGATGATCTATAGTTTTAGGGTCTTCACATACATATATCCAAGTCTTTGCCAATGCCCTTTTTCCATTTTCATCCTAAGCCTTGTTAGCGGCACGGGTTGTCGATTTTCCTATCGACTTAGATTTCGGTGGGGGTGTTTCTTCGACACGAATATCTTCATCTTCGTTTTCGTAAACTTGAAGATCATCGAAGGATTTGTTTTCTTCTTCTTCTTCTTCATTTTCTTTGGATCCTTCTTCTTGTACGTATTAAGGTGGGTTTTGAAAAGGGTATGGATGTTAGTGTGGTAAGAACATTGTGATGGGTTTTGAAACGGGGATATAGTTGGGCGGTAGACTGATGGTCGGGGGATTCGTAAAGGATTTTGAAACCAATCGGTTGAATGCGGTGGTGGTGGGTGGAACGGTTGGATAGAAGGCACCGGTTCACTTGGACCCGACTGTACATTCAGTCTATATTTTTTTATAGGTTTGGCCTCAGGATTTTGAGAATTTTTTAGTGGGATATGTTTTTTTAGAAGTATAATATGTAATTGTATAAAGAAGATAATAAATATTTAAGAACAGTATAAATTTTTTGAGTTTTAAGTTAGTATTTATATTGTATTTTTTTAAATTTTAACATTCTAGCTATTGGAGAAGGGGGTGGTGGGGGTGGGGTAGCTCTTCCAACGATAAAAAAAATGATCATTTTCAACGGTCAAATCCACTTTTGTGGGGGTTGTAGCTCGGCGAAGGAACGCCGTAAGGTGTAAAGGATTCACGGCGTGGGGGACCGGCGGCGATGTTATTGCGCGACGCCAGCCCCCACCGCAACCTCACGGCGCATTGCCCCCCACCACCCTAACATTATAATATAAACATAACACATACTCCAATAATGTAACTTACTATACATTCTATGTTCAATTAGATCCTGGTTTTACGAAGTCGGGTTCAGATTAGAGGTGTTTCAAGTCGGATATCTGAAATTTATTTTTTATTTTTTTAGTTTTTAGTTTTTTTATAATAATTAAACATATGCTATTATAAAAATGATAGGGTTATATTAAAAAGGTTGTTTAATCTAAAAAGCCTAAGAATGATTGTGGTCTTGACACGTGTCCTTCTATTGTTTAAAAAAAGATGGCATTTTGGTCATTATGTCAAATACGACAGCTCATTGTGTCTTATACATTTATTGTGTCATATATTTTACATCATTTGTTATGTGTTAATTATTATTTTACATTTTAGATCATTTTGTGTTATTTTATTATTGTTTTTATAGATTATAAATTTCTTATCTATCATTGTGTTTTATAATTGGAAGCACACAATGTTATATTTTCAACAATGTATTTTTCAAAACAAATAGTGTTAAAAATAACACAATATGTTATTTTTATTATTATTATTTAATAGATTATATAAACTTATTATCTATCATTGTGTTTTACCATTAGAAGTACACAGTAATGTTATTTCATTAATGTGTTTTTCAAAATTTATAGTGTTCAAGATAACATAATAATGATCAAAAGACACAATGGGAGATTGTGTTATTTTGTCATAATTTTTAATGTATTAGATTGATTAGTTGTTAAATTATTATTGTGTTTTACATATTAGAGATACACAATAATGTTATTTCATCATTATATATTTTTTTAAATTCATCATTGTAAAAAAACATAATAGTATTTAGAATAACACAATAACTAAGAAAAAAACACAATAATTAAGAAAAAAACACAATGAATTGCACTAAATACACAATGACGAAATATGAGCTTAATAATGTATTTTTTTTATCGTTTTATATAACAACACTGTTCTCGTTTTAAAGATAAAAACACTTGTTTTTATGGTGTAATTTTTATAAAAAAATAATGTCGTACATAAACGTTATTAACATTTTAAAAAAATGAGAGATTTTGTAAAAAGTTAACAAAGTGAATATTACTAATATACCACTCTAACAAATTTTTCACTACAATTTGATCTTAACCATTGATTAAATAAATGGATGGTTAAGATTACTTTTTATACTTTTTAGTTTAAAAAGACTTTGTATTTAAATATTTTTCTTATAAAAAACCAATTCATATCATAAAAGTTCCAATATACATTAAAAAATCTTAATCTAAAAAAATATGTTTAAAATTTAAAAAAAAAATATTTTTTCGTTTTCGGATAACCGGATATCCGAATATCCGAAACTTTTGAAAATCACTATTCAAAATCCGAATCCGAATTTTCGAATATCAAAAAATTCAGATATTTCAGATTCAACTTTTCGGATCGAATTTTTGGATTCAGATATTTTTAAACACCTCTCTTTCAAATCAAGTAACAATAATGTAAAACGGGTCAACAGATCCGATCCATTTTCGAAACGGTACACATACAAAAACCCGTTCACAGCTCCCATCAACGCAGTACCCTAGCTCCAAATCACAGAGAGAAGAAGAAGAAGAAGAAGAAAGATGTTTCTACGGAGATTCGCTCGGCCATCATCGTTGATGATGATGGCCAAAGTGAAGGAAACAACGGGGATCGTCGGTCTCGATGTTGTCCCCAATGCCCGTGAGGTGTTAATCGGTCTCTACACCAAAACCCTAACCGAGATCCAGCGAGTACCCGAGGACGAGGGCTACCGTAAGGCCGTTGAGAGCTTCACGAGACATCGGTTGAAGGTGTGTGAAGAGGAAGAGGATTGGGAGGCTATTGAGAAGAGACTTGGGTGTGGTCAAGTTGAGGAGCTGATTGAAGAGGCGCAGGATGAACTCAAACTCATTGATAAAATGATCGGTACGTGCTGTCTTTTGTTCTTGAATGAATCTGTTTGTTTTTGTTTTGGATGAGGTGTTTGGAGATCTTGTTAGGGAAAAGAAGGGGATTTATTAGGATGAATGTGTGATTAAGAACATTTATTTACAATTAAGCTCATGAAATTGAGAAATGGTTAATTTGTGGCAACTGATGGATTTCACAGGTCATACGAATTAGTTGCTGATCATATATTTGGAAATCGAGTTTGAGCACAATTAGTTTATAATTACTACTGATGTGCTTCAATGGTGCCTGAGTGGCTGTGACTGTGAGCTTTAGAATCTGAATTTGTTTTTCTGCAGCTAGATTTTGGGGCAGTGTATTGGCAATTTAAATAAGTTCGGTTGTGTTTACATGGGAGAAATTGTGATAGATCTAATGATCTACAAGGTCTAATAATGTTACCATGGACTTTGATATCCATTCCTGCTATTGTCATTCGATTACATGTTCTCTTCTAATGCTACTTGTACTTGTGTTTCTTGTTACCTGTATTTCTATATTAAAAAAAATGCAATGGGGTTTTTGAGCTAGGGGTCTCATTGGGACTTGAAGCAACCTATATCTTTTGTGATAGAGGTAAGGTTCGCTCTCATCTTAGACTGTATCCTAGACCCTACTTTTTTGAGTGAGATATTCCTGAATAGTTTGTTTGTTTTGTGGTTATAATAGCCTGTATT
Source organism: Flaveria sonorensis (assembly GCA_025506505.1). NCBI lineage: Eukaryota > Viridiplantae > Streptophyta > Magnoliopsida > Asterales > Asteraceae > Flaveria > Flaveria sonorensis. The sequence continues at coordinate 12,163,062 of CM046432.1, forward strand.
TTTTCCTAACAGCAGTGAAGAGAAGTTTATTATGAGTTTACAACATCATATATGGCTTCTTTCTTCTCTTTATGAACTTTTGGTTTTCCCATCTTCTTGATATAGGGGTTGAGATTGATAGTCAGTTTGGTGTGGATGTTGGCGTTGCAAAATCAAACCCGGACCCTCTTTTGTAGCAACCCTCTTTTAAGTGTTGCTCATCTTTGATATCCATTCCTGCTTTGTGTGGATCGCTGGGCATTGCAAAATTTGATTTAATGCTTTATGTGCTTGCTTTTTACATGGGAGAAATTATGATAGATCTAATGATCTACCATCTTTTTACCCCGCAACGTTATTATTATTTGGTTATAAACTTGATTTCATGCGTTATATGCATTGTGTGGTGATATGTCACTAATTTTGTTCACCATGTTTATCCATCTTATGTTGGTGACAATGATTAGAAATGACTAATGAGTAAAGGTTAATTGCTATTTTAACATGCATTTTTTTTAATTCTTTTGCAAGTCTTAAAATATGGAGCTTTATGTAACTCATATTTAAGATTGACAAGGTTTGTGTATACTCCAATCTCCATCATGAATGAGATTGATGATGATGTTAATTCTTAAACAGACTGATCACATGATATCTTGATGAAAGCATTTAATGAATCTTTAAAATGGAGATTATACTGCAAATCAGTGTATATCACCCTGTTTGATTATATATGTTCCGTCATGAATGAGATTGATGATCATGTTCGTCCTTAAACCGACTGATCACTCGGTAGCTTGATGAGAACATTCAATGAATCATTGAAATGAGGCTTATACATCAAGTCAGTCCTTGTCACCCTCTCTGATTGTATATGCTCTATCACGAAAGAGATTGATAATCATGTTCATTCTTAAACATCTGATCATGTGATATCTTGTTGAAAACATTTCATGAATCTTTTAAACCTGGAACAGTAAAATCTATGAGAATCTTGTTTATTGACATCTTTTATTTATAAAATTGCAGAGTGGGACCCATGGGGTGTACCCGATGACTATGAATGTGAAGTTGTTGAGAACGATGCTCCAGTTCCAAAGCATGTGCCACTGCACCGGCCCGGTCCTCTCCCGGAGGAGTTCTACAAAACGTTGGATGCTGTCATGAATGGTAAATTGGATGCTTCCTCCAAGAAAGATGATCCTGCGATCCCCTCAACTTCTCAATGAGCATGAGCTCTGTGGTTCAGGTATTCGGGCTTTGTTTCTTTATTTCAACGGAAAGGTTTGTTTCTATTTATAGAAAGCATACCTCTTAAGAATTGTTGTTCATGTTATGTCTAAATAACCATGTTTTTGAGGTCAAGTGTTTTATCTTGCCAACACTTGAATTTAGGAGTTTAATAAACACAAATTCTGATGATATGTTGGCTCTAAAATTTATGATAAATGATGGTTGTTTCTGATTGAATTCCAGTGTTATATATGAGAAAAAGTAAAGTAAGTGTTACGTTTGTCACACACTTTTATTCTTAAATTGTCGATTTTAGCTATACGTTATCTCTAGCCTGCTAAGTAAAACTGAAACATGTGGAATAGGTGAGTAAAGCAAATTTTAGGATTTAGGCTATAAGTTAGAAACTTACTTATCTCGACTACAGATGTTATTTACTTTTCATTGCAATATGCCCGTTAGTCTTTTGACTTTCTTTATTTATGTTCACCTCCGCATTGTTGACTTCTTCAGCCAACCCCCCCTCTCCGATTTTCAGCTGTTTGACCCCATTGTTGTTCTTACCCTCTTTAGAGCGATCTGTAGCCAGATATTTAGGTTTTGTATCTGGTGTGGGATTCATAAAGCCTTCTGCATTCTTATTTCTGAACAATTTGGGTTTGAAACGCATGGGGTGTGTATGGGTTGGTTTTACATTCTAACCGAATTATAACCGAAGGTTTGGTTATGGCAATCTGGCAAGAGATTGGTCCCAGTTAATTTGTTAAAGTCGTGTTTTTTACTTTGTTAAGGCTTCAGTAATTCTGTTCCCAGTTGTCAATCGCGTCAAGTCATGCGGCCGCTATATACCATATAGCGGTATATAGCGGAATTTTTTATTTTTTTTATTTTTTTTTAATTTTTTGTATTTTTTTTATTTTTTTTGGTAAATATGAGATTTAGATGATTAGTAATCGAGTATTTTAGCTATTTTGGGGGTTTTTGCTTAGATTTCCTACTACTTTATTGCTAAACATGCTTATCTATTGAATGTAAAACATTCTTACATATTACTCTACTTAATCGCTAAACACGAAATAGTGGTCGCTATTTACCGCTATTCGCTACATGCCATATAGGTGGTTTGTTGCTATTTACCGCTATTCGCTATTGACAACTATGATTGTGTTAACCACTTATTGGCCTGAGAAATTGTTCCCAAATAGTGCATTTGGGTTTGAATTATCGGGCGATAGTTTGATTAACCATCTATTAATGATGCGCATTTGGGCCTCCAACTTTACAATCACAACATATAGTTTGATCTAGATCACAATATATATGAATTAACAAACTGAGCAAAGTAGGCTAGTAGCATTGCCATATTATTTAGCTCTTGGATAAACAAGCAAAACTGTAATTTTATATGAAACAAAGGTCTTTTTAGAACCTTTTATCAACATGTCATGGTGACGAAAGTTCAAAAGCGCTATGCATCGTTTTGGAACTATCTTTTGGTTTTATCTAAGAGAAAGGCCGGGTTACTTGAAAGTGAAAGAGTCTGTTCGTGTTTTCTTAGGTTGCATGAACATTTAAAGATTAATTGTATTATAGAAGTATTAGTAGCTACAGAAACTAAAATGAGAAGGTGAACAGTTCTATAAAAACTTACAAAAATTGGTTTAAACTTATAATGCCATATGAATTAAAATCACTGTATAGGTGTTAAAAACAGTATAAATATTGAACTTTACACAAAAAAAAAGTTTGATATTAAGTAATTTCTTCGGCCACATCATCAAGAAGTCATTTTTTAGCGGCTTTTTCAACCTACACCCTGCAAACCGATGTTTAACGGGTCAACCTTTTTAACCTCCTCCCTGCAACATATAATTTGCTGATGTTTATTGGAGAATATGGAAAATTTGGAAAAGTATGTATTCGTTCTTGAATCGATTTGATTATAAGACGCATACGTATACTTACATGAGAATAGAAAAGCATGTTGACTGAGAGCAGATGATTTGAGTGAACTTGACCACTTTTTAATTGAAACAATATTTATCTTTAATATTATGAAACGTGAGCGTTACGTCACATCTAAAAAAGCAACAACCACGTTAGAGGACGTATGGTGTTGAAATCTTGTAAGCAACTTAAACGCTCAAATTAGCTGTTGATGAAAAATAAAGTAGAGGTATCGAGGCACAAGCAAGGCATAGTGGATTGATCTACTTCTCTAACTCACTCTTGTTAGGATGTCTGAGCTACCTCTCTAATTTCCTCAAGAGTATAAAGAACAATATTATCAATCAATACATATCAACATTATAATGATATCTACAGTTAGCATTAGTCCACGATCAAACATATATTTAGAATAGACCAAAGTTGTATATGTATCTCCCGTGACTTCTTTTTCCTTGTAATCCTTTGGCTTTATTTGCCATTCATTCTATACAACATTCCATGTTATTCTCTATGCTGCACATGGTATCAGAGTAAAACACAAAGCGATATTCTGTCCTTGTCGCTAACCTACCTTTAATTAGAAGCCATGGCACTCAATTTCCAAATGGCACTCAATTTCCAATCAAACTCACATCATCCAACTTACATGTGTGGCGTAAACAAGTGTAGTCTACATTTATGTGGTTGAACATTGATAAACTTATCAATGGTACCACTAAATCTCCATCACAGATCATCACAGAGAAGGAAGGCCCCGTTAAGAAACTAAACCTACATTTCACGGCATGATACTGTCAATACCAAATTATTATAAGTGATATTCTTAGAAGTTATTCTGATACGATTCATCCTATTCTCTCATCAACCAACACTGCTCATGACGCCTGAAATTGCCTCAATAAAAGCTATGCGAACACTTCTCGATCAAGGGTGATTTCCTTGAAATTCCAAACTCTCCAAAACCAAAAGGAAGCCGACTGGTTGTGGAGTTTTTGCATGAGATGAGGGCAATTGCGATGAATTAGCTCTCATTCAAAGTCCCGTTGATGAAGAGGACCTTATGGTCCACATTCTTAGACAACTTTGTGATGAATATAACTCAATTACTGGTGCAATCAATGTCTGTAACACATCGTTGTCATACTCAGAATTATTCAACAAGTTGGTCAAGTTTAAACGATGCTTGAAGGAGACCAAACCACCCACACCAACCATTATCATAGCTAACTTCACTCAACGTCAATATATCCTTACCAGTTTTCGGCCCTTTATTGACAAAAACTCTCATCGATCTTAACCTTTTTATCGCTTCTTATCCTAGGCCCATCGATCCTCAAACGCCTTCCTTTACCAACCTACATCCTTGCCTGACCCACCCTTTCTTTTACATCTACACCCATGCACTCTTATGTCTTCACTCCTACTGCCGCATTGCGCTCTCAACAACCCTCACCTATGTTCACCCCAGCTGCCCCTGATCCTCACTCATCACCTACTCCTAACCTACATTCACGAACTCGCAAACCTCACCCACTATACTTCAATCCATCATTTGTCTATTGATGGACGACGATGACTACAACAACAATAACAACAAATAGTAGATAACATAGATTATACATATTCCCTCGTCATGCAAATTGTCTTGTTGCCTACTTGTCTAGATAAGAAAAGACAACTTGTGTAGGTTATTTTTCCCTTATAAATATCATGTACATACTAAAGTTTGATCTTGAGACATACAAACAACCTACTTTGTTTTTTGATATTAAATCTTTGGTGTGTTTGTTATTTGGTTACCAATTAGATGGTCTTGGTTTCATTTAAAGGTTGTAGATCATGCAGAACCTGTACCCTTAATGCTGCTCATTGAGAATTGTTTTTAGACCACTTTCACATCTCACCTTCACCACCTTTGGAATCGCCAACCTTTGATTAACACTCGTTAGAAAGATCCCGACAGACCACCACTACGCGCGTTGCCACATGTTGTCGCACCTCTGCCACCAATACTCATACGTGCGCGTGGGCCACCAAACCACTACCTCTGTTCCATCGTTGTGCTCATCTTCTACTTCTAATCATGTCTGTGCTGTTTGTTTTTTATTTCTAGCACTTTTTTCGTTTCACCTGAGTATATGTCAGATTCAGTTATATTTTGGTTTTATTCGGCTACAATTCAGTTCCTTTAGGTTAGATTTTAGCCCAATAGGGTCAGATTTTAGTTCCACTTGATCATATATCGGTTTAGCTTGGTTAGATTTTTGTTCTCACAAACTTCGATTCAGTTGACTTTGAAAATTCTAACTTTTGACATTTGACATTTGACTTCTCAGAATTTAATTAATATCCAGATCTCTAGTCTTAAATCAGTAACATATCTCTAACATAACTTTCAGAATTTTGGCCAAATTCTAGATTTCTGGTTAGATTCTAACTTTTGATTTTTTGGCTTCTAGTTAATCTGACTAGATTTATCATTATAATTCTAATTTTGAGATTCTGTTTATTACTATTTATTTGATTTCTTCTAATTTAAAAAATTAAGTATTGCTAACATAAATGAAACCAAAAATGAGTTTGAAAAGGTCACAAATTCCCTCGTTGCTACTAACAATCTTGATGTAGCTCTGATAGGAACTCGACTTACTGATAACAAACTTGATGGCTCTAATTTTGTCGAATGGAGCAAGAGTATTCATATCTATTTATGAAGTATTTGGAAGGCTTCTCATCTGAATCTGACATCAGATACACCTACAGGTGATACCAAGAATCAATGGCTGTAAATCGATGTTTGGTTGTTTGAACAAATCATAAACTCCATTGATACCTCTGTTCTCTCACTGGTCAATCATTGTGAGTATGTCAAAGAGATGATGGACTACTTGAAACTTCTACATTCTATACAAAGCAATATGTCTGGATTATACAGTGTTTGTAAGTCCTTCCATAGGGGGGAATAACTTGAGCGATCACAAACTTTTTACATGATGGAATTCAAGAATACATACGAAGAGTTGAACTCTCTTCTCCCTCTCCATGCTGATGTGAAGGTTATGCAAACCTAATGAGAATGAATTTCCATCATAAGTTTTTTGACTAGCCTGCAACTAGAATTTGATAATATTCGATCTCAGCTATTGAATGAATCTGTCATTCCATATCTATAAGAGACATTTTCTTGTATCATTCGACACGAGCCTATCATTTCGCTATGTTATACGAGCCTATCATTTCGTTACATTCACCAACGGCTAATATTAGTGCTGCAGGACCGGTTATGGTTATGCAATAGTTTCACTAGATGGAAAATACAACACTTAATAGATCAAGTAGGGAACCAGGCAAAAGAAACAATGAATAAAAGTAAGAACACAAGTATTGGTTTTCAAGGACGATTTATATTGCTCTCAAGTGTTTTACAATTGTTACAAGGCTTAGTCCTAAGGCTGGTTACATGAGATGCTTTATACTACAACCTACAGCCAGCCATACTTTGAAGGCAGCTGGACACTAATCTAGACAACAAGATCAATGTAAAGTCAAAAGGCAGATGGCTTTTTAACAAGTGACTATGACATGCCATAGCTCACATACTATTATATTACAAAAGGATAAAAGTATAAGAGTGAAAAGTTGTAGACACAGACACCATAATGTACAGTTGACAAAAGTATGGATGTAAGTGAGTCTTCAAAGCTGGCAGCGGAAAGTTGTTCAGCTTTTGTTAAAAGTAATGTCAGAGAAAGCATGTTTTCTCTGTCTTCGAAAGAAATCAGTCTTCAAGCTTAGGAAAACTTTGTCTTGAAGCTTCAGAAGACTTCACTATTGGCTTCGGAAGATTTGTGTGTTTGGCTTCGGAAGATTTGACACTTAGTGAATTTTCTTTGTGCATTGTCAAATCTTCCGAATTAACTTCCTTGTACTTTAGAATGCATGCTGAGAGATCTTTGGTTAGTATCAGCCTCTAAGATAACTCTTACAAACTCCCCCTAAGCTGATGCTACTAGAACTTGAAGATCACTATTAGTCTTAATTCTTCACTTGTTTATAGCCATCATCAGAACTAGAGCCATTACTCTATCCATCAGTTGGTCTGGATTCCTCAAGCTCTTATAGTATCTCCTAATGTCCAAGAGGCATGAGTAGGGAGGTCAAGTATATTTTGCATGAAGAATAATTATGGATTGATCTCTCAACAACAAGAGGCTCTACAATTAAGGGAGTTGGTTGAGAAGCCTCTTTTGGTCCACCCTTATAATGTTCTGACTCATCCTAAGGTGTAGAGGTGGATGCCTTGAACTTCTTATTCTTCTTTGACTTTAAGTCCTTTCTGATGGCTATCCTCTTCCTGTTTCTGTACTTTAACTAAGAATGTTGGTCTTGATCACCTTGTCTTTCTTCTTTATCCTTCTCAGTTTGGTCCTTCCTCTTCACAGGTTCAGAAGAAGGTTCAGGACCCTGCTGTGGGTCAGAAGATAAAACTGGCTATGGATCAGCACTAGTTCTAGGTTGTGTTATCTATTGGGTTCAACCTTGACCTCAGCTTCAGGTGAAACTTGACTTGGTGGAGAATGCAAGTCTTGAAGCTCACCCCTCTTGATCTTCTGCTTGATCACCATAATGTGCTCATCCATTGTGGATAGAGACATAGGACCAAGTCTCATTCCGGAGAACCCATACATCTTCAAGAAGCTCACCATCTTTTGTCTATCCTCAGACTTCTTCTGATAAGCTTTGATGGTGGCTCTTGATTTTGTAGCTTGCTCCCTAGTCTTTCTCTTAGCAGCTTTCTTTTATTTGAGAACTTCTTGTTCCAGCTGCTTGAGATATTCAAAATCTATGTACTTATAAAATAAAGGGAGTAAAGCTGTTTCCTGATAGAGACCTGTGACGCTCAAGTAGGTAATCATGTTTTGTCTGTCTTGTTTACTACCTACTTGAGTTTCTTGCTCAACAGTCACAGACTTCACTTCAGGCCTTTCTTGAACTGGAGAGAGGACAGGGGCTTTATACAGTTTTCTTCTTTTTCTTTCTTCTTTGATCTTGAGGAGCAAAATAGCAGCCTCAACCTCCTGGCTCTCTTTAGATACCTCAGTATCTGCTAGTTCATTCAATTCTTCCAAAGGAAGAGAGATTAGCTCATCTATATTGTAATTCCTAGTTTCCAGGTAGTTCAATCTGGCTGCCCTTAACTCATCTTTCTGAGTTTTTGGCCTATGGGCAGCCATGATTATAGCCTGCATGAAATTAGGAGCTTCTTTCAGCCTCTCTCCCATTGCCTTCCTCTTCCTCTCCCCTTCCTCCTGCTTAATCTCCTCAGAAGTTAAGACGTTCTTTACAAAGGGAGGAGAGAACTTTAGCCTTTTTGAGCTTGTTCTGCACTTGAGCTCTGGCCAAGGAGAGGCTGTGAGACACCTTCATCAATTGGTATCTCACTGAGGATAATGGGTGCTGAAAGAGTTGTAGTCTTAAGGTTCACAGGTTCTACAGCTGATCCTTCAACTGAGGTTTTTCCTTCGAAGCTAATCTTAGGGTATTCCTCAATATCCACTTGACCAACTGTTTTTCCTGCTAGCCTCTGTCTATGTAAGTTGGTTCTTCTCTTTAACTACTCAAACACCCTTATCTGAATTCTCTCAGCTAACCTATTAGCTTGTCTGTTTTGACTTGAATTGACAAGTGGCAGGTTAACCAGAGGAAGTTTTCATAGAATCTCTAAGCATGGAAGTTGAAAACTTCTTATTGACCCTGATATCTAGAAAGCACCAGGGTTCTTCTATTATTGTAATACCTCCATCCTACTATTGGATTGTCAGCAGGGTGGGATGGAGTTGACATAGCCCTTGGTACAATACCCTACTCAAATAGACTTTGAACAATGGCATCCACATGGATGTGGGCTTAAGGAGGTTGTTGAGTCTGGAAAACTGCAAGTGAGGGTGTTGAATCCTCAATGTGATACTCTGAGTAGTGCTCCCAAGTTCTATGATTGTGATGACTTTCTCCTCTTTTTTGTAGCATCACCTACTTGCACAGGTGAGCTAGAGGTTAAGTCCACCACATACACAGGTTGTAGACTTGGTTGAGCATGCCTGGCAGGCCTCTTAGCTAACTTTCCCTTTAGATCGGTGATCTCAAGTTGCTGATTGAGTACCTGCCTTTGTAAGGTAGCCAACCTAAGATTCTAGGTGACTAACCTTAGAGACTAGATAGGTGTAGGTTTTTGTCAGTTTGTGCACCCTTAGTTGCATACATCCCTCATCTTTATCAGAAGAATCATGGAAGGATGAGAGTACATGACCAAAGTCATCTCTCTCACCACCAGATATTGTTTCTTGGTCTCTTTATTTCCCCTACTCAATGACAGCTTCATAAGAAGTGTCAAGGAGCTAGGTTGTCATGGTTGAGATCTTAAAGATGTAATCACTTGCAGAAGTGAGAGCCTCTTCCATTGGACCTTATGAACTTGTTCAGAGAGTTCCACCCCATCCATGGGTGGATGATGTGGGTTAGATATACGAGTAGCAGGAGCACTTATATCTCCTTGAGTAGGGGAGGAGAAGAGAGACTCATGATGCTCACTGAATCCCATATACTCATCATCATAAAATTCTAGGTTAGAGATTGATTGATTGAGGTCCAATGGCTGGAGATGGTAGCTTTCCCCTGAAGGTTGTTCATCAGAGTTTCGAGACTCAGGATGAAGGCTTGAGGATGGGATAGAGCTCATTAGGCTGAGCATGAGGACCCTTAGCACTGATTATAGAAGGAATGAGAGTGATCTGCTGCTCAGGGGTGGTGGGAGCTCTTGGTTCCACTTGCTCCTGCATGGGTGAGTTTATGGGGGCCTACTTAATCTGAATAGACTGGGTAGGGGTTTGTTTGGATTTTCTTTGATAGGGGATGGTTATTTTGTGGCTATAAGGGTGTTGAAGATGAAGAAGGTATGGATTTAACATTAGCTGGGACTGCCAAATTGTCACCTTGAGCAGGGAGCTCTAACATTTTTGGGACAAGGGCTGTTTCTACCCCAGAAAAACTAACAGTGGTTTTCCTCATTATCTTAAAAATACCGGGCTTCATGTGTCCCAATTTAAGAACATTACTTGTTCCCTTCAACTATGAGCCTAGTTTACAGTTGAGAATATGCTGGACATATCTAGGGAACATGTAACATTCTAAGGAATCTAAGTTAGCAAGTAAATTTGTATATACAAACCGTGAATACCTGAACTTGATCTCATGGACCATTATATGGACTATGTAGGAAAGGTTTTTAGGAACTTGAACCCATCCTTCATGTTTGTTTGATAAGAAGTGGATAACAACTTGAAGGAGGTACTTCTGTTGAGAGTAGACCTTCCCTTTCCTGAAGGTCTTGACAAAGAAGGCAACTTCATAACAAATTTGGAGAAATGATCCATTGACTGCCTTTTTAGGAAATGACAGCTCACCTTCTTCATCATCCAGCCTCAAATGTTGGCTGATGGTGGCTGGAGTGATGAACAGTGTCATCTCCTGCACCAGATAGTGCCTTCTCACCATCTATAAGCACCTCTTGGCAGGTCCTCCAGAACTCAAGCAGTTGATCTTTATAAAGTGGAGCGTCTATGGCGAGGGCGGTGAGGTAAGATGAGTGAGAAAGAAAGCGACAAACGTCTGAGAAACCAGGGTATTTCTCAGCAGATAACAGAGCAACCTGGTTGTGTTGCCTGTGAAGGTGCATGACAAAGGCTGACTGGTTTTAGGGTTCAGGGTTGGCTATTTTCTGAAGCTTTTTGTGAGAGAGAGTGGAAGAACAACAAGGGTTTGTGGGTGATTTAGGGCTAGAAGATTGCAGATGAAAAGGAAGAAGAAAGAGGGAGATCCGTTGTAAAGGCTATTTATATGCTTGGATGTGAGACAAAGTTATTGCAAAAGGATAAACTTTGAAATCCGGATGTCGGTCCAACCTCTGAAAAAGTTCCCAAAATGGTAGTTATCTTGGAATTTGAAAATCTTACGAAGGTAATTTGCCTTTAGAAGTTTTAAACAAAGCTTTCGAAGCAAAATTGACTTCGGAAGATATTACTCAATTTTGGAAAAATTACTTCGGAAGAAAATGTACAGAGTAATTTTGCTTTCGAGACAGATTTGGTTTCGGAAGATATTAGATTTCAGAAGTTTTACTCAAGAAGAGAATAAAACTTCCGAGACTTAATTGCTTTCGAAAGAAAATTGTCCTTCAAAACATATAAGTACTTAGAACCAGATTTAAGCTTTAAAAAATATATTAGAATTTTTTACGAGGCTAAAACCCTTAGAAAGTAGTTATTAGTTTTGAAGACATAATGTTCTTCCGAAATCAATTTAATGTCTTCCGAAAGAAAATCTGTCCATAATTCTTAAAATTCTAAGGAATATTTACTCTAAAAAATTTCTTTCAAGATAAATAGGGCTTATATGAGTGATAATTAGACAACTTTTAAGACACACATGTTTGAAAAAACAATTTTGAAATTAATTTAAGAAAATTTACTCAAAGTTAATCATCCCAATAGCTGATACAAGATATTTAAATCTCTGTTCGTCAAATGATTTTGTGAATAGATTAGCATATTGATCATTTGTGATAACTTTGACCAGTTTTATCAATCCAGTTTCAAAATTATCTCTGATAAAATGATACCTGATGTTGATGAGCTTTGTCTTTAAGTGTTGCATTGGATTCTCTGTGATAGAGATAGCACTGTTGTTGTCTATGTGGATAGGAGTATTCTTGAATTTGAATCCATAATCTAGCATCGGATTCTAAATACAAAGCACTTGAGCACAGCAGCTTGTAGTAGTAATGTATTCAGCTTCAGCATTGATAAAGATACATAGGATTGCTTCTTGCATTGCCATGAGACTATTCTTCCACCAAAGAATTGGCATCCCCCTGATGTAAACTTTGCAGTCATGTTGCAACCACCATAGTCACTATCTGTATATGCATATAGATTGAAGTCAGAATTCTTTGGATACCAAAGTCCCAGTTTAGGAACTATTTTGAGATATCTAAGAATTCTCTTGACAACGACTAGGTGTGACATCTTGGGGTTAGATTGATATCTTGCACATATGCATGTGGCAAACATGATATCAGGTCTACTGGCTGTTAGGTACGTAAGAGACCCAATCATAGTCCTGTAAAGATGTTTATCAACACACTCCCCCTCAAGATCAGGTCCTAGGGAGTGGTTTCTGGCTATGGAGTCTTAGCAACCTTACAATCAGTCAGATGCAACCTGGTTAGTATGTCTTGTACATACTTTGACTTGTTTATAAAGATGTCATTATCAACTTGCTTCACTTGATTTTTTAGAAAGAAATTGAGTTCCCCCATGACACTCATTTCAAACATATTTTTCATCAGCTTCTCAAATGTTTTGTAGAGTCTTTCATTAGTTGACCCAAATATAATGTAATCAATATAAACTTAAACTAGCATCAAGTCATTACGGTCCTTTTGATGAAAAGTGTGCTGTTAATAGTACCCTTTTTGTAACCATATTGAACTAAATATTATGACAGTGTCTTATACCACTTCCTTGGAGCTTGATGTAACCCATAAAGAGCTTTGTCAAGCTTGCAGACATAATCAGGATGATTTGGATCTACAAAACCAAGTGATTGCTTGGCATACACTTATTCATCTATCACCCCATATAAAAATGCACACTTGACATCATGTCAGAGACCTTGAAATCTTTGGATGCAGCAAAAGCAAGGAATATCCTTACAGCTTCAAGTCTTACTATAGGAGCCAATAAATCTATGTAGTTAATCTCTTTTTCTTGAGTGTACCCTTGGACTACTAGTCTTGCCTTGTTTTTGATGACAAGCCCTCCATTATCTTTCTTGTTTCTAAAATCCACTTGTTACCTATTGGCATCTTCCAATGAGGAAGAGGAAATAGGTTCAAAACACCTTGTCTTTTGAATTGAAGCAGTTCCTCCTACAATGCTTCAATCCAGCTTCCATCTTTCAAACACTAATCAACTTTCTTTGGCTAAATATGGGATAAGAAGCAAGAGTACATAAAACATTTTTATCATGGGTTTGTCCTCTTGTTCTCACCGCGGTCTCAACATCTCCAATGATGTTTGAGGTAGGATGTGACTTTTGAATTCTTAGTTGAGGAATCACACCGAGTTGATTTGATAGATCTAAATTAATGAATTTTAGATCTGGTGATTGAGTATCACCTACCATATCAACACACCCATCAAATGTAACATGATCTTGAGAGTGTGTGACATCATTGATGTTGTCTTTAGTGGAGTGGTTGTCAGAATCATGAAGTTCTTGATCACTTTCACCATCTCCATCTCCTTCTACATTTAAAATCCCTTCATTTGAGTTTTGTGCCTCATTGCTGGAATTGGTTGGCACCTCAGATGTATCAGCTGAAGAATTTATCATGGTTATGCTGAAAGGATATCCACTTGTAGGGTTTGTTACCACTGCAGCTGAAGGAATTCTATAATTTGGTCTTCTCAGCTCAAATCTTGGATCAGGATCTCTAGCAGATGTATTGCTTGTTGTTCCTGAAACATCTTCATAAGATTTGTTAAAACTGCTGGTAACTAAATCAAGATCAAATAGCCAATCAGGATCAGTACTTTTCATACTATGAGTGTGTTGATTGAAGGTCACATTGGCTGAATCCTCAACTACTCTAGTTCGGAAATTGTATACTCTATAAGCCTTAGGTTGGAAAGAGTATCCAATGAAATGTCTATCATCTGCTTTCTCAGCAAACTTGGCTATATGATCTTTGGTATTTAAGATGGTACATGTACACCCAAATAATTTGAGAAAACCAATGGAAGGTCTCCTTTTGTGTCACAGTTCATAAGAAGTCTTACCATAAGTTTTGACTACTAAAACTCTATTCTGCACATAGCAGGTAGTGTTGACTGCCTCTGCCCAAAAGGTGATGGGTAGTTTAGAGTTAGAGAGCATGGTCCTCGTAGCTTCAATAAGTGTCCTGTTTCTCATTTCAACAACACAATTTTGTTGAGTAGTTCTAGGAGCACTATATTGTCTTGAAATACCCTTTTCATCACAAAATGTATCAAGGATTTGGTTCTTGAATTCAGTTCCTTGATCATATCTTATGATCTTAACCTTGTGATCATATTGATTATCAATTTTCAGAATGAAGGATCTCAAGATTTCAGGGGTCTCACCCTTACTTCTAAGAAAGAAGACCCAAGTATATCTTGTGAAGTCATCTGTGATCACAAGACAATATGAAGTTCTTCTTAAGCTCATTACATTGGTGGGGCCAAAGAGATCCATGCATAATAAGTGTAGGGGAGTAGTAATGGAGTTCATTTCCTTTGACTTATGAGACACTTTGTGTTGCTTTCTTTTCAGACATGCAACATATTGGTCAACACTTGTAAACTCTTTCTTTGGTATTTCAGTTACCAAATCATTAATAATTAATCAAATTCATGTTCTTAAAGTTTACATGGCACATTCTTTATGGCAAAGGAAAAACTTATCACTATTGGCTTTAGACAGAAAGCAAAAACTTCTCCTGTTGGGATGATTTCCTGCAAATCCATCTTGTACATGTTCCCTTTCATGGGGGCTCTGAGTAAGATATGTTCTTGAGAATGATCACCCCGAGCTTGAGAACAATGCAATCATGCTTAATGAAGATCATTTTATGGTTACGCAACAGTTTCATAATTACAGGACCGATTATGGTTATCCAGCAATTTCACAAGATGGAGAATACAATACTTAATAAATCAAATAGGGAACCATGCAAAAGAAACAATGAACAAAAGTAAAAACACAAGTATTGGTTTTCAAAGATAATGTATATTGCTCTTAAGTAATTTACAACTGTTTCAAGGCTTAGTCCTAAGACTGGTTACATGAGATGCTTTATACTACAACCTACAGCCGGCCATTCTTTAAAGGCATGCTGGATACTAATGTAGACAATAAGATCAATGTAAAGTCAAAAGACAGATTGCCTTTTAACAAGTGACTATGATATGCCATGGCTCACATACTATTCTATTACTAAAGAATAAAAGTATAAGAGTGAAAAGTTGCAGACACAGACACCATAATGTACAGTTGACAAAAGTATGGAGATAATTACTAACTTGTATAAGTTGGTAAGTCTTTAGAGCTGGTAGGGAAAAGTTGTTCAGCTTTTGTCAAAAGTAATGTTAGAGAAAGCATGTGTTCTCTGTCTTTGGAAGAAATCAGTCTTCAAGCTTCGGAAGACTTTGTCTTGAAGCTTCGGAAGACTTCACTTTTGGCTTCGGAAGCTTTGTGTGTTTGGCTTCAGAAGATTTGACTCTTAGTGAATTTTCTCTGTGCATTGTCAAATCTTCCAAATTAACTTCCTTGTATTTCAGAATGCATGCTGAGAGATGTTTGGTTAGCATCAACCTCTAAGATAACTCTTACAAGTGCCTTAGTCAGTCAAGGAGGATTACGAGGAGGCTCTTATGGTAGACCTCGTCATGTTATCGGGGTGGTTTACATGAAAATTATGGCAATAGTACTTCTAGCCATAATGATGACTCTCCTGCATTAGAGAGTAGCAAAGTTAAATGTCACTAATGTTATTGACTTTGGACAAACCAAATACAACTGTAAGAAATTACTGGCTTGATAATCCAAATGATTTTCTACAAATCTCGCTGCAAAAAGAGACATCAATGGTATCATCCAAACAACAAAATAAATCATCCATGAACCCACCATGCCTCCAACTTCTATATTTGTTAAAACAACTAACTCTGCTAGATGCCTTGTATCTTTTGCCCTAAAATGGGTAATCAACTCCTGTGCATCTAATGACTAGTAATTTACAACTCCTTTTAAATTTTTATAAACATGCATGTTCATCTCATGGTTCACTATTGGTGATGGATCCATTCCACAAGTAACAGGCTCCGGTAGACCTAATATTACCCATTCGATTCATTTGTCAAATGTTTTAAGCCTACTAAAATTCCTATTTAATTTACTATTTGTTAGTAAGATTACTTGTAGTTTAAACTGTAGGTCCTTATTTCTTCTTGATTGTTATGTATTTCAGGATATGTCAACAAAGAAGATAATTGGTAATGAACATGAATTTGATGGCCTATATCTACTTAACACTCATACACCTTATTCCCTAGCTTGTCATAGGTCATCTCCGTTGGAGGCACATTATCGATTAGGTCATCCATCCCTCGAAACTTTAAAGAAATTACACGTTGAATTTTCTAGTTTGTCATGTTTACAGTGTGATTTATGTCAGTTTTCTAAACAACATCATGTTTACTTAAGTCCTTGAGTCACTAAGTGGACTACGTCCTCTTTTGAGTTAGTTCATTCCAATGTTTAGGGGTCCATGCTCGATTCCACCCAAACTTGGTTTTAAGTGTTTTGTTACATTTGTTCTTAACTATTCCCGTGTAACCTGGCTTTATTTTAGGAAACATCGTCTGAAGTGTTTACCCATTTTTGTTCATTCCACACTGATATTAAAACAAAATTTAATATCTCAATTCAAACTCTATGAAGTGACAATGCAAAAGAATACATATTCGAATCATTTTAGTCTTACTTCTATCACCAAGGTATACTTTAAGAAACATCATTTGTTGATACACCAACCCAAAATGGTTTTGTAGAATGGAAAAACACGCATCTTGAAGTGACCCGAGCACTTCTATTCCATATGAATGTTCCAAAATTTTCTGGGTAGATGCTGTCTTTACAGCTTCTTTCTTTATTAATCGTTTCTATCTGTCATTGTAAATGGAGACATTCCATTTTTTTGTCATGTTTGCATTAAAAACTATGTACCAAGTTCCGCCTAAGATATTTGGTTCCAGTTTCTTCGACCTAGATATCCATCCTCACATCATTAAGTTGGATCAAAAGTCCATTAAGTGTGTATTCCTCTGGTATTCGCGTCTTCAAATGAGGTATTAATGTTATTATTCCCCTCATTTGCAATGATAATTTGTCACCTCATTAAGTTTGATCTCCTCAATGACATCATTAAGTTCATGTTATTCCTAGGGTATTCCCCTTTTTTTTAGCATCCCATTCTCCTTAATCATCGATTGATGATGGGTTACTTAACTATTTGTTACCCACATGTTACCATCACCAGTGGTAAATCTACTTTAGTCTGATTCATCATCTGAAACCATACAACCATCTAATCCTTAACCATCATCAATTCCTGAAGAACATCCATTTTCAAGTATATCAAAGGCGACATCGTTCAACATCAGATATCGTCTCTAAACTAGTCACTACACCGATAGATCTCCTTAGTGATTCTTCTGATTCTTCTGACTCTTTTGACAAGACCTCCCTATTGCCGTTTGGAAGGCTAAGCAGACACATACCTACCCTGTTGCTTCATTTGTGTTTTATGATAAGTTGTTTGTAGCTTCCCGTGTATTCGTTGCAAACTTTGATTCAATTCTGCTCGCAAAACCGTAACTAAGGCACTTATCCACTCGAGATAACATAAAGCTATGATTGAGAAGATCGAACTCTTGAATAGAATGATACCTGGACTCTAGTAAAGTTACCGGTCAATATAAAGGCAAATGGTTGCAAGTGGGTGTTCATAATTAAAGTTAATCCAGATTGCTTCGTGGCTCGCTTGAAAGCTTGATTAGTGGCCAAAGGTTATGCCCAAACCTACGATATGTATTATTCAGAGACTTTCTCTCCTATTTCCAAAATGACATCAATTATTTGTGTTTCTTGTTGGCTACCACATATAATTAGGGTTTGTATCAGTTTGCATTAAAAATGCATTCGCATGGTGAGTTCAATGAAGAAGTGTTTTTTTGAGCAACCACCTAGGTTTGTTGTTCAGGGGAGATAGGTAAGGTATGTAAATTAAAAATATCTATGTATGGGTTAAAGAAGTCTTCTCGTGCTTAGTTTAGAAAGTTCTATAATGTAGTTACTGAATTTAGGTTAAAAAGAAAGATGTATGATCCTTTGATGTTTTTTACTTTATTAGAGTTGGGATGTTTTCTTCTTGTTGTATATGTTGAGGATGTAGTGATTACCAGAGGCAATAAGGTTGGCATTAAGAAGTCGAGAGATTTCCTTGAAATTTGGTTTTGAACAAAAGAATTAGGACCGTTGAAATATGTTCTTGAAATTCATGTATCGTGAAACAAAAAAGGAATTGGTTTGTCACAAAGAAAGTATTATTTGGATGTATTAAAAGATTTTAGGATGATTGAAGCTAAGAATTCGTGTACATCAATGATACTTAATGGAAACTTACAAGCATACGAGGGTGATCTTCTGGAAGATCTATTGTAAGTAATTTAAATTATCTGACTATCTGTAGACCGGATATTGCTTTTCCGGTAAGTGTGGTTAGTTGGTTTATGTCATCCCCTATAAGCTCGTATTAGGAAGTAGTTTATCACATCTTTAAGTATTTGAAGGGTGCTCCAAGATTTGGCATCCTATATCAGAACCATGGCCATCACTCAATTGAAGGATTCCCAGACGCTAATTATAACGAAGATCCTACAAGCATACGATCTACCACTGGATATTGTATTTTTGTTGGTGACATCTTGTGTCATGGAAAAGCAAGAAGTAGAGTGTTATATCTTACGCTAATACTGAATCAGAATACAGGGATATGGCTTAGACAATTTGTGAACTGATTTAGGTTCGAAATCTTCTTGGCGAAATTGTGTTTACACAAACTAAAGCTATCAATTTATGGTGCAATAATAAAGCAACTATTCATGTTGCAAATAATCTGGTATTTCATGAAAGAACCAGACACATAGAAATCGACTGTCACGTCATTCGGGAAAAGCTTGAAGATGGAACGATTACAAGGCCTCATATCAGAAGTGAAGACCAGTTAGCATACGTATTCACCAAAGCCTTTCCAGGAAGAAGAATAAACTCCATCTGTCACAAGCTAGGCATGATTAATATATACGCTCTAGCTTGAGGGAGAGTGTTAGATAATTTTACATAATAACAATATAGATAGTAGATAACAAAGATAATATGTATTCCCTGGTCATGTACATTGTCTAGTTGCCCACTTGTCTAGGTAAGATAAGGCAACTTATCTAGGTTAGTTTTCCCCTATGTACATACCAAAGTTTGATCTTGAGAAATATAAACATTCTTCTTTTGTCTGGAGATTAAATCTTTGGTGTTATCTGATTATCAATTACATATATAGTTCTACTCTTAACCTTATTCCTTCCACCTTAGAACCCAACACCCATACCTGAGTACTTAAAGATCCACAATGGTGGGGTGCTATAGACAACAAATTTAACGCCCTACTTCACAATGAGACTTAGACACTTGTACCTCACACAACTCATACCCCTATTGGTTATAAGTGGGTTTTCCTATCAAATGCAATCTAGATGGTTAGATAGCAATGTACAAGGCTCGTCTAGTTACCAATAGTTTTCTTTAACAATATACTAAGAATTATTTAGACACCTATAGTCCACTTAGAAAGCCAGCCACTATATGCACCATTCGGTCCATTCTCTTTCAACGAATTGACCTTTAAGTCAACTTTAAATCAACAATGCCCTCGTTCAAGGTACATTATAAGAATATGTTTACATGGTGCAACCTTCTGGTTATGTTCATCATCTAACACATATTTGCAAGCTTCGCAAGTCTCTTTACGGACTAAAGCAAGCCCCACGTACTTAGTTCATTGAGATCACTAATTTTGTCCTCCGGTTTGTATTCAAAAAGTCTTTGGTTGATGCTTCTTTGTTAATTTATCAACAAGATGGAATTAGTTATTACTTCAAGGTCTATATTGATGATATAGTTATCATAAGCAACGATGACTCATTCTTGATTAATTTATTTATGTATTAGCTAGGCAGTTCTCAATCAAAGATCTTGTATATCTTTACCACTTCTTTTGGTATTGAAGTCATTCTTACCTCCTGTTATTTCTTACTTTTTCAACATTAACCTATCCAAGACTTGTTCGCTCAATTTAATGTAGTTGGTGCTAAGGATGTGGTCACTCGTCTTAGTTCATTTGATATACTCCATACCAACGATGGTTCACCTAATGTTGATCTGACTTCGTATCGTAAAATCGTTAGATCATTGCAATACCTAGCCTTTGCAAGATTAAATATTTCATTCGAGTCAATAAGTTGTTAAAATTCATGCACTTGCCCTCAAGAAAACATTTGCATGCCCTAAAGCGGAATTGCGCTATCTAAAAAGGCACAATTCATCACAACTTGTATTTACAAAGGGGAACTCCACTTCATGTCAGCGACTTTTAGACAAACTCTGTCTAGGGCAACATCTTTGACGAGGGCTGCTCAAGTACATTAAAACAACCTATACCTTAGCCCTAACATTGTCTCATGGTATTCAGCTTGTTAGAAACATCTGTATCTCGTTCCTCCACCGAAGCCAAATATAAAGCATTAACAAATGTGCAAATGAAGCTTCTAGGGTTCAAAATCTGCTACACGGAATTGTTGACACCATTCCTACTATACCGAATCTCTCATGTGATGACACCGGGTGACTAACTTGTGTGCTAATCCGGTTTATCAATCTCATATGAAGCATGTAGCCTTGGATTACATCTCCGTATGAGAAAAGGTTGCAAATGTCTCGCTCCAAGTCCTTTACATCAATTGAAAGAATCAACTCGCCAATGTGATGAGGAAACCGGTGTCTCTACACCCTTTTCTTGACATTCGCTCCAAGATTAGAGTCTCTGACGAATCTGTATCTTGCGGGGCATTTTAAGGACAATATTATCAATCAAGACAAAATAACATTATAATCATATCTACATTTTGCATTGCTCCACAGTCAAATGCAACTTCTCCTTTCTCCTTGTAATTCTTTGGCCTTATATTCATCATTCATTCTATTGTAATGTATACCGTCGTTTCATATTATTCCTTATAGCACATAAGGAGCATCGCAAACTTACCTTGTCATAGGGTTCAACTACCTCTTCAATATGCTTATTACATTATACCACCTCATTATAGAAATCCATTTTTAGTTCTGACGTTTCAAACATTCTTCACCTATTGTCCTATTACATGTATGGAGACCAATATAGTTCCTCAGTAGGCATAAAGTAGAAATTTCTAGAATAACATTGTTTTTAGGACATCGATAAAAATATTAGATGAGGTTCATCCAGCTTAGAAGACTAAAAACGACACTAAAAGATATTAACCTTGATACATTTAGTGTAATTAATAGTAAACAAACCAGCATATCTAGTAAGGCATTTATGTCTATATAGTAAATATATAAGAACTAGTTTTAGATCGTATTTTCCTGCGCAACACAACTCTTTTCTATTATTATTTTAAACAAAACTGATTATTATTCTAACAATTGCGTGTTTATATTTTCAATAATATATATCTTAACTTTTAACGTTTAACTAACGTTTAAATTTTATGTAATAAATAGTTAAAATGTTTTTATAATTATATATACTACCATACAGTTCGTAAAGGGTTCTACCCATCTAACCGATCCGAGCAATAAACGGTAACCTGACTGGTTTGATGTCCGATCCAATTCTAGAAACATTGAAAATTACCGTAGCTATCACACGTGTGTGTGAGGATTAGAGCATTCACAGTGGTTCCCTATATTGTTGTGTGAGTGATATTATTAGGATTGATTGTGAGTGAAAAAAATAGTAAATATAATTGTTCATTTGTATATTTATAAAATTACTGTTTAAACCCTATAAATATTTTAATATTTTCAAAATTTGTTGTGAGTGAATTAAAGAGAAAAAATATTATTTAATTAAAAAGTTAGAAGAAAAAATAATAATTTTTATTGTAATTATAAAATAAAAATAAAAATGAAATACAATATTCGACGGTTTGTCATGTGATTTATCAGGCAACCCAAATAATGCGTTTGGGCCTAGAAAGTAAGCAAGAGAAGGGTAATTATCCATGCCCACCAAGTGTTGAAAATATTGATGATATTCTCACGCATACAAGAGGGAATAACCGTTCCCACGTTGAATTAGATGGTGAGACATTGGGTTCGTTAAAACGGGCCTGATAAACTTGTAAATCAGCCTATTAATATGGATGGTGAGTTGGGTTGGCAAAACAAAGATTGTGAGTTATACAACGGCTTGTAGTAGCGGGGGTACAATGTACATACCCACCCAATACCTAAAATATACATTTCGGTATTGTTCCAATTACGAATTCAATTCCCGGTAACCATTCAGTCCACACAAGAGACGATCCGATGTTACCTGGCTTTGATATGGAGGCAAAACTCGAGGACGAGCTTTTTTCTCAAAGATGGAGAGTATGAAACCGAAGCTTCAACAAGTTTGAATTTGAATATTAATATAAATTAGTTATATTTAGTTTATTTATTTAGTTTATCCTTATGCTTAGTTGTTAAGATTATATATATATATATATATATATATATATATATATATATATATATATATATATATATATATATATATATGGGTTTGGTAAATTTAATTACCAGTTTTGATTAAATTTGAATTATAACAACTTTATTCTTAAAACCTATGGTTCAAATTTGGGGACTTTGGTATCAGAGCTTTTGGTAGTCAAATGGTTCTACATGGAGGAACATGTTTGTTTGACGGTAGAATCTAAAATATTTGATTGATCCTAGAATCACTAACAGAGGTGTCACCCCTGATTCAGAACACCTAGGACGTGTGAACCGTATCGGTTGGTATCATGTATGGGTACCAAATTTATCCGCTGAAAATTAATCAGAGTTTTAAATTCAGCAGAAGTCTTTAGAATGCTTTTTAATTTTTCTGTAAATATTCAAATCCTCACTCAGGAGGTAATTCAACGCTTGGGGTTGATTTAAACATTTGTATATTCAGAATAAGGATTTATGAAAAATCCTTAATACCTTATAATGTTTCAAAATATTAGACTTGAAAGGAATACGAGATAGGTTTGAACCACAAAGTGTAACTAAAAGTCTTCACATAATTCAATTAGTGATTCCGTGCTACAAGATTTATTTAATACACAACCTTTGCAGGACCGGTTATGGTTGTTTTACAACAGTCTTATAGTTGGAGAAGACACACTTACTAAATCAAATAGGAAACCAGGCAAAGAAACAAAGAACAAAGATAAGAAAACTCAGAATACAAAGATTGGTTTTTAAAAATGATGTATATTGCTCTCAAGTGTTTTATAATTATTGCAATGCTTAGTCCTAAAACTGGTTACATGAGATACTTTATACTACATGCTACCGCCAACCATACTTTGAAGGTCAGTTGGACACTAATCTAGACAACAAGATCAATGTAAAGTCAAAAGGTAGATTGCCTTTTGACATGTGACAATGACATGTTATAGCTCACATCCTATTGTATTATAATAAGGATAAAAGTACTAAAGTAGAAAGTTACAGACAAAGACACCATTATGTACAGTTGACAAAAATATGGAGATAATCACCAACTTATATAAGCTGGCGAGTCTTCTGAGCTGGTAGTAGAAAGGTGGTCAGGTTTTGTCAAAAGTGTGTTAGTAGACACATGGCTTCTTAGTCTTCAGAAGAGTTTAGTGTTCAGGTTTTGGAAGACTTTGTCTTCAAGCTTTGGAAGACTTCATTTTTGGCTTCAGAAGATTCTGTCTTTGGCTTCAGAATATTTGAAACTTAGTTATTTTTTTTTTTTTGTATGGTCAAATCTTCCAAAGTAACTTACTTGTACTTTAGTGCATGCGTAGAGATCTCTAGTTAGCATCAACCTTTAAGATAAACTCTTACAAATTCTTTCTAGGTTGATGCTACCAAAACTTGAAGATTACTATAAGTCTTGATCATTCACTTGCTAACAACCATTATCAGAATCAGAGCGATTCCTCTCTTCATCAGTTGGTCTGGATTCTTCAGGCTTTCATAGTATTTACTTATGTCCAAGAGATCATGCTCAGGAAGGTCAAGTATATTCTACCAAAAGTATACTTATGGACCTCCTTGATCTCTTGTGACATACCATCTATCTAGGTTTGTAGAGTACATCCAAGACAGGATGGATCTCTCAGCAGCTAGAGGCTCTACTTGTAAGGGAGTTGGTTGAGCAGCCTCTTTTGGTTCACCATCAGGATGTTCTGACTCATCATGAGATGCAGAGATGGGTGTCTTAGACTTCTTCTTCTTCTTTGACTTTAAATCTCTTCTAATGGCCATCATTTTCCTCTTTCTATACTTCAACTAAGAAGGTTGGTTATGATCACCTCTTCCTTCTATATCCTTCTCAGTTTGGTCCTTTCCCTTCATAGGTTCAGAAGAAGGTTCAGGACCCTGCTGTGGGTTAGAAGATGAAGCTAGCTGTGGATCAGTAGTAGGTCTAGGTTGAGTTGTCTTTTGGGGTTCAACTTTGATCTTAGCTTCCGGTGTAGGTTGACTTGGTGGAGAATGCAAGTCTTGAAGCTCACCCTTTTGATCTTCTGCTTGATTACCCTGATATGCTGATAGGTTCAAATGGATCGATCTGTGATGATATCGTAATGCAATGGTCAATTCAAACACTAAGTAAACAAACATAAGAAATTACTTCAAAAATTCATAGATTTCATTGATAGCAAATGCTTAGGATACAAAGTGTAAGAGTGAGATACAGTCGTTCTGTCTGTTCTAACTGTTTCGTTATCTTCCCTACATAATACATAAACTATCCTATTTATACTATCAAAGAAAAACAACGAACATATATTTATAAAATAAGTCCCTATACTATGACAATCTTCTAAGAGCTCTAACAATACTCCCCCTAAGATTGGCATTGTCTTCAGTCCAACATGAACTCTTCTGGTTCATCTTTGATCTTGAACACGGCTTCTCTTTATAGAGTTCCAACTCTCACAAAGCCTTCTTGATCGCAGACTTGAACTTCTTTCAAAGATTCTATGATCTGCTCAGCGTTCAAGTTCTCAGAAAGGAATGTAGCATAAATAGGTGAATCAGCAACAACTTTGATGACCTCGAGGGAAGACTCCTCGGCAATCACATTCTTTTGTATTGTCGAATTTGGTGATTGTACAACAGGTAATCTACCTTGTACTACAGGCTCAATTACATCAACATTATGAAAATTAAATTCCATTTATTGTTGTTCATTTACTTTTTCAATATCTTCATTTGTTTAGATTCATTGACTATACCTATATATCATAAGGATTAACAGGTAACAATCGAATGTTGAGTGACAGAATGTATAGGGTTAGAGAATAAGTGAATCAAAGTGTTTGAGTTTGTGAATGAGTGAATGAAAACTACAAGTGTTGAATATATATAAGTGTAAAAATTCTTAGGCGCATGAGCACTGTGAAGCCATATGAGGCTAAGTTTCACACTAAATCTTCAGACGCATGAACACTGTTCAGAAGCTTTGGCACTGTTCAGGCGTATGAGACTTGTTGAAACGCCTAACACTTGGAGTGAACATCACCTTCAAACGTCTAACCACATTGGAAAGTCTGAAACTGTTTAGGCGTATGAGCATAAGTTGATACGCCCAACACTTAAACAATTTTCAGCAAAATGACAACTGTTTAGGCGCATGTACTTGAACAAAATGCTTAACACTTGTACAAATTCCTAAAATTCATCATACTCCTGATCTAGACTTCTGAGCACTATTCAGGCGCATGAGAAACCTTCCATGAGTCTGACACTTGAAAACTTTCACAATACTCATCTGAACACTGTTTATGCAAATTATCACTGTTCATGCACATTGTCTCAACACTTAGTCAAATTTTTGACTATCACTCGAAATGAACATTAATTACCCTCAAATTTTAGCAACATCAAATTGTTTTTGTTTAAAATCATCACACATCATTTTTACAATAATTTTTTAAAGTTTGAACCAAGTTTTGTTTTTCCAATAATTTCCCGTTATTTTAGTCTTTATTTTAAAACTTTTTCAACACAAATAGTCTTGTTTTGTTTGCAAGAAGTTTTTTCACTTATTTTGAATTCTTTTCAGGTTTATTTTTACATCATATCAAACACACACATGCTTGAATTTCAGCTTCATCCTTTCCATCCAAAGCACTTAACTTTTTTTTTATTTCTTTTTCACATTTTGACACTTTTCATTGATTTTCTCTTTTATATTTTTACTCCCCCTAAACTTTTAAGTTCACAAACTTAGAAGTTTCTTTTATTTTGCAAGTAGAGCAAACTAATCATTATCAACATGCCTGTACACAGAAAATCATACAAAAATCAAAATTAAAGCAGAAGAAAAATCTACTATACATAATTGAATCACATGCCTGCAGTGAGATCATATTAGTTAAGATCAACACATTAAAATAAAATAAAATGGTGGATAGTCATAGACAGTGATTAAATCCTGATCAAGTGTGTTCTAGGTCAGCGTTCCCGCAACAGAGGAGACACGAGATCTAAGGACAGAAAATGAGTACTTTTGGCAAGATAATCAGCACATTTACTTTTTCAATTCTTGGATTGATTAAAGGACAATCAGATATGACATTATGTAAGTCACACTTAGACTTAGAGAGCTTAACTCTCGTCAAGATATGCAAGAAAGCACTTTTCTCAACTTATTAACCTGACATATACTTATAACCAAATCTTATGTTTAGGTTGTGCACATTGGCATCTTTTGCATCAAATGAGAATATCCAGGTCTGTAATAACTTATAACAAAGAATATCTCGTCACTTCAGGTCTATGATGACTCATAATAGAGAAGTGAATAGATGCTTTAAATAATTAGAGCTCATGGTTATTCATATCGCCACCAGGTGTGAGGTTGTGACTTTACAAGCAATCAATTTGAGATGTCAACACTACTTATTGGTACTAAAATGGACAAACACGAATGCATGATTGATTCAGTTTAATCACAAGAATTTTCTTTTTCAGTATAATTGCATGAGCTTACCTGCATATCATATCTGATCACGTCAGACTTTAGTAGCGAGCGAAGTATGCAACTGATTAGAACTAATGTATCTATCATTTGTCACAAATTACAAAGACAGATTTAGTCCTAAATAATTAACTAACAAATAAACTCTATTTTTGTGGGTTTATGTTTTATAATTTTTTCTTTTGATTTTGCAATTTTCTATTTTTGTATTTACTTTTTCTTTTTCTACTAAACATGCACACACAATATATACAATCAGGCAGTTAACTTTGACAGTTTTCTCTATAAATCTTCTTATTCAGCTAAGGGAGGGTTCTTTCATTTTTATGATCCAGACAACTTAATTACTCAAAACCGGTTTTAAACATGGTTAATAAGTCCAATTGACTCAACCAAATACTCAAAACGACCTAGTAAAAAGGCTTTTATAAATAGGTCAGCCAACTGTTTTTCAGTTGTAATTTGAATCAAAATAATTAAACCTTTTTTAGAGTTATCTCTAAGAAAATGATATCAAATTTCGATATGCTTTGCTTTTGAGTGCTGGACAGGATTAGCTGTAGTAAAGCAGTGTTATCAATATAAATAGAAGTTTTAAGAAAATTGAACCCGTAATCCAGCAGTTGGTTTTGTAACCAAAGGATTTGAGAACATCCTGCTGAAGCAGCTATGTACTCAGTTTCTATGGTTGAAACAGAGACATTTGTTTGTTTTTTATATTGCCACGAGACTAATCTAGGACCTAAAAACTGACAACCACCTATCGTAGATTTACGATCTTGGCAACATCCTCCATAATCATTATCTGTATATCCATGTAACTCGAAGTTTCCTTCATAAGGATACTACAAACCTAAAGCCGATTTTCCTTTGAGATACCTGAATATTCATTTAACAGTGATTAGGTGAGATTCCTTTGGGTCAGATTGGTACCTGGCACAGAAATAAACAACATACATTATATCAGGTCTAGATGCAGTAAGATACATCAAAGATCCAATCATAGATCTGTATAGAATTTGGTCAACTGATTTTCCTTTAGGATCAGGTTCAATCTTGGTATTTACGTCAGCTGGAGTTCTGATGGATTGAGAATCTTGCAGTTTAAATTTCTTCAAGAGTTTGTCAACGAATTTTTCTTGATTGATAAAAATTCCATCTACAGACTGTTTCACTTGAAGACCAAGAAAAAAGTTAATTTCTCCTATAGAACTCATTTGGAAACGAGCCTTCATGATTTCTTCAAATCCATTACACAATTTTGGACTTGTAGAACCGAATATGATATCATCAACATACACTTGAACACATAAGAGATCATCAGCATCCTTCTTTATAAACAAAGTAGGATCAATTTTCCCTCGCGTGTATCCATGCTGGATTAAATGTTGTGATAACATTTCATACCAAATTCTTGGAGCTTGATGGAGACCATACAATGCTTTACTAAGCTTGTACACATGATTAGGATATTCTAAATCTTTGAAACTTTGAGGTTGCTTGACATACACATCATCAGTGATTGGTCCATACAAGAAAGCACCTTTAACATTCATCTGATACACCTTGAATTTCATGTATGATACATAAGCCAGGAAGACAAGAATTGATTCAAGTCTTGCAACTAGAGCAAATACTTCATTATAATGTATTCCTTCTTCTTGAGTGTAACCTTGTGCAACGAGTCTCGCTTTGTTGTGAACAACTATTCCCCGATCGTCAAACATGTTTATGAATAACCATTTTGTGCCTATGGTGTTTTCTTCTTCAGGTAAATCTACAAGCTTCCACACTTCCTGTTTAAGGAATTGCAATAACTCTTCTTGCATTGCCTCAATCCAACTATTGTCCTTTAACGCTTTGGTGACGTTTTTAGGAACAATTTGAGATAGAAAACACGAGTATAAGCAGAGATTTGCTTGTTCTGAATGACTTCTCGTCGTTCTCTCATTCAATGGACCGATAATCTGAGATGTAGGATGGTTCTTGTGAATACGAGACGTTAGAATCTTATTTTCTTGAACATTAACATCCAGATTAGATTGGTTCAAGTCGGAAAGTTGATGCAATAAGTTCGAAGTATGTGGATTGAAATTAGGAACTTGAGTCGGTGAGTTGATAAAGTAATCAAGATTATCAATAACAACTATATCATCAGAAACCAATGACGTTCCAGACTCAGGTTGTACAATGTCAGGACCATCATTAGGAATTGGTTTTGAAACATAGGGATTTTCAGAAACGGGATGTCTTGTGCTTTTTGAGAATGAGATTGATCATGAGATTCAGAACAAAATACAGGATCTTTAACAAATGAGAAGAATAGGTAATCTGGGCTAGAATCATCCATATCATCAGAATCAGAATCATCACTGAAAGATCCAAGATCTCCTCCTTGTTTCTTTTTCTTACCTGGAGAGTCAAACAAGTTAGAATTAAAAAAGTTTGACACAGAATCTAAATCAAATAACCAAGCTGGACCATTTGCAACTGATAGGAAAGAGTTTTCAAGAAATTTAACATTAAAAGTTTCAAGTATAGCATTCGTCCTAGTGTTATAAACTCTAAATGCTTTTGTAACCGACGAATATCCAACAAAAAATCTATCATCAGATTTTGCATCAAATTTTCCTAGCTAGGCACTTGAATTTAAAATCAAAACTGGACAACCAAAAGATTTAAGAAAATCTATATTAGGTTTCTTGCCAAACAACAACTCATAAGGAGTTTTCTGTTTATCTTTCACAAGCAATGTATGATTCTGTACACAGCATGCAGTGGATATGGCTTCATCCCAGAAAGTAATTGGAATCTTTGCATCTGCTAACATGGAACGTGCGGCCTCAATCAAAGTTCTGTTTTTCCTTTCAGAAACTCCATTTTGTTGTGGAGTTCTAGGAGCACAGAACTGACGAGCAATTCCTTTTTTTGTACAAAACATGTCAACATTAGCATTCTTAAATTCAGTTCTATTATCACTTCTGATAATTTTCACCTTTTGTTCTAATTGATTTTCTACTTTAATGATGAATTCTTTTAACAATTCAGCAGTTTTAGATTTAACATGCAAAAAGAAAATCCATGAAAATCTTGTAAAATCATCAATGATAACTAAACAATAATATTTCTTTCCAATACTCTACACATTTGTTGGTCCGAATAGGTCCATGTGCAACATCTGGAGAGGTTTGGAATTTGAGTTTATCAGCTTGGGCTTATAAGACGCTCTATGTCGCTTTCCTTTTAAACGTACTGTGCAGTGATCTGTTGTAGCAAACTTCTTTGTTGGAAGACCTACTACATGATTTCCTACTACAAGCTTGTTCATGTTCTTGAAATTGGAATGCCCGAGACGTCTATGCCATAACTAGCTTTCGACATTTGATGTTTGAGCAATTAGGCATGTTGTTTCTGTAGATGGATCTACTTGAGACATATCTAACTTGTATACATCTCGATATCATACAGCTTTAACAACTACCCATTCTTTGCTTTTCTGAAAACCTGGCTTCAAAATATAACAAAAAGAATCATCAAACAAAATAGAGTAAAATTTGTCACAAATTTGGGAAACACTTAAAAGATTAAAGTTCAACTATGAACAATAGTTGACTTTATCAAAGCTAATAATCCTATTGGACACTGTTCCTTCGCTTGTAATCTTACCAGCTACATCACCTCCGAATGCAACATGAGTACCACCTTTTAACTTAAAATCTTGAAGCAAGGCATGGTTGCCTGTCATATGCTGGCTACACCCACTATCAACATACCACATGTTAATTAGTCTTCTTGGGCGTACCTGCATTTCAAAGAGATTTAAGTTGAGTTATTAAACCAAGTCGATATGGTCTTGGGCTTACCAAATTTATCAACAATGGTAAACTGTTTATAATAAAGATTATTCAAACCGGGCTTCTTTTGCTGTTTAAATTTACCAATTTTGTTTCTGACAAAATTTTGATTATCTTTGATTTGCATAGTCCGTAAAACATGGTAACGTTTTTCAAGATCATCGTGAAGGTAATTCAATCCATCAGAAGACACATTTTTAGAAAAATTTTGATTAGAAAACTTTGCATTGTTCATTCTCACAGATCGTGAAATGAATTTCCCTTGATTATAATTCTTTGTTTTCATAGCATAAGAATCATCACAATCAGAATCAATCCTTTGAAAAGATCTCAAGCCTAAGGATGGTTGTTTTGTCAATCTTTGAAAACCAACACTTTGATTTCTTTGAAATTGTGGATTGACATATCCATTCCTTGGCGAGTTCCTTCGGAAGTAGCAATTCTCAGTTTTGTGATTTCTTTCATCACAAATGGTACAATACTTGTTGAAATAACAATCAACTGCTGAATGGTTTTTCATATCACAAATGTGACAGTACCTGTTAAAAAAACATCCATCAGTCTTATGATTGTACATATCACATATTTCACAGTACCTTTGTTGAAGTTTAAACAACTGTTGATTAACCTTAGATGTGGAAGCCACATTTGATCTTTGTTTTGATTTAGGAGTTGCAAAGTTAATCTGTTGTTTTTTATTTGAGAGTTTGTTCTTTTGAAATTTAGGTTTTGACTTTTGTTCATTAACACTATTCCTAGAAACCTTAGATACAAATCTTTTGTTAATAGCGAAAGTCTTTGGACCTGAACCTGTTTTCAGATCATGGTTAGATTTGTTCTTTGAATTTGATTTGATTTCTGGAATTGTATTCATATCAAAAATACCCGTAGACACAAACTTCACTAGTTTAAACTGATTAGATTGATTTTTATTCTGAGAGGATTTAGCTTTAGCATTTTTCCTTCTCCTTCTCTGGTTTCTTGATCTTGATGATCTCTGCTTGCTTTGTGATTGAACATCTTCAGTAGAAGACACTTTTGCATTTTCTTTATTTTTTTGTTCTTTTTGCCATTTGATGAAGTCTGGATTGTTTAATCCATAAGAAAACGAATCTTTAGATGTTACTTCATCTTGTTTTACTTTCTCTTTATTCTTTGGGTTTTGTTTGTCATTCTTTACAATGACTTCTTCAACAACATACTCTTTGGGAACAAACATTTTCTTATTCTTTGGTCGTGGTTTGTAAGATTTAACTTTCACTGGATAACCATTTTTAATATTTTTAGAATCTTGTTCCTCAAATATCTCAACATTAGTTTTCTCTTTATCACTTTCAGAATTTTTTTCTTATTTTGAAAGGCTTTTAGTTTAGCTTTGTTTTTTAGGTGAGTGATCATGTGTGTTAAAGTTTTCTGGTAAAGTGTTTGTGATAGATTCAGGCATGGGCTCATATGTAAAACCTAGACCTGTTTTGTTTTCATCTTTCCTCTCACTTATCAACTGTTCTACAATTGTTTTAGAACTTTTAAATTTAGCTAGATCC
The DNA here is from genome assembly GCA_025506505.1 of Flaveria sonorensis. Classification (NCBI taxonomy): domain Eukaryota; kingdom Viridiplantae; phylum Streptophyta; class Magnoliopsida; order Asterales; family Asteraceae; genus Flaveria; species Flaveria sonorensis. Next base: position 12,195,632 of record CM046432.1, read on the forward strand.
ACCTGTGTTGCAGCATGCTTCTTCTAAATTTTTAGTCATCTCCTCAAATTGTTTTTTAACAAGTTCAAGTTCTTTTAGAGTTTTATTCCATGAGATTTGTGGAGATAAGATCTTTTCATCAGAGACTTTGTGATCATTTTTTAGTTTGTTATGCATTTCTTCTTCTTGTTTAAGTTTGTCACAGATTTTAAATAAATATGTTCTGTAATGCTCAACTTGATCAAAACATGCTTTTGTGCACATTTTCTCTCTGACTTCAACAGGAATTTCAGGATATCTTGAAGAAGAAGCCTCAGAGTCAGATGATAAATGCTTAACCTTTGGTTGTTCAGACTGAGCCATGAGTACAATTTCTTTTGAATCCTCTTTAGGGTCAGATTTGTCACTCCAATCATAATCTTCATCATCATTTTCAGAATCACTATCTGCCTTAGGATCATTTCCTTCATACCAGTCTTCATTTTGAACTTTAGCAACAAGAGCTAAACTAGATGTTAGATCAGCTGTGAATTGTTCAGCATAAGCACTTCAGTCATAGCCATCTTTGATGCTAACAACAAGAGATTTCTTTGGCTCTTCAGATGATTTTGATTCATCATTAAGTTCTGGCATGGGAAGACTTCGATAAGGCTTTTGAAAGGTTTTCTGAGACTGTTATTGGTATCTTTGACTGCTAGAACTTGCTTGACCATTTCCACCTTGATTTCTAGGAGCTTTACATTCCCTTGAGAAATGACCATAACTGTTGCAGTTGAAACACCTTGACTTTGATTTATCAAAGACAACAGTTTTGTTCGCACTGGGTTTGTAATTCCTGTTAACATATGAGTGTTTCTGTGTTTTGTAAGCAATCATTTCCATCTGCCAACTCAAGTCCATCTCTTTCACATCATCAGGATCCATCTTAAATAAATCCTACAAAACAAGATCTAACTGGATTGGATGACTACCTTGATAAGCATGAAAACTTGCCATGAAAGCAGTAAAAGCAGATTTTGACTCATCATCCTGTAAAAGGATATTAATAACATCTTTAACTTTGCTAGTTTTAATAGAATTAGAAGATGAAGTCTCAGTTTGAGGTTTGGGAGTTTGAGTTTTAGGAGGAGACCGAGGTTGAGTTGTATAAACAGGAGCACTTGTGTAAGAAGAATCTATAAAGAAACCAACTCTAACGAACAAATCACCCTCGTCTTCTAGAGAATTTTCATCTTTTGCTAGAAAAGCATTCTCCACCGTGTTAGCTGGAGAAACAACGTACTTATACCGAGACATTGATGCAGCTCTATCATTGTTTTTGGAGCTCTCATCAATTTCATCTGATTCAGTTTTGGCAATCAAAAGATCCAGATCCATTGGAAACTTTTCAGTATGCTTCAACAGAGTGACTGTCTGTTTCCATGAAGATGGAAGAGCATATAGAAGTCTATAATTTAGATCTTTGAGATCATATTTGATACCAGCAGTTGACATTTTAGTAGTTAATTGCACAAATCTGTTCATCATTTGATTGATTGTTTCCCTAGAAAGATGCTTAAATAACTCCAATTGCCTCTTGAGTTTCTTATTTTTGAGATCTTGTATCTCTTTACCACCTTCACAAATAATCTTCAAAGCTCTGTACATGGTGTAACCAGTTTGATAACCTTCAAGTATAGTCAAGACTTCAAATGGTAACCCCTTGCACATCAATGAATAAGCTTTGATGTCATTCTTAACCTTCCTTAAGTCATCACCTTGTAGACGATCCTCAGGATACGGTTCTAGAGAGTCTTTTGTATAAACAAATCCTTTGTCAGGACCATTGGATGTAATTAGGACATGTGGTCCTTTCTCTATTGACTTCCATAAATAAGTGTCAATGGAGTTTAGATGATGCTTCAATCTAAGAGAACAATTTTTGAAATCAGCTCTATTTTTGAGCTTGGGAACCCTGTTCTCAGAATCTTCAGACTTAACCATTTTGTATTTTTGAATTAATGAAAATGACTTGTTTTTGTTGTTTTTAAAATTTTAAAAAGAAACTATTAAATGAAAATATTTTTGGATTTTAGTTTTTGAAAAATTTCTAAGTGTTTACTGATAAGTCTGAATATTGAAGCGCCTGAAACTTCTGAAACGCCTGACTTCGAACAAGAAACGTCTAAGGAATGCCTTAGATGAATTCTGAAACGTCTGACTGATGAAGCGTCCTAACAGTTCTCAAATGCCCAGACAGTGTAGAAACGCATGAGGTAAAATCGCCCAAACAGTTCTCGAACGTCTAGAATTGCTTAAGCTTCAACAAAGTCTCAATGTGACCAAACAGTAACAATACGTCCCAATAGTTGAAAAACGTCTGTTCTGAAAATGCCTTAATAGTGCTAAAACGCCTAAACAGTTGCAAGGCGACTGAACACTTAGCAAATTTCAGCAGTTTTTCACAACACAAGCGCCCAATTCATCGTCTTCAACAAACTCAGATCTTATCAAATTCTTCAAAACTTGTTCAATTGATTTAAAAACTTCCAATTAGGTAGTAAATAGATCGATTAACAATCATCAATCAACATTTTGATCAAACAACAACCACAAATCTGTTTTCTAATTGAATTACAGTCCAAAAATGAAGAACAACTCTTCGCACACAAATTTGATCAATACTTAGATCTGAATAGATTAAACACCAAATTGTGATTCAATTCATGTTTCTATGGATGAAATACAACTAAAAACAACAATTAATCAATCAAATTGCAATCAACATAGATTTCAAGTGATTCAAAGAGCTCAATGATGTTGATAAGCTCTGCTCACTAAACCGAAAGCTCTGATACCATTTGATAGGTTCAAATGGATTGATCTGTGATGATATCGTAATGCAATGATCAATTCAAACACTAAGTAAACAAACACAAGCAATTACTTCAAAAATTCATATATTTCATTGATAGCAAATGCTTAGGATACAAAGTGTAAGAGTGAGATACAGTTGTTCTGTCTGTTCTAACTATTTCGTTGTCTTCCCTACACAATACATAAACTATCCTATTTATACGATCAAAGAAAAACAACGAACATATATTTACAAAATAATTCCCTATACTATGACAAAACGCAAAAGACAAATGTTAATCTTCTAAGAGCTCTAACATATGCTTATCTATTGTGGATAGAAACATGGGACCAAGCCTCCTTCTGAAGAACCCATACAACTTCAAGAAGCTCACCATCCTCTGTCTATCTTTAGATTTCTTCTTGTTGGCTTTGATGGTGGACCTCGATTTTACAGCTTCCTCCCACATCTTTTTATTAGTAGCTTTTGTTTCTTTGATAGCTTCTTGTTCCAGCTGCTTAAGATACTCAAATTCTATGTACACATAAGATAGATGGAGTAAAGCTTTTGCCTGGTAGAGACCTGTGGTAGTCAAGTAGTTGATCATCTTTTGTCTATCCTTTTCCTTATCTATTTTAGCTTATTCTTCTATTGCTACAGATTCTACCTTTGGCCTTTCTTGAACTGTAAAGAGGACAGGGGCTTTATACAACTTTCTTCTTTTTCTTTCTTCTTTGGTCTTGAGGAGCAAAACAACAACCTTAGCTTCCTTCCCCTCTCTTGACACATTTGTCTCTGCCAGTTTATTTAATTCCTTCAAGGGAAGAGAGATTAGATCATCTATATTGTAGTTTTTAGTTTCCAAGTAGTTTAATCTGGCTGCCCTTAACTCATCTTTTTAAGTGTTTGGCCTATGGGCATCCCTGATTGCAGCCTTTATGAAGCTAGGGGTCTCTTTCAGCCTTTCTTCCATTGCCTTCCTCTCCCTCTCCCTATTTTCCTCCTCAATCTCCTCAAAAGTTAAAATTTTCTTTCCTTTGTCAATCACTGGCCTGTGTGACTCAGGGAGGAGAGAGGTTTGGCCTTCTTATACTTGTTCTGTACTTGAGCTCTAGCTAAGGAGAGGCTGTGAGACACCTTCACCAACCTGTGTCTCACTGAGGGTAATTGGTGCTGAAGGAGTATGAATCTCAAGGTTCACAGGGTCCATAGCTAGGCCTTCAACTAAGGTTTCCCCTTTGAAGCTAATATTAGAGTTCAACTTAGTATCTAGTTGACTAACTATTTTACCTTTTATCCTCTATCTAAATAAGCTTGTTCTATTTTTGAACTCCTCAGACACCCTTATTTGGATCCTCTCTGCTAACCTGTTAGCTTGTCTATTTTGACTTGGATTGACAAGCTGCATGTTAACAAGAGGGAAGCTTTCATAGAAACCTAGGTTGTAGATGTTGAAGATCTTTTATTGCCCTAGGAATATAGAAAGCACCAGGGACCTTCTATTAGTTTCATAGATCCATCCTACTATTGGATTGTCAGTAGGGTTGGATGGAGGAGACATGGCCCTTGGTGCAAGACCCTCCTCAAAGAAACTTTGAAAAATGGCATCCATATCGATGTGGGCTTGAGGAGGTTACTGAGTCTGGATAATTCCAACTAATGGTGGTGAATCCTCAATGTCCATTCTCTGGGTAGTGCTCTTTTGTTATATGACTGTGGTAACTTTCTTCCCCTTTTGGTAGCATCATTTACTTGCACAAGTGAGCTAGACGTCAGGTCCACCACATGCCTTGCAGGCCTCTCAGCTAGCTTACCCTTGAGATCGGTGATCCCAAGTTGTTGATTAATCACCTTCCTTTGTAAGGTAGCCTCCTGAGATTCCAAATGACTAACCTTAGAGATAAGATATGTGCAAGTTTTTGTCAATTGTTGCACCTTTTGTTGCATACTCCCTTCATCTTCATCAGAAGAATCATAGGAGGATGAGAGGTCATAACCAAAGTGATCCCTCTCACCACCAAATATTTGTTCCCAGTCTTTGGATTTCCCCTGCACTGTGACAGCTTCATAAGAAGTGTGAAGGAGTTGGGTTGTTGTGGTTGAGGTCTTAAGTATGTTATCACTTTTAGAAGTAAGGGACTCTTCCACATGGACCTATTAAACTTGATCAGAGAGGTCAACCTCAGTAGTAGGTTGATGATGTGGGCTAGACATGGGAGTGTCAGGAGCATTCATCTCTCCTTAAGTAGGGAAGGAGAAGAGAGACTCATAGTACTCACTGAATCCCATGTCTTTATCTTCATAGAATTTTAGGTTGGGATTGGTTGGTTAAGATCTAACGGCTGGGGATGGTAACTTTCCTCTAAAGGTTGATTATCTGACTATTGAGACTCAGAATGATGGCTTAAAGCTGGGGTTATGAGCTCATCAGACTAAGCATGAGGAACCTCATCACTGATCATAGAAGAAATAGGAGTGGTCTGTCCTTAGGAGATGTGGGAGCTCTTGGTTCTACTTGCTCCTGCATGGGTTAGCATATGGGGGCCTGCTCAATCTAAATAGACGAAGTAGTGGTTTGTTTGTATTTTTTTTGTAAGTGATGGTGATTTGGGGTTGTGTGGGTGGTGAAGATGAAGAAGGTATGGGTTCAAAATCAGGTGGGATTGCCATGTTGTCACCTTAAGCAGGTTGCTCTAACATTTTTGGGACAAGGGCTGTTTCTACCCCAAACAAACCAACAGTGGTTTTCCTCATTATTTTAAAGATGTCAGGCTTCATCTATCCCAACTTTAAAACATTACATATTTCCCTCAACTGTGAGCCCAGTTCACAGTTGAAAATATGCTGGACATATCTAGAGAACATGTAATATTAAAGGGAATCTAAGTTAGCAAGTAAATTTGTATAAACAAAGTGGGAATACCTGAACTTGATCCCCTAGACCATTCTATGGACTATATAGGAAAGGTCTTTTGGAACTTGATCCCATCCTCCAAGCTTGTTAGATAAGGAGTGGATGACGATATCGAATAGGTATTTCCATTGAGAGGAGACCTTCGCTTTCCTGAAGGTTTTGACTGAAAAGTCACCTTCATAGCCCATCTGGAGGAATGACCCATTTACTGCCTCCTGGTGAAGGACAACTCACCTTCTTTATCATCCAGCCTCAAATGTTGGTTAATGGTGGCTGGAGTGATGAACACTATCCTCCCCTGCACCGTGTAGATAGTGCTATCTCATTGTCCATAATGACCTCTTGGCAGGTCCTCCAAAACTCAAAAAGTCGATCTTTGTATAGTATAGGGTCAATGGTGAGGGTAGTGTCCTAGGAAGAGCGGGAAAGAAAGTTACAGATCCCTAAAAAAACTAGGGTCTTTCTTAGCGGATAACAGAGCAACCAGGTTGTGTTGCCTATGTAGGTGCATGACAAAGGATGGCTGGTTTTGGGGTTCAAGGTTGGCCATTTTATGAAGCTTTTATGAGAGAGATTGAAAGAACAACAAGGGTTTATGGGTAATTTAGGGCTTGGGATTTGCAGATGAAGAAGAAAAAGAGAGAGGGAGATCCATTGTAAAGGCTATTTATATGATTGGATTTGAGACAAAGTTGTTGTAAAAGATAAACTTTGAAATCTGGATGTCGGTCCCACCTCTGAAAAAGTGCACAAAAAGGTAGTTATCTTGGAATTTGAAAATCTTTCGAAGGTAATTTGCCTTCGGAAGTTTAAAGAAAACTTTTGAAGCTAAATTGAATTCGGAAGATATTCCTTAGTTTGAGAAGAAGTACTTTGGAAAAAAATGTACTTAGAGTAATTTTCCTCCCAAGTCAGATTTGGGTTCAGAAGAGATTAAGCTTCAAGAGTTTTACTTAAAGAGTAAATAAAACTTCCAAGACTAGATTGCTTTCGGAAAAAAATTGTCCTTCAAAACCTATAAGTATTTAGAAGCAGATTTAAGCTTTTGAAGATATATCAGAATTTCTCCCAAAGTTAAATTCCTTACTAAGTAGTTATTAGTTCTAAATATATAATTTTCTTCCAAAGTCAAATAAGTGTCTTCCGAAAGAAAGTTTGTCTATGCTTCTTATTATTCTAAGAAATATATACTTTTGAAAAATTTCTTTCAAGATAAACAGGGCTTATATGAGTGATAATTTAGACAACATTAAAGGCACACATTATTTACAAACAATATTAATTTAATTTATGAAAATTTAAGCAAAGTTAATCATCCTATAGCTGGTACAAGATATTTAGATCTCTGTTCATTAAATTCTTTTGTGAACAGATCAGCATATTGTTCATTTATATTAACTTTGACCAGTTTAATCAATCCTTTTACAAAATTATCTCTGATCAAATGATATCTGATGTTGATGTGATTTGTCTTTGAGTGCTGCTTTGGATTCTCTATGATAGAGATAGATTATTTTTGTCTATATGGATAAGATTCTTCTTGAAGTTGAATCCATAATCTAGCATCTAATTCTAAATCCAAAGCACTTGAACACAGCAGCTTCAGCAACAATGTATTCAACTTCAGTAGTTGATGCATATACATAGGATTTCTTATTGCATTGCCATGAGACTATCTTCCCACTAAGGAATTAACATCCCCTAGATGTAGACTTGGTAGTCATATTGCAGCCACCGTAGTCACTATCTTTATATGCATACAGATTGAAGATAGAATTCTTTGGATACCAATGTCCCAGTGTGGGAGCTCCTTTGAGGTATCTAAGAATTCTCTTGACAACAACTAGGTGTGACATCTTGGGGTTGCCTTGATATCTTGCACATATGCATGTGGCAAACATGATATCAAGCCTGCTAGCTGTTAGGTACATAAGAGATCCAATCATAGCTCTATATTGATGTTCATCCACACACCCCCCTCAAGATCAGGTCCTAGGGAGTGGTTTCTAGCTATGGCAGTCTTAGAAACCATACAATCAGTCAGATGAAATCTGGTTAGTATGTCTTATACATACTTTGACTAGTTTATAAAGATGCCATTGTTAACTTGCTTCACTTGAATTCCTAGAAAGGAATGAGTTCCCCCATGACACTTATTTCAAACTTGTTCTTCATCAGCTTCTCAAACTTTTTGTAGATCTTTTCATTACTTGACCCAAAAAGAATGTCATCAACATAATCTTGAACTAGCATCAAGTCATTCCCTGTTTTTTGATGAAGGGTGTGCTGTCAATAGTACATCTTTTGTAATCATGTTGAACTAGATACTGTGACAGTGTCTTATACTAATTTCATGGAGGTGCTGTAGCCCATTAAAAGCTTTATCAAGCTTGCAGACATAATTAGGATGACCTGGATCTGCAAAGCCAGGTGGTTGCTTGACATACACTTCTTCATCTATCACCCTATATAGAAATACACACTTCCCATCAAGTTGATAGACCTTGAAATCCTTTGATGCAGTAAAAGCAAGGAATATTCTTACAGCTTCAAGTCTTGCTACTGGAGCAAAAACATCTGTGTATCTAATCCCTTCCTCTTGAGTGTACCCTTGGACTACTAGTCTTGCCTTGTTCTTGATGACAAGCCCTCTATCATTTTTCTTGTTCCTGAAAACCCACTTGGTACCTATTGGCATCTTCCTAGAAGGAAGAGGACATAGGTTCCAAACACCTTATCTTTTGAATTAAATAAGTTCCTCCTACATTGCTTTAATTCAACTTCCATCTCTTAAATCTTCATCTACTTTTTTAGGCTCAATCTAGGATAAGAAGCAAGAGTGCAAACAAACATTTTGATCATGGGTTTGTCCTCTTGTTCTCATCCCAGTCTCAATATCTCTAAAGATGTTTGTGGTAGGATGTGACTTGTGGATTCTTAGCTTAGGAATCACAACAAGTTGGTTTGATAGATCCAAATTTGAGAAATTTAGATATGGTGATTGAGTGTCACCTACCAGATCAGCACACCCATCAAGTGTGACTTGATCCAGAGAGTGTGTAACATCATTGATGTTGTGTTTAGTGGAGTGGTTGTCAGCATCATGAAAATTTTGATCACTTTTACTATCTTCATCTCTTTCTGCATTGTAAATCCCTTTATTTGAGTTTTGTGCCTCATTGCTGGAATTAGTTGGCACCTCAGATGTATCAGCTGAAGAATTTATCATGGTTGTGCTGACATGATTTTCTCTTGCAGGGTTTGTAACCACTCGTGCTGAGGAAATTTGAATATTTGGTCTTCTCAGCTCAAATCTTGGATTAGGATCTTCTGCAGACATATTACCTGTTGTTCCTAAAACATCTTCACAAGATTTGTTAAAACAATTGGTTACTAAATTAAGATCAAATAGACAATCAAGACCAGAACCTTTCACACTTGCAGTGAGTTCATTAATGGTCATATTGGCTGGCTCCTCAACTAATCTAGTTCTGAGATTGTATACTATATAAGCCTTAGCTTGGAAAGAATATCCAATGAAATATCCATCATCTGCTTTCTCAGAAAACTTGGCCATATGATCTTTGGTATTCAAGATGGTGCGTGGACATCCAAATGATCTGAGAAAACCAATGAAAGGTCTCCTTTTGTGTCATAGTTCATAAGGTGTCTTACCATTAGTTTTGACTACTAAAACTCTGTTCTACACATAGTAGGTAGTGTTGACTACCTCTGCCCAGAAGGTGATGGGCAGTTTAGAGTCAGAAAGCATGGTTGTTGCAGCCTCAATAAGTGTTTTATTTTTCCTTTCAGCAACACTATTTTGTCGAGGAGTTCTAGGAACACTATATTGTCTTGAATTACCATTTTCATCACAAAATACATCAAAGATTTGGTTCTTGAATTCAATTCCTTGATCACATCTTATGATCTTAACCTTGTGATCACATTGATTCTCAATTTTTAGAATGAAGGATTTTAAGATTTCAAGGGTCTTATTCTTACTTCTAAGATAGAAGACCTAAGTATATCTTATGAAATCATCTGTAATCACAAGACAATATGAAGTTCGTCCTAAACTCATTACACTTATGGGGCTAAAGAGATCATGTGTAATAAGTGTAGGGGAGTAGTGATGGAGTTCATTTCCTTTGGCTTGTGTTACACTTTGTGTTGCTTTTCTTTCAAACATGTAACACAATGGTCATCACTTGTAAACTCTTTCTTTGACATTCTAGTTACCAAATCACTCTTAATCATTTTATTCGTGTTCTTAAAGTTTACATTGCACATTCTTTTATGCTTAAGGAAATACTCATCACTATTGGTTTTAGTTAGAAAGAAAGAAACTTCTCTTGAAGGGGAGGTTTCTTGCAAATCCATCTTGTACATGTTCCCCTTTCCTATGGGCTCTAAGTAAAATATGCTCTTGAGGAATGATCACCCTGTGCTTGAGAACAATGCACTCATGCTCAGTAAAGAGCATGTTATGTCTCTGGTCACAAAATTGAGATACACTTAAAAGATTGTACTCAAGCTCCTTGACAAAGTTTACCTTCTTAATGCTGAGCTTACCATATGTGACCCTACCCCTTTTAGTGATGCAACCTCCTGTATCACCTCCAAAAGAAACTGGCCTTCCATCAATTTTCTCAAAGTCTTGAAGCAAAGAGCCATTGCTAGTCATGTGCCTAAAACAACCACTATTAATGATCCATACATTTCTTTTGGTCTTTAGTAGTTCCTGCACATGTAAATAGATGATTAGTTACATTTAGAAACCCATGCCTTGCTAGTCTTGGGCTTAGCAAGATGAACTGAAGATAGTTCAACAGTTATTGACCCTATATGCAAGCTTTGAGGATCCTTGGTTGTTGTTAATGAAGAAACTTCAGTCACATGGCCTTCCTTCATCTTCCACACCATCTTTGGAAGATTAGACATGGCTTTCAAAACTTCGAAAGTTTTTATGACTTTGGAAGTTTTGGAAACTTAACCTTCAGAAGCTTTTGCATCGACTGCAGTAGACTTTAGTGCTTTAGAAGCATTCCTTTCTTTTGAGGCCAAACTTGCTTCCAAAGATAGTTTTCCACCTATCTTGAGGAGAAGGTTTGTTTTGAACCTTTTCCAGCTCCTTCTTAATCTTCTTGGAGGATCTAGCATGCATTTGAGGGTAAAGCTTGCTTTTGGAGTTGGATGGTCCAGCCTATGCAACAGTGGTGCATAATGGTTCAACCTTCTTCTCCTTATTAGGATGGTTTGGACTTGAACTAGGACTCCTGTTACTAGAATCCTTAGTTAAGTCTTCAGTTTTCCTCACCTCAAACCCAGCAGAGATAAAAACTTATTTTTGCTTGGGATTGAAGGTGGGCTTGATCTCCTGCACTTTCTTGGATCTTCTTTTTGCAGATCTGAACAAGTTCTTTCTTGTAGACTTGGCCATCACTAGTTTCTTCTTCTCTTTAAGGATATAGTGATCCTTCTTAGAATGAACCTCTTCACCCACTTCTTGTTCATCCTTCACTGTATCCTCTTCATCTTCATCTTCCTCTTAGATAGGATCAATAGGAGGTAGCTCATCTTCACAAGTTCCACACCTTTATTCTCTGACTGATAGTAATATGTATGGAGTAGCTATTTCATTTGATCCAAGTCCCTACTTGTTTTGATAACTAACTTTTGCATGCAAGGAGGAAGATATAATGTTCTTGAAAGTTTCCTTTTCAAGAATACATTTTTCTGCCTTGGCTTTATTGGTTAGAAGCTCAGCCTGGCATTCAGTTAACTTTGTAACAAGATCTTTAATTTGAGTCCTGTAATTTGTATACTCATGTTTTAGAGTAGAAATGGTTTTCTCTAAATCTTCTATTTTAAGTTTATAATCATTTTCTTCTCTTTTAAAATCAGCTTTTAGTTTAAGGACTTAAGATCAGATCTTACTTCCAACTTGTAAGACCTGTACATGTTAACTCTATCAATGCATTCAGGAGAGCGAAGATGTTCCAATACCTTTGATTTATCATGGTCTTCCATTAGGGCTTGGTTTGGAGAGACATCTTACACCTGAAAGGTCCAGTCAAAGCCTCATTCTTCAACAGCAATTGTAGCTTACTGCTTTGGTTGGTTGGGCTTTTTAGTTCTTGGAGTTGCGTCAGTGTAATTTGTCCTGGGTTATATATAGCCACCATTTGTTCTTGGTGCCTTACATTCCCTAGCAAAGTGGCCCATTTGGTTATAGTTGTAACACTTTACTTTCCTCTTGTCCAGCCAAAACTTTCCACTAGTCACATTGCTAGGAAACTTCTTCCCTGTCCTCTTGTTGAACTTCTTGGTTCTGTGAGTGAGAAGAGCCATCCGTTTGACTATCTCCATGCACTCCAGATCATCTAGATGGATGTAGTCCAAATCTTCAAGTGTGAAGAGAAAGTTTCCAAAAATTTCATCTGAAGACACAAAGGCCTGAGAAAAGCTAGGCTCTTGGAATGGGCTTCCTTGAGTGTAGCTCTCCCTTGGAGCCTGCAGGAAGGTAATGAAAGGACCCTTTGGTGAGTTGTCAGTGTAGCAGATGGATGAACTATGAGAAGAATTTTGCATATTCATCTCCATTTGGTAACTGCTCAGGATACCATACATCTCAGTGAGGGTAAGAGTAGAGGTGTTCTAAGTTTTCTTAATAGCCACATAGTAGTGTGTCCATTCTTTGGGAAGAAAGAACATGAACTTTCTCACTGTGTCCCTATTCTCAAGTTTCACTCCAATATCCACCAGAGTATCTACAATCTCAATATACCTGAAGTATTATTGAGTCATAGTTTCACCTGTCTTGAAGGTAAAGTTTTCAAACTGCTGCTTCATGATGTCTTTCTTGTTTTCCTTAGCTTCCATAGATCCTTCATACATCAACTTCAGTGCATCCAAGAGTTCTATTATAGTCTTGCACTTCTTGAAGCCTATGTTGATGGAGTTGGGAAGAGCAGTTTGAAAAGCAGTCATAGCTTTCTAATCAACATCTATTTCTTCCAGTCTTCTACAAAATAGTCAGCCACTTCCTTTGGTATCATCCCACCTCCAGCAGTTGCTGAAGTAGTACTTGAGATGTGAGGTCCTAAGACTATAGATCTCTACATCCTGCTGTTTTGAGACTTGATGAAGCCTTCCATCCTTATGCACCAAGTATCAAAGTCATCAGGAGTGATCAGTGGAGACTTAGTCATGGAGTCAGTTTCTATATCAGATTTAGTGAGTGCTGCCATTTGAGCAAGTAAGTGTTTGTGAAACTGAAGAGTGATTAAAGATGGTGAGATCTTGCAATCAAGAGCCTAAGAAGCTTCGATACTAATTATAGGACCGGTTATGGTTTGTTCAACAACACTCCCACAATTCGAGAAGACACACTTAGTAGATCAAATAGGGAACCAGGCAAAGAAACCATGAACAAAAGATAAGAACACTCAGAACACAAAGATTGGATTTCAAGGATGATCTATATTGCTCTCAAGTGTTTTACAATTGTTGCAATGCTTAGTCCTAAGACTGGTTACATGAGATACTTTATACTACATCTTATAGCCGACCATACTTTGAAGGCCAGCTGGACACTAATCTTGACAACAAGATCAATGTAAAGTCAAAAGGCAGATTGTCTTTTGACATGTGACTATGACATGTCATAGCTCACATCCTATTGTATTATAATAAGGATAAAAGTACTAAAGTAGAAAGTTACAGACAAAGACACCATTATGTACAGTTGACAAAAGTATGAAAATAATCACCAACTTATATAAGTTGGTGAGTCTTCAGAGCTGGTAGCGAAAGGTGGTTAGCTTTTTTCAAAAGTGTGTCAGTAGACATATGGCTTCTTAGTCTTCGGAAGAGTTCAGCCTTCAGGCTTTGGAAGACTTTTTCTTCAAGCCTCGGAAGACTTCACTTTTGGCTTCGCAAGTTTCCTGTCTTTGGCTTCGCAATATTTGACACTTAGTTATTTTTCTTTGTGCATGGTCAAATCTTCTAAAGTAACATCCTTATACTTTAGTACATGCTGAGAGCTCATTGGTTAGCATCAGCCTTTAAGAGAAACTCGTACAACCTTGTTTAAAATGCATGTAATTCATTGACTTGAGAATATTTTGAATATAAAATATCAATATAAAGTTGGCGAATCATGTTATCAGACATTATATAATAGCATAATTAGTATTAAAATCGTCATCACAAGTTTTCTTATAGTCGTCTCATTTATTAACAAGACCCATACCGGATAGCTGGTATACATTGAAATCATCTAGTCCATATATCTTGAAATGAATTCAATCATTTTATGACATAACCACAACTATCCATTAATACGTGTATCCTCGATCAATATACGCATAATGTGTCATGATCACTTAAACCTTTACTTTAACTTATTTAATACATGCACATGCTCATTTTGTATACACATAAATATTTAAAATTAAGTATTTCATAAGAATGCTTGAAAATATTTCCTAAACATATATGCACATATGACATAGCATGCAAATGAAGTTTTGTAAACATGTTCACCTTCATGACGAATTTAGAATCACAGCTTAAAGCTTTTCTAGAACCTTGACCAGCACAACCACAATAGTTACTTAAGCTTAATGGGGTAGTATACTAGTTTAAAAGGGCGTATAATAGGGGTACAATGCTTACACATGTAATTGTTTTAGAAAAAGACATAACTTTTTGTGTGAATTATGCAGGCTTTTATAGCTTAATTGACCCCACCATCGTAAATCGCTAAGCAAGATGGTCGTGGTCTGCGACCAAGCCATAGCATCTTATAATATTCTCGACCAATCAAAATTTGCCACTCCATGACGACATGGGTCATCCTCTCGGTCTGTGTCAGCATGCCATGCGTCAATCCGTGAGTCATTTTGCTTGGTGAACACGCAACAGACCGCTAAGGGATTGCAAAGGAAGGCCATCAGAATTCCCAAAACCCTAATTGAGTTCTTAGCGGAGCGTTAGGTTTCCTACTCGCGTCGTGACCATGATTAAAAAACCTGATCTTTGAAAATTTTCATTTTTAACCTTCAACTTTCAAACTTATTATTTCATGTGCAAAATTTGAAGGTGTTACAAGAGACAACGAAACAAATTTGTTTGATTCACATGTCCATGGTAGAGTTAGATATCCTACTAGTAGAGCCGCCAACAGAGGCATCAGTGAAGTCAACCCTAACTTGCGAGATATCAAGATCAAGAGTCTACAAAAACAAGTCCAAGATCTTGAAACCCAACAAGAGATCAAAAGACTCTGTCAAAGGATCCAAGATTTCAAGTTGCTAATGGAGATAAGCAAGAAGGAAACCGAATCACTAACCATCATCTGGGGCAGTGAGAATGAGAGCATCCTTCATGCTATTTCCACCCCCGGTTCTATGAGTCGACTTATCCTAGGGGTGAGTTGAAAGATGAGCCCACGTTTGTTGGTGGGCGGAGGCTTGATAAAGATAGAAATGATTATGTTGAAGATGAAAGTTTATTTGTGAAACAAGTTCTTAAAGGGTTAGCCACTCAAGAGGAGGCTGACAACCTTCATGATATTTTTATGGTTTCGTCGTGTATTTTTGTTGAAGTTTTGAATGGTGTGATGGTGGTTAGTGGCGACCAAAGACGGTAGCCCGAATTTTGATTTTGATGTGGAAACTCTAATACTAAGTTAAGTACTAGGGAACATTTCAATTAAATTTTAAATGATCTTAATTTCCAACTGATGGAAATATTTGAATCAATTCCTTTTCTACATACCATATTAAAAACTAACACCCCATATACTAAATTGAGTCCCCTTTTTCAACAACACAAAATCCTACAAAAAGGAAACACAAATGATAAAGAACAAAATCTATGATTTGTTAAAGAAAGCAAAATTACGATCAAATATTAGCTACATCAATGAAAACAGTTTTTCACTAATTCAATTGAAGATACAACCACCGTCCTCCCACCCTATTTCATCCTCTTCCGTTATCCACCAAAGTAATTAAAGCCTATTAAAACTCTTGTGATGATCTCACCAGCTACAATATATGTGAAGTATATAAACACCTTTATATTTTTAAAGGCTTAAACTATGATCAACACCGTGATTATCATGCCACAACCCTTCAATCTAGAATTCCATAAAAAAATGCAGTAAACACTAGGTGTCGATCGATTTAATAGATAACCAAATAACCTTCACCCAAAGAGCCATTAAACCAACTCGATGTAATCATTTGAAATTTAGATTGTTCTTGGTAATATATAAATGATGGTATATTTACACAACTCTCTCACTTGTAGCCTCATCAAAGCCATCAATATCCTATAAGATTTGAAGCGTTACATGTTCCTTTCTTGTAGTCTTGTAGTGAAAATGGAAGTGTGTCATTAACACGACATTCATGAGGTGGATAAATCAAATCTCTTAGGTATGTAGGATTCTCACATAATGGGATCTTTCTTATCCTGCTAAAAAAGGTAATTAGATTGGCTGATAAATGGTTAATTTGTGATATGCCAACCTTTAAAACAGCCAAAATGGTTAGAAGTTCACACTACAAGCTTTTACTGTGATCATTATCTAATGGGGCTTCAAGAAGAAAACCTGATCCAATATGTGAATAGTAAGTGGTTATATAAAAGGGACAGATTACCAAAAAAGGGTATCATAGTGTTATCTAACTTACATTGTGGGAATCATATTCTCATACCAAAGAAGGTGTAAAGTTTGTAACACTTACATTCAAGGTATTATACCAACTCATTTCAATGGCTGTTGGTTCACAAACCCGTTAAATTCTGATATAAAAAGGTAAAAAAGCACACTAAATGAGGGTTGTCACATACCTTAAAAAAATGATGTATGAAACTCTCGAGTCATTTTCTAAATGAAAAAAATACTTTGATAGTGATACTGTACATTTAGTGATTCTATGGTGCCTTTTTCAATAATTTTCTCCAATCAGAAACCCATCCAATTAAGTAAAAATATAGTTACAAATAACAAATTCACAAAGAGCTTACAGTAACGCTATAAAAAAGTGAAGGGAAAGTCTTTGCGCTTTTGATCACTCAATCTCAGAACCCTTTGACCATATACAGCTAAATTTAAATTTAGGTTAAAGCTTGAGTTTTCCTGCTATATTAGACAAAGCAACCATTAGTAGATTACCCAATAAAATTAGGATATAAAAGTAATCACGTATATCTTGAGATGTAGAAACATTAACTTTAGTAGATCCAAAAAAAATAGAACTTTCATATGAGACATGTTCATTCAAACAAAAGAAGTAAGTTATATGCACCTCTACAATAATTCAAGAAACCTGCAAAGTTATTCCATAAATCAATAAAACAAACATGTTTGAAAACAACTATCAATCAATGATTCAAGAATGCTCATCATCCATAACAAAAAAGGTATGATCAATAGATCATCAAGTATGTGAAAGCCACTCAAATTCAATGGCAAAACAGCCCTAACTCTCTTACGAACCATCAACAATTTTATACCAGATATAAAAACAAGTCCAAATCATAAATGCTTTTTCTCTGATTTCGTTTAGGGATAATGAACCTAATTGTGTAGAATTAAATTTGTTCGGGAACTCTGAGTACGTGCATAATGTAAGATGAATTCTGTACACATTTCATGTTTTCAAATGATATACAAAGAATGCTTTTATTGTATGATGATATACTTTATAATAGAGAATACAAGTATTTATAGGCGGGTTTACTATGCTAAATAAAGAAAAACATTGCTGTCGATTAGCCGTCAATAGGCTTTGATTCTTGGCTCCTTGATCTTTGGGATATGATTCTAAGACTGATCCCACCAATTACTCTATCAAATATATATATATTTTTTTATTTTAACATTCCCCCTCAAGTTGAGTAGGGGGATCTCCTATACTCAACTTGTGCAAACATTTAGTGAAGATCCTTACGTTAATTGCTTTTGTTCGAATATTGTCGAGCTGGTCTTCTGATTGAACATATGGAAGTTTCATTATTCTTGCTTCTAGTTTTTCCTTAATAAAGGTGTAAATTACAAATATTTTCCTTTAAATATTATCAAAATTACAGGTTTTTTACTTAAATTTTGATAAGTATATTGAGTGTGTTTTAACTGAAAATTTATCACGTTATGTTATTACACTAACTAAAGTTCACTTTATTAGTTAGTTTATTAGAAAATGACTCTTTTACCTTTGCTTTTGAAATGACGAAATATGTAATTTACACTAACATTTTATTCTTTTCTATTTTTAAGTTTACTTACTTTACTTCATTCAATTTTTCTCATCACTTTATCTTACAAGCTTATCTCAAATATTATTAACTAATTAGTTTTAATCTTTTTTATAAAATATAATCTTAATTATTTATAGATTTTTACTTTACTATAAACAATTTTATTTGTTCAAATTAGTCATTCATTTTTCCCTTTAAACCAATATAACATTAGATAGCGTGCAATATTTTTTTAAACTAAAATTTAATAAAATTACATGATGAAGGAAACAAAGAACAAAACACCATCACATGCGTACCCAATAAATCAAATGACACAAGACCAGCGATCGATGAAGGAAAACATAATAAAAAAAATGAAGCAACAACACACAAGATAAACCATCAAAATCGAAGCATACACCTGCGCAAAACAGAGAATTCGATGAAAGGTCCGATGATGAAGTAAACACAGCTATGATAAACCCCGCAATTTACTACATGTGACCACAAAAAGGCCAGAAACAAAACACATATACTCTAGATAATCTTCCTACTCTGATAAAAGGGTAAATAGGAGAGACACGTGGCGGAATGTGGTAACTAGGAGGACACGTGTCAGCGCCACATTCCTTCTCACCAAAATTTTCCCGCTTCTCTCTCCTATTAAATAATCACATTAATTGCTAATAATATTATTTAAATATTTTTTAGATTAAAATACTTTTTAAATAAATTAAAAGAAAATCTTTATATTAATGTTATTTCTAAAGATAATTAATTATAAGGTAAGAATTTTTCTAAAACATCAAACTTTTTTAAAATATAAAATATTTAAAATTAGTGCTTTTAAAAAATAAAATTTTTATAAACAAAAAAAATAAAATTGTGAATTATGATAAGAAAGTTTTCAAAAATGATATTTATTTTACTCGTTTGTTTTGAAATAAATTTTCATTCTGATTATAATAAGGATAATTTCAATCAAATAGTATCTTAAAATATCGTTATATATATAATAAATTTTTATTATATTTATTATTTTATTTATTTAATTCATGTAATATACAAGTTTACTAAAAGTAGTTTAAAATATATATATAAAAAATAGAAGATAGGGTTAAACACGGGCAAAGCCTAGAAACAAACACCCACGAAACCATCTCAGCAAGGCTACATAGCTAAGTGAGAGTTTGCAGAAAACTACGTTGTTAACCACCAAAAAAAAATAAAAAATAAAATAAAAAGAAACCCACTAAACACCTGCCATGCAGGCACGAAACTATTCGTTGCCGTTTAGTATTAACATATAGGTTAATTAGAATTTAATTATCTTTATATTAGTTTGTGCTCTTACTTCTATTAATATTTTTTGTTATGATTTAATATGTATACGTTATTTACTTCAGCCGAATTGTTTCTTATTTATCTAGACTTTTTGAAGTGTTTACATTTATTTAGTCTCTTAAAAGAAGTTATTAATCATGCGCCACATTAGAGGTGGGCAAAAAAACCGGGTTCGGATCCGACCCGGTGGACCCGACCCAGAACCGGGTACGGGTACGACCCGGTATAGTTGAACCCGGTTTGGACCAGAAAAAAACCCGTAGGGTTGGAACCGGGTATTAGTTTCTAGATTTTCTTAGAACCCGACCCGAACCCGACCCGACCCGGAACCGGTTGAACCCGGGTTGGACCCGGTTTTGACTTTTTTTTTTTTTTTTTTAAAGTAGCCGTTTTTTAACTGCTATATAG
Source organism: Flaveria sonorensis (assembly GCA_025506505.1). Classification (NCBI taxonomy): domain Eukaryota; kingdom Viridiplantae; phylum Streptophyta; class Magnoliopsida; order Asterales; family Asteraceae; genus Flaveria; species Flaveria sonorensis. The sequence continues at coordinate 12,215,374 of CM046432.1, forward strand.
CCGTTGGGATCGATTTTTGGCCCTTTTTTTGTCACTTTTAGGCTTATAAGTTAGTATAAATAGGTGTAGGTTGATATGGTTTAGTACCCAAGTCTCAAACGCAAAAACATACGCAAGAAACGCAAAAAATACTCTCGTTTACTCTCGTTTTACACGTTCACTCTCTCGTTTTACACTTTCACTCTCTTCAATCTTGATATGGTTCACTCACAATCTTCCGTTGTCAAGGTTCGTCCAACGCTCCAACCGTCGTTCGTGTCATTTAAGAAAGAAAAAAAAAAAAGAAAAAAAAAAAAGAAAAAACCCGGTTGGACCCGGGTTTCATACCCGACCCGAACCCTACCCGACCCTACCCGGGTATACCGGGTAGGGTTTTTATGCTGCTGAACCCGACCCGAGTTCGTACCCGGGTTCACCAACACCCGGGTACCAAAAAACCCGGTTGGGCCAAACCCGGGTTGTACCCGGTTTTCGGGTCCGGCCCAAACCCGAAATGCCCATCTCTACGCCACATGTATTTATTGATATGCTTTGTGTAATATAACTTATATTTTTTTTGTTAATAATTTATATCAAGTAATCATAATATTTATAAATAAAGTTATATTTTATAAAAATCTAAAATAATTAATTAGTAATATTATGATAAGTTATAAACAGAAATGCTGAAAAAAAAGAAACATAAATAATAGGAACAATATAATTAAGAAATAAAAAATTGACAAAATTACACATTTAGTATTTTAAGGATAAGATTCATAATTTTAAGTATACTTAAAGTATACTTTTTGTAATTTACTGTTAATAAAGCGTCGGTCAATTTCTACATGCTTAGTATGATCATCTTGGACAGGTTTTCTGAGATTTGGATTGGGGCTTCATTATCACACATAATTCTACCTGTTTTGGTTGGAGGAAATTCGATTTCTGTTAAGAGTTTTCGTATCCATAGTACTTTTTCTAGGCTCCGAGCTATCCCTCGAAATTCTACTTCGGCACTAGAAAGGGCAACAGCCTTTTGTTTTTTGCTTCTCCACGTGACCAAATTACCACCAACTAGGGTAAAATAACGTGACCTTGATCTTCGATATCCTTTATTTCCTACCCAATCTACATCTGTATATGCTTGAATTTATAAGTGTTTGCTTGATTTAAAGAGGACCCCATGGTCTGCTGTTCCCTTAGGTACTTGATAATCCTTAATACTGCTTCCATATTTGTTACTTGTGGTTTTCGCATATATTGACAAACTACTTCAACTGCATGGGCTATATTTGGACGAGTATAGGGTGGATATATTAGTTTCCAACTAACCTTTGGTAATCGTTCTTTGTCTGCCAATTCAGCTCCTTGTATCATATGGAGTTTATGGTTTACCATCATTGGACTATTCGTGGGTTTGCAATCAATCATCCCTATCTCTGCTAGAAGATCTAGAACATATTTCTTCTTACATATAAAAATTCCTTGATTAGACCTTAGTACCTCTATTCTAAGGAAGTATTTTAGTATTCCCAAGTCCTTAATCTTAAATTCCATGAATAACTTTTCCTTTAGCTTCATCATTTTATCATCGTCGTTTCCTGTAATGATCATGTCAACATATATAATAAAACTGTAAGGCCCCGATCCCGGAGACCTCATAGTTGGTCAGTCATAGCATCATTTATTATTAAAACTCATTTAAAATATATGAACATAAGAAAATATTGCAGCAGAAGAATTATCAAAAGCCATTTCATGCATTAGTAACTACGTTTGACAAGTAATACATCATTGGTTGAAGTTACAAAATAATACTTAGTGGTATTACAAAACAACAATATTATTTTCGCATGAGATGGATGTCAGTCTTTGCTTGCCAAGTAGCTTCAACTCCGTGCCACCCTCAGCAACAACATTACCTACCAACTGAAAATGCATAAAAAAGTCAGCTTTGCTGAGTAAGTTCTAGTTTATATAATAAACTACTTTGCTTTTAATAAAAATCTTTCCTTTACTTTCGTTCGTAATCGCGCATCATACGTACATCTTGATAATAATCATTTATTACCCTTTATCATCGTACATAATCGTTCGTTTCGTACTTTATTATCTTTCAGTTCTATCCAGATCCTGCCATGGCCCATCTTCGGTGCACAAAGCGACTAAAGTCTTGGGAGCAAGTGGCAAGGACCCCGTTATCGCACGTTTCCATCAGTCACAAAGACTGACCGTTAGGTTTGCACTTGGCACACTATCGAGGTCGCAACCCATAAAGAGTTGTGACCCCCTTTTATATGCTTGCAAGACTTTAATTTCATTCATTACGTTCCACTTCTCATTATTTTTATCTTCCACTTTCATTACAACAATACTTTACGTACAAGAGTATTAACACACCACGTAAAGTCACATACTAATACATAACATAGAACATCAACCACAGCCCACAATCATCAACAGGCATAAACCATCAAAACATTTCAGAACTTAACATAACATTCTATTTCCCAAGATTTCAAAAAATCCTAAGTCCCCAAAGAAACGCGGATGAACATAGGCCAATGCGGCTGAATGTTTAGCAAATGCAGACAAACAAATGCGGATGAAAATCTTAGAAAATATTCTAAGTGTCCAAAGATGTGCGAGTGAACCAAATGCGAATGAACAAGTCCAAATACGGATGAACAATACTAAATACGGATGATCAAAATACTTAACTATGGAACATAAAACCAATGCGGTTGAATGCTCAGCAAATATGGATAAAGACCAACAAATACGGGTGAACACTTAACAAATGCGGATGAACACTTAACAAATCCGGATGAACAAAATTACTTAGGCTAGTCCACCAGTTCCAAATCCTCATTCTAACATATTCTTAGCACAGATCTAACATGCAAAACACTTAGAACAGAGCTTACAACTACGCAACTTGAAAGAAGGAATTTAAAGCACACACATCGTATACACATCAGATGCAAAAACATAGAAAACTCATGCTTTGGTTGTAAAAATTCAGTTAATATGCATTTCAGCCCCAATTCCCTAAACAAGTTTAAAACAAGTAAAATAGGGGAATCTAGAACTCACCTCTAGCAGCTTTCGAGTAAGACTTCTTCAGACCGAGAGCGATTGGGAGTTCTAGCACCTAAGCACACCGAAACAAGCAGCCAAACACAAAAGAACACATAAAAATCGGTCCAGCAGCTCGAATTCAAATGAAACCGAATAGAAAACACAAGAAACCTCACCTTCAAGTAGATCTTCCACCTTCTCTCTCTAGAAACTGATTGCAGCTTCTTCTTTCTTCTGTGCAGCCAAGAGCAGATGTGGGGGAATAGGGGTGTGGGTGGCCATCCCCTGCTCTTTGAACCCATTAGAGGCAAGTTTGCCACTTGCACACTTTAACCCCCTTTACTTGGGATATTTCACCTTTTTTTCTTTTTCTTTTAAATTTTTGGATGTTACAAGTCCACCCCCCTTATATAGGTTTCGTCCCCGAAACCTGTCACTCCTCGAACAGCTATGGGTAATGCTGCCTCATCTCTTCCTCATTTTCCCACGTAGACTCGGATCCCTTCTTGTATCTCCACTGTACTTGCATCAGTGGAACCACTTTATTCCGCAGCCTCTTCTCTTTTCTGTCAATGATGGCCACTGGCTGCTCCACATAATTGACAGTTCATTTACCTCAATGTCCTTCAGTGGCACGTTCATATCTTCTTCGGCTAAGCACTTTCTTAGATGAGATACATGGAATGTCGGATGAATTCCACTTAACTCATCGGGTAGCTCCAATCGATAAGCCACCTGTCCTACTCAAGCAATGATTCGGAAAGGCCCTATATACCTCGGGCGTATCTTACCCCGCTTTCTAAACCGGATGATCCCCTTCCAAGGTGAAACCTTCAACATAAGTTTATCACCTACCTTGAATTCAATTGGTCTACACCTCTTGTTAGCATACGAATTTTGTCTATCTTTTGCCGCCTTCATAAAGGCCTTGATCTTATCTAACTTTTCGGTCGTAGCCTCGATCACCTCGATGGTACCTAGCTCCTTCTGCCCAATGTCACCCTAACATACGGGCGTTCTACACTTCCTACCGTATAGCATCTCATATGGAGGCATACCAATGCTGGCATGATAACTGTTGTTGTAAGAGAATTCGGCTAACGGTAAGTGTTCGTCCCAACTTCCTCCGAAGTCAATGATGCATGCTCGAAGCATATCTTCAAGCGTCTGGATGGTTCTCTCTGACTGACCATCTGTCTGAGGATGGTAAGCCGTACTGATTTGCAACCTCGTCCCCATCGTATCATGGAATCTCTTCTAAAACATAGAGGTAAACCGAGTGTCACAGCCAGACACTATAGACATCGGTACACCATGACGAGTCACAATCTCTTTGATGAACAGATCCGCCGACCTCTCAGATGAATACGTCTCGCGGATCGGTAGAAAGTGAGCATTCTTCGTCAAATGGTCAACTATCACCCATATGGCATCGTACCCCCTTGCCGTACGTGGTAACTACGTAATGAAGTCCATGGTGATGTGCTCCTATTTCCACTCTGGTATATCCAAGGGTTGGATCTTCTCGTATGGCCTTTCATCCTTTCGGAGTTGATTCGATCCTCTTTCAATGCCTCATCCTGAAATTCCTTAACCTACTTCATCATGTCAGAGGTCATTACCAACTGATAAGCCTTTACCCGAATCGGCTCGGGTCTTTCTTTTCGGCTAAGGGCATCTGCCACTACGTTGGCCTTGACCGGATGGTAGTGGATCTCACAATCATAGTCCTTTATAAGCTCCAACAATCTCCTTTGCCTCATGTTGATATCCTTTTGCTCGAAGAAGTACTTCAAGCTCTTGTGGTCAGTGAAGATAGTGCACTTCGTCCCGTACAAGTAGTGCCTCCAAATCCTCAATGCAAAGACCACAGTAGCCCACTCCAGATCACGAGTAGGGTATTTAGCCTCATGGGTTTTCAACTGTCGGGACGCATAGGCTATTACCCTCCCTCCCTGCATCAGCACACAACCCAACCCCAAATAAGAAGCATCAGAGTAGACAACTAAGTCTTTGCTCCCTTCGGGCAACGTCAAGACATGAGCTTGAGTCAATCTCGTCTTTAGCTCTTCAAAAGCATTCTCCTATTCTCGAACCCATACAAACTTCACCTCCTTGTGGTCAACTTGGTCAATGGTGAGGCTATCTTGGAAAAGTCTTGGATGAATCTCCGGTAATAGCCCGCTAAACCCAAGAAACTACGGATCTCGGATGGCGACTTTGGAGTCTTCCATTGCATCACCGCCTCCACCTTTGTCGGGTCCACCATAATCCCTTCAGAATTAACCACATGACCCAAAAACTGAACTTCCCGTAACCAGAACGCGCATTTGGAGAACTTAGCATACATCTTCTCTCTTTTAAGCATCTCCAATACCTCACGAATGTTACCGGCATGCTCTTCTTCTCTCTTCGAATAAATCAGGATATCATCAATAAACACAATCACTGATTTATCCAACATCGATCGACACACCCGATTCATCAAATCCATAAAAGCAACTGGCGTGTTGGTTAAACCGAAAGACATAACGAGGAATTCGTAATGCCCGTATCGCGTCCGAAACGCGGTCTTCGGGATATCCTGTTCTTTAACTTTTAGCTGATGATAACCAGGTCGGAGATCTATCCTTGAGAACCAACTGGCACCTTGGAGCTGATCAAACAAGTCATCAATCCTCGGTAGTGGTTACCGGTTCTTCACCGTCAACTTGTTCAACTCGTGGTAGTCGATGCACATCCTCATGCTACCGTCCTTCTTCTTTACAAACAAGACCGGAGCACCCCAGGGAGAGATACTCGGTCAGATGAACCCCTTATCCAGCAACTCTTGCAACTGGACCATCATTTCCTTCATCTCGCAAGGAGCTAGTCGATACGATGCCTTGGTAACAGGTTGGGCACCAGGTATCAAATCAATCTAGAACTCGATCTCGCGGTCCGGTGGCACACCTGGTAGATCCTCCGGGAATACATCCAGGAAGTCACACACGACCGGTACGTCTGACAATCGTGGTACTGACGCATCCACATCTTTCACATAAGCCAGGTAGGCACTACACCCACGTTTCATGCACTTCTCTACCACCACCATTGAAATTACCTTCGGAATCGTACTGCCTATCACCGTAAATCGTCACCGAACTCCTATCAGGCGTGGTCAAACAGATCATCTTCTTGCGACACATAATATTTGCCTCATAGGCTGCTTGTCAATCCATCCCTAGAGCCACATCGAATTCGCCTAGGGGCATCACGAATAATTTAGCAGAGAACCTATGGCCTTCCAACTCTTTGTCACAATCCTCTATCAGATCAGAAATCCTGGTAGACTTACCAATGGCAGTTTCTATATCGAAGGGCTCATCAATACTTGTACTTCTAACAGGCAACTTAGCATAGAAGGCAGTAGAAATAAAACTCTTACTAGCACCAGAATCAAAAAGCACAGAGGCACAAATTTGGTTTACTAGGAAGGTACCTGACCCAACATCGGGTCCACCCTAGCCTCCTCCCGGGTCATAGTAAATGCTCTGGCTTTTGCCCTCTGCCTTTCCTTCTCTTTCTCGATCCCCTTTCTCTCCCCAGAGTTCTCAGCCCTCGGTTTTCTTGCAATCCATGCTCAGATGGCCCTCTTCACCACAGTTGTAGCATCTCTTCACCCTACATTCCCTTGCTATATGACCAGGCCTCCAGCATTTGAAGCAGACGTTCAGTCCCCACTTACACTCTCCCATATGTTCCTTCCCGCACTTACTACACCTCTTCATCCCTGTACCCACCGACACTACCCTCCGGTCATCCACCCTTGCCATTTTGTTATTCGACGTGAAACCACCACGACCAAATCATTCCCGTTCCAGTTCCTGTCACCACCCCTTCTTACTCGCCTCCACTACTGCTACCTCCTCCCTTTCGTCATACAGTCTCCCCGCCAGATCAACCGCCGACCTAAACATACTCGGCCGAGTGGCGATCATGTGCCTACGGATATCCACAGGCAGACCCTGAATGTACCTCTTAATCTTCCATGACACAGGCATCACCTGCTCTGGCACCAGCCTTGCCATCTCATTGAACTTGGTCGTATACAGCTGGTGTGTTATGGTTCCCGCTTCCAAGTGTAGGAACTCCCTCTTAATCTTGTCGAGTTCCCTGTGAGGACAAAACTCCTCTATCACCATCTTCTTCAGTTCACTCCACCTCATTCTCCTAATCGCCCTACTGCCCTCGGCCTAGACAATACTGTCCCACGATCATAAGGCCGAGTCCACGAATGAGTGGGTAGCAAACATCACCTTTTGATCCTCCCTACATTCGCTGATATCCAACACAACCTCCATTTCTCTCACCCATCGGTGAGCAGCAGTAGCGTTCCTATTCCCGTCAAAAGTAGGGGCCTTGCATCTTTAGAATGCTCCATAGTTGCATCCTTTTGCAGTTTCTTGCGCCACTTCCTCTTCCTCTTCGTCACTGGAGACAACCATCTCAGTATCCGGTTGCTCCCTTGCCCCTGAACCCCCTTCTTCACCCCTTCGCCTGGCAGTTTTCCCCCTCTTCTTTTTCTCCTTCTTTACATCCTCCCTCACAGCATGAATAACCTCGGTCACTACAGACGGCAGAATCTTCTGCATGACCTGATGAACTTCCTCCATAATTTCCTCTTTCACTGAGGCTCTCAGGTTAGCACTCTCGTCACCGCCTTCATGGTGATGAAGCTCGAGCTCTTCAGGAGCTGTTTTAGCGGTTCTAGCCCTGTTCCTCGTGGCACGTGTTCTAGCACCACGTCCACCACGTACTCCACCTCGAGAAGCCTTCGAAGATCTACCACCAGCCAACCTCTAAACACTATAAGATTCAAACACCAACACGGTCATTCAAGGTAATAGCTCAGATTATGTCAAGTATAGTAAGTCCCTAATTACTGTGGCCAGTTGTGATTAGCTACTTACTTTACTCTTTATCCCCCAATCGTTTCTTATCCTGACTACATTAGTATCCAAATCTACTAAGAGCACATAAATCAAATAGCACATGCACATAATACCGGTTCACTTTAAGAAAATACATTACCTGATAGCACGTAGCTACTTGGGCTGGCATCATTCTATTCGGTCTCATTCTCAGTTTAAGTTTAGGTTTTTGAAAATAATTTACCCAATTCTCCTAAACTTTGGCTCTAATACCAACTTGTAAGGCCCTGATCCCGGAGACAACACAGTTGGTCATTCATAGCATCATTCATTATTAAAACTCATTTAAAATATACGAACATAAGAAAATATTGCAGCGGAAGAATTATAAAAATCCATTTCATGCATTAATAACTACGTTTGCCAAGTAATACATCGTTGGTTGAAGTTATAAAGGAATACTTAGTGGTATTACAAAACAACAAAATTATTTTCGCATGAGATGGATGCCAGTCTTTGCTTGCCAAGTAGCTTCAACTCCGTGCCACCCTCAACAACAACATTACCTACCAACTGAAAATGCATAAAAAAGTTAGTGTTGCTGAGTGAGTTCTAGTTTATATAACAAAATGCTTTGCTTTTAATAAAAATATTTCCTTTACTTTCGTTCGTGATCACGCATCATACGTACGTCTTGATAATATCATTTATTATCCTTTATCTTCGTACATAATCGTTCGTTTTGTACTTTATTATCTTTCACTTCTATCCAAATCCTGCCATGCCCCATCTTCAGTGCACAAAGCGACTAAAGTCTTGGGAGCAAGTGGCAAGGACCCCGTTATTGCACATTTCCATCAGTCACAAGACTGACCGTTAGGTGTGCACTTGGCACACTATCGAGGTGGCAACTCATAAAGAGTTGTGACCCGCTTTTATATGCTTGCAAGACTTTTATTTCATTTATTACATTCCACTTCTTATTATCTTTATCTTCCACTTTCAATACAATAATACTTTACGTACAAGAGTATTAACACACCACGTAAAGTCATATACTAATACGTAATATAGAACATCAACCACAACCCACAATCATCAACAGACATAAACCATCAAAATATTTCAGAACTTAACATAACATTCTATTTCCCAAGATTTTAGAAAATCCTAAGTCCCCAAAGAAATGCAGATGAACATAGGCCAATGCGGCTGAATGTTCAGCAAATTCGAACAAGCAAATGCGGATGAAAATCTCAGAAAATATTCTAAGTGTCCAAAGATGCGCAGGTGAACCAAATACGGATGAACAAGTCCAAATGCGGATGAACAATACTAAATGCAGATGATCAAAATACTTAACTATGGAACATAAAAAAAATGTGGTTGAATGCTCAGCAAATGCGGATGAAGACCAACAAATGCGGGTGAACACTTAATAAATACGGATGAACACTTAACAAATGCGGATGAACAAAATTAGTTAGGCTATTCCACCGGTTCCAAATCCTCGTTCTAACATATCCTTAGCAGAGATCTAACATGCTAAACACTTAGAACAGAGCTTACAACTACACAAGTTCAAAGAAGGCATTTAAAGCACACACATCGCATACGCATCAGATGCAAAAACGTAGAAAACTCATGCTTCGGTTGTAATAATTCAGTTAATATACATTTCAGCCCCAAACAAGTTTAAAACAAGTAAAATAGGGGAATCTAGAACTCATCTCTAGCAGCTTTTGAGTAAGACTTCTTCAGACCAAGATTGATTGGGAGTTCTAGCACCTAAGCACACCGAAACAAGCAGCCAAACACAAAAGAACACATAAAAATCGGTCCAGCAGCTCAAATTCAACTGAAACCGAATAGAAAACACAAGAAACCTCACCTTAAAGCAGATCTTTAACCTTCTCTTTCTAGAAACCGATTACAGCTTCTTCTTTGTTCTGTACAGCCGAGAGCAGATATGGGGGAATGGGGGTGTGGGTGGCCATCCCCTGCCTTTTGAACCCACTAGAGGCAAGTTTGCCACTTGCACACTTTAATCTCCTTTACTTGGAATATTTAACCTTTCTTTCTTTTTCTTTTAAATTTCCGGATATTACACAAACACATCACAAGCTTACCCGTTCATTTAAGAAAAAGTGTGTGATCTGTGTTGCTACCGGAGAAAATGTTTCTAAGTAACCAATTCTGTTTGTCTTGGTGTACCCGTTTGCTACAGCTCGTGCCTTATATCTGTAAGAAGTTCCATCCTTTTTTGTTTGATTGTAAAGGCACAATGACACCCAACGCGTTATATTTTTCCCATGTTTCATTTCTTGTTAAGGCCTTCATCTCTTCTTCCATTGCTTTTTGTCCTATTTTCTGATTTCAAGGCTTGTTTGATAATTATTGGGATCTGTTCAGAGTAGAATGATGAAATAAAGGCTTTAGCTTATTAACCTATGTCGGCTACATTAACTTAGGGTTTTATTATTATTATTGTTTAGGGTATCAAAGTGTAATTATCTTTCTTATATATTTGGTTGTAATCTCCTTATTTTTCATAAATGAAAAACACTGATACCAATCTCCTAGTTTGTTTTGGTATCAGAGCCATCTCTTCCTAACCCTAACCCTAGCTGCCGTCACAAAAAAAAAAAATTCCGACTGCTACTGCAGTCCTTCAACCTTCGGCCAAAAATTCCGACTGCTACTGCAGTCCTTCAACCTTCGGCCAGCAACAGTATCATGGCAACAATCATTCAGTTCTCTCATCAAGAGAAAACTATTCACAACTCCCACAAATTCTCATTCTCTCTCAAACCTACCAACTATGGTTATTGGAGATCCATGATTGAATCTTTTCTCACATCTCACAATCTTTTTGGCTATGTTGATGGAACCATACCCTGCCCTGAACAGAAGGTTACCAATGAATCTGCAACAACCGATAATCCAAGCTACACTCCATGGATCTGCAATGATGCTCACATCCGTATGCTTATCATCTCAACAGTTTCTGAAGATTCATATCAGCACATTCAGGGAAAAACATCACGAGAGGTATGGCTGTCTCTTGAACGGGCTTATGCTCCTGTTACTTTATCCCACGAATTCACACTTAAAAGTCAACTTCTAAGAATCACCATGAAAGGTGATGAAAAACCAGCCGAATATCTTAGCAGAACCCAAGAATATGCTACCGCTCTTGCCAACATTGGCGAACCCGTAAAGGACAAGGACCTGGTAATGCTTACCCTTACAGGACTTCGAGAGGAATATAATGGCCTAAAAGCCAATTTATTAGCTCGTGTACCCCCTGTTTCTTTTCATGAATTACATGGACTTTTGTGTGATCATGACTATGTTTTCACCAAAATGATGACTGCTGCTCCTCAAGCTTTTTTGGCTGCTGCTCCTGTTCCGAATTCCCCATCAGCTGCAGTTTCTGTTCAACCACCACCCATTGATCATCTTCAACAACAACTACAAAATTTTCACTTAATGGCTGCTCAAATGGGTTATCAATTAAACCCCATTCAATCTCCACGGCCTCAAGCTTACTTTGGGTCTCGGTCAGTCAACAATAACCGAGGTGGTCGTGGATCTTTTCGTGGATCTTCTCGTGGTGGCCCACGGGGTGGTTCAAACAATCGCCTCCGGGACAACAATGGTACACCAGCGTTTTCTTGGGCTTCCACTCAAAACACTGTTTATGGTCATTGCAACAGATGTGGTATAGGCCATTTACCCTCTCAGTGCCCAAATCAGTCAAAACAGTCACAATCTGCTCCTCAGGCTAATTTTACAACACATTCTGAAGCTAGCCCATCTTCTAGAACTGCTTGGAAATCTGATACTGGTGCAACCCATCATGCCACTCCAGACCTATCCAGCATGGATAGCTCCGAGGCCTACTATGGTAACGATTCTTTACTTGTCGGTAACGGTAATTCTGTACCCATTTGTCATATTGGTTCATCCAAAATCTACTCCCCTCACAAAACCTTTACTTTATCTAATATTCTTCATGTTCCTCAATTAAAACAAAATCTATTATCTGTTCAAAAATTCTGTCATGACAACAATGTTTTCTTTGAATTTCACTCTTCCTATTTTGTTGTGAAGGACGAGTCTACACGCACTATCCTCCTTTCGGGCCCCAGTGAGCAGGGATTGTACTCTATTCGCCTTCCACAACTCAAGTCTTTGCCCAAAGTTGCCTTCACTGCTGTCAAAGCTCCTTCCAACATTTGGCACCAGCGTTTAGGACATCCTCATGCTCAAGTTTTCCGTTCCATTGTTTCTTACTGTTCTTTACCTGTTTCGGACAAGTTATCAAATAATTTATGTTCTTCTTGTCAATGTGGAAAATCTTCAAAATTATCTTTACCTGATTCTACTTTTCAAAGTAATAATATTTTAGATCTTGTTTATTGTGATGTTTGGGGCCCTTCTCCTGAACCATCTTTTGATGGTCATCGTTACTTTCTTTTATGTGTTGATCATTGTACTCGCTACATGTGGATTTATCCCTTAACTCAAAAATCAAATGTTTACTCTATCCTCACCAACTTTATCACCATGGCTGAACGACAATTTAACACCAAACTAAAATGCATTCAATCAGACTGGGGAGGGGAGTTTCGACCTCTCACACATCTTTGCCAACAACTTGGCATCATTCATCGACGATCTTGTCCTCACACCAGTGAGCAAAATGGCTTTGTTGAACGTCGTCATCGTCATGTTGTGGAAACTGGACTTGCCCTTTGGCTCAATCTAGTCTTCCTCAACGTTTCTGGAGCTATGCCTTTGAGACCGCTGTATACCTTATCAATCGTCTCCCATCTCGTGTCTCATCTAACAAATCACCATTTGAACATGTCTTCAAACGAAAACCTGATTACTCCTTCTTACGAGTTTTTGGTTGTCAATCCTTTCCCTATCTTCGACCGTATAATCGTCACAAAATTGAATTCCGCTCTACTCCTTGTGTTTTTCTTGGCTACAGCCCTACCCATCATGGTTATCGCTGTCTTGATCCCTCCACTGATCGAGTTTACATCGCTCGGCATGTTCGCTTTAATGAACACGTTTTCCCCTACCAACCCTCCCCTACAGCCCCATCGCCTTCTACTCCACCTTACATCTCTATCTTTCCTGACCCACCACCCGGTTTTCCACCCGAACCACCCAACTCACCAAACCCGCCATCACCGCCACCACAGTCCCCAACCCCCCCTTCATCGCCACCTCAATCTCCAACATCGGGTCCTCTACCACCGCCTCCTCCTCCTCCTCCTCCTCGGCCACGGCCATCTAACCTTCGCCCTAATCCTAAACAACCCCAACGTTATAACCCCGCTGCTTATACTGCCACCACTTCCGCTTCTCCTCCTCTTGAACCAACTAGTTTTACCGTTGCTAATAAGTCTTCAGAATGGCACCAAGCTATGACCGAGGAGCTATCTGCGCTTCATAGGAATGGCACGTGGACCCTTGTTCCCCCTATTTCTAATGCTAATGTTGTTGATTGCAAATGGGTTTACAGGTTAAAGACTGATGAGCATGGCAAAGTTACCAGATATAAAGCCCGTCTAGTTGCAAAAGGCTTCCATCAACAGCATGGAGTGGATTATCATGAGACCTTCAGTCCGGTCATTAAACCTGTCACCATTCGCACTGTTTTATCTCTGGCTGTCACCAACAAATGGCCTCTCCGACAGTTGGATATTCAAACAGCTTTTCTTCATGGTGATCTTGAAGAAACAGTGTACATGCGACAACCTCCTGGCTTTATTGATTCAACCAAACCAGATCACATCTGCTTATTACACAAGTCTCTGTATGGTCTCAAACAGGCCCCTCGTGCCTGGTTTACAAAGCTGTCCACTGCACTTCATCAATTGGGATTTTATGGGTCTAAAACCGACCCCTCTCTCTTTATACTCAACTCAAAGGGATCCCTTATCTATCTTCTGGTTTATGTCGATGATATCATCATCACGGGTAACAACTCCACTGCTATTGGTTCTATTATTCAGCAGCTCAACTCTCTTTTTGCTCTTAAGGATATAGGTCAGTTACATTATTTTTGGGTGTTGAAGTTGTCCACAAGGGTTCTGATTTGGTTCTCTCACAACGAAAGTATATTCGTGAGATTCTTCATCGTTCTGGTCTTGCCGATTGCAAACCGATATCAACTCCTATGAGCACCTCCAATGTGTTGTTACCCGATGATAGCCCTCTTCTTGATGATCCCTCTCGCTATCGACAGACAGTTGGAGCTCTTCAATATGCTACTCTCTCTCGCCCTGATATTGCATTTGCAGTAAACAAAGTCTGCCAGTTTATGCATGCTCCAACCGAGAACCATTGGGCTGCTGTGAAACGCATCCTACGTTATTTAAAGGGTACTCTTGATTTGGGATTATGGATTCGTCATAACACTGGCTATCGGCTTCAGGCTTTTTCGGACTTAACCTGGTCTTCCAATCTTCAAGCTTTTTCGGACTCTGACTGGGCTGGTTGCCCAGTTGATCGTCGATCCACGGGGGGCTTTGCTATCTATTTGGGCTCCAATCTCATTTCTTGGTCTGCTCGCAAACAGAAGACTGTATCTCGATCTTCCACCGAGTCCGAGTACAAGGCCATTGCAGATACTGTTGCTGAATTGATTTGGTTAAAATCCTTGCTTCGGGAACTTGGACTGGATAGCTCAGCACCTACTCTTTGGTGTGATAATCTTGGTGCTACCTTTCTCACAGCTAATCCAGTTTTTCATGCTCGTACCAAGCATGTTGAAGTTGACTATCACTTTATTCGTGAACAAGTAACTCAGGGAAAATTACATGTCAAGTTTATCTCTACAAACGACCAAATTGCTGATATCTTCACCAAGCCCTTGTCAGCCCAGAAGTTTGAGTTTTTGCGCTCCAAGTTGCAGATTGCTAACCGCCCTGAACTTGCGGGGGAATATTAACCTATGTCGGCTACATTAACTTAGGGTTTTATTATTATTATTGTTTAGGGTATCAAAGTGTAATTATCTTTCTTATATATTTGGTTGTAATCTCCTTATTTTTCATAAATGAAAAACACTGATACCAATCTCCTAGTTTGTTTTAGCTTGTTTGGTCAAGTTACCTTTGGCTATGTTTGCCATAGGGAACCTAGAAGAGCGAGACTCCCTTTCTAGAGAATATCTTCTTGGTGGGACTTCTCTATTAGCTCTTGGAGGAAGCATATATTTCTCTATTGTATCATCTTGTGCTGGTTCACCTTGTCTTTTTCTGAACTGATTCAGATTGTTCTGTTGTTGTTTTATTGTCAACTAGGTTTTTGCAAATTAGAGTTTTGATCATGGGTTTGAGAATTACTTATCGAGGTATCAGGTTGGTAGGACTTTCTTTAGTGACACTGATTGGTGGTTTTTCAATTTATTGTATGGTGACTCATTCAGGGTACTATGATAAACTTCTTCTGATGATGGTATCCATTTTAACCAAGTTAGTGTGTCATCATACTCTCTCTCCCCTCACCACTATGTTGGGAGTTATAAAAGAATTAGGTTATAATGAAATCACAATTCATAGTAGTGTATACTTAATGTTTTCTTGGACTATAACATCGATAACCATTTTGGTTGACTCTATATCCTAGGAACACACACTTTTTAGCGCAAAGGTCAAGTTTGGTTTGGTCGCTTTTTGGTATGTGTACAAAGACAGAACATCCAAAGATTTGTGGTTTAAGGTAAGGGTAGAGGGAATTTTGGTGTAGTCGGATAAGGCTTGGAGAGGAGAGTTGGTGATAGCTCGTAAGTTCTCCTCCTTTTATTGACATCACCCCTCCATTTTCGGTTTGAATGTATGTTCTATGTAGTTTAGATGTTGATATCATATCTGATGGATCAAAGGTCATGGTATCGATGGCCCCGCAATTTGGAATCCATGATTTATCATTTTTCTTACTTTGGTGTTTAACTATATTAGGATTCTTAATTTTGATTCATAAAATAATCCTTGTGGGCCTGTTTTAAAAACTTAGAATCTTTAGGAAATTTTAAGTTATAAAATGGATCAGGTGGTGTTTTTGGAAAAAAAAAAACTCCTAATTTTCAGGGGCCTTGAAATTAAAAAATGTATCAGGTGGTTTTTTTAAAAAACAACTAGATTGTTTAGGGCCATTAGATCATAAAGAGAGTTAGATGGTTTAGTTGTGCCCAATGTAAAATATTGTTGTGAGTTTGTATTTAAAGGTGAAGCGCTTGAGAGAAGACCCTCAAACCCTCTACATGCACTTTCACTTTCGGACTCCATGGGTGATGCTACCGTACCTACTCAGGCCGCTGCCATCCCTCCGAAACCATGGCCACCATCATTGTTTTTGGGTTACTGTTGTCGTCGCTACCAGTAGCATCTATATTGCCCACGGCAGCCGTCCCAATCTTCCCTTTATTGTGAGAAACTCAGTAAAGTCTAGTTTTTTTTTGTATGAGCCATAAGAATACAACAAGATTATCTTGCTCCTATTGTTTATATTGATCGTCAGTTGGTTTGGGAGGTTTTGGATTTCCTGATAAGCGACTAAGGAGAGTTTTCGACTTCCCTCCTATAGCCCCCAAATCATTCTAGCCCAACGAGCATAATTTTGGCTATTTAATTTGAGGCTATTTTCAAGTTGTCGGAAAGGGTTTGTTTGTGGTTTTGATTTGAGTCGAGGCCATTTCTGAGAAGGTTCGCGATTTAGATCAAGAGATCCTCGTCCCTAGACATGGTAGTTTGGGTAGGGCGATGAAGGAACAAGGTAGATGAAGAGCATGAGCGAATGGAATGATCCTAGGATCGTTCACTACTCTGATACCATGTTTTCAAATGATATACAGAGAACGCTTTTTTATTGTATGCTGATACATTTTACAATAGAGAATACAAGTATTTATAGGTGGGTTTGCTATGCTAAACAAGAAAAAACATTGCTGTCAATTAGGATATCAATTAGCTGTGAATTGGTTTTGGTTCTCGGCTCTAAGGATATGATGCTAAGACTGATCCCACCGATTACTCTATCAAATATTGTTTCTTATTCTAACATTTCAAAGTGTTATCAAATTAAAAAAAAACCATATATTAAAAACACCCGTAATTGCAAGAAAATTATAGTAGTCATAATAATATGTTAGAAGTAAAATCATTCACCATGTATCTTAACTACGAGCGATCCCTCGAAACATCGTTTGGGAGTTGATTGCTAAAGAACAAAAGTTGAAACATGAACATGACGATCTATCGGGTTTCTATTCATAGTCTTCAAAGCTATGATCCTTAACACTAACATATCAAATGTAGAGTTAAAACCTTGCGATCAGTGGTGAGGAACGGGAGAGGAACAGGTGAGAGTAAGCCAGAATAGGGTATTGAATAGCTTTAATACGCTTTCAATCGGGGTTAACAGCTGCCCAATCTCATTGTTTGTGGATCAAAGACTAATTTTGACCTTGTAAAACCTAGCGTTTTGATGATTTTGTTGAGAGAATTGAATGTGGGCGGGCCCTTTGTAGTTAGGTATTGAGACCTGAGAGAAATGGAAGATGGGTGATGGAAGGTGGGCAGGAAAATTAATGTGAGATTGGTTTTGGGAATGTCATGTGTCAAATACCGTAAAGGATTATTAGGATGGATGGGTTTGGAAAAATATAAGTAACTGTTTTGAACAGTTTACGATGGAATCGACTTTTGAATAAACGTATATTTAATTCTTGAATCCTTGAGTATTTCTTGCCATTTGATTGTTATATGGTTTTGCATCATAATGTTTTTTGCTTGAAGGACCGAGTGTAAAAGATCGCCTACTCTTGATGCTTTAGCACGAAAGAACATCATCATATATCCTCTTTATGCCCGGTTTGTAGGGACGCATAGGAATCGGTCAAATATATTATTCATCATGTGCTTCATTGTTTCCTTGGTTTGATATGATGTTTTAGTGTGGTGCAAGATTCCTACTATCTTTTCTTCTATAGTTCATGACATTTTAGACTCGCATTAGTACTTTCCGGATAACCATGGCAAGAAAAAATTATTCTAAAATATTGTTTTCACAACAAGTTAGAGCATTTGGAAGGAGAGGGATGGCAAGGTTTTCAGCAACAAGCAGGTGTTGACTTCAAACATTGTGGTAAAGATCATGATTTTTGCATACTTATGGGAAAAATGCTCGAACCTTCATTATACTAATCGATCTGTTTGGTGTAATTTTTCAATATATAATGTCTTTACTTGAGTTTAATATAGTTTTTAGTTCCTTACTCGTAGCCTTATTTATGTTATTTCCTTCGCCACTTAAAAAGTAATCACATAAAAATTAATATTTTTTATTATTATGATAATATATGTTATACATTAAAATTAGTAAACTAAAAGTGCTATATGATTTTTTTAATTAGAGTAAATTACAGCGATCCTTTTGAGGTTCGTTAAACTTTCAACTTTGATACTAAACTTTCAGAAAAATACAGTTGTAGTTCTAACTGTTCATCCAATGGTGAATATTTTTTCTTTAACATGGAAATATGTTAGGGGAATTTATTAAGTATGTATAAACTTTTTCATTTCTCTCCTAGGAGGAAACACAAGGTGTAACATTCATGGTTTAAAGTCATTGTTTACACTAAATGACAAAAGCCAAGATGTTTTCCAAACAACAAATTAAATTGTTTCACGGAAGATGAGTTTTATAGCTATAGCCAACAATGTAGACTATAAAGAAAAAACTCCAAAAGCTTTCTAATATGCATGTGACTCCATATAATTGATTCACAAAACGATGAACCTGGTGTGCTTCACTTACCTCATAATAAGATGCTTGAAAAGTCAAGAAAATGTTGGTGAGTTCATGGTTTTATAATTCATAAAAAGTAGTTTCAATTAGGACCATAAGATTTTAGTGTGACGACTATTGTTCATTAAAACAATGTATCAAGGCTATATTATCATGAGCTCACATAACTGATGCTTGACAAGTCTATAGTTACACGCCAACCCCCCAATGTTCTATCGTGAAACATTATGATGAAGTGAATAATTATGCACCCGATTAGTACATGGTTGGAGCTACCAACCACTGGCATGGGTGTCAACCAAAATAGGTCTATCCATAACTTTCATGCTTACCCAAAATTAACAGTTGTAGAATACCGAGGACTTAATGCTATAAGATGTCTACTCCTGTAAATATGTAGTTAAGTACTTGTGCCCAAACAAATATGCCTTAGCATGTATTCTCCCCTAAATATGTAAAAGATGGTTCAAATAGGGGTCGTGAGACTCACCTGATACGTCTAGTAGTAAATCAAGCAACATAAATTTGTAGCAAGGTCCGAAAATCCGACCTACTCATACCCTAAATAATTAAGACAACTTAAGATCTATGTCACACCTTGATTCCTGGGGGAAACTTGTTGTATCACAGTCACAACATAACACAATGGAAGACTTACATACGAGACCACAAAAAAACTAGACTAAATTTAAAGCTTAATAGTTTTTACATAAATCCATGCATCCATCACATTTACAATCACAAATATAAGTACACATACACTGCCTCAAGTAGGTTAATCTAGTCAATATCTTCTACGTTAAGATTTTATTCTACTTAAACTGCTAAGTCTTCTTGACCTAGCTTATTTCCTTCCAGCATTCCCTTCTCCTGTATCACGAGCTAAAATATGTCAACAATAATGTTGTTAGTGAATCATGACCAATGAATTTAAAGCAGTTAGGCAATCCTAGCAAGTGTACAAGTATATATTAACAAATCAAATCTATATTGAAGCCATCATAGCTTGCATCAGTTTTGACCACATATGTGCCACCTAGGCTTAATATATATATTTCAATGGGAGGGAAGGTTATAGGCACACGAGTTGACCAAATCCCTCGCCACCAATTCCCTCGTCCCAACTCCGCTCAACCCTATCCAAAGCCTCGGTTGAGGCCTCAGGTGTCACACCCCATTGATCGAGACTTGCCATAACTAACTGATATCAACACAATGCATCTAAAATTAGTAATATTAAACTTAAAGCGATTAAATTCCCCAAATAGTTTCCAATGTTATTAAAACATTAATAATTATCAATAATAATATTTGATTTCAAATCCATATGACATATTATATTTAAATTGTTTATAACAAAATAAGGTGGGTTGGGCGGTTGCTAAGTCTCTAAATGTCCAACTAAGGCTGCACCTATCCATAAGTCCCCTTTCAATTATCTTGTCCTGAAATAAACACTCAAAATACATCAATATAGTGTTGGTAAGCTCATAAGTTTATGACACTTGACCTTTCATGATTAAATTATAACATTCAATAGCAATAATAACAATGACAATAACAATAGTGCACTAGAAAATGTATCACAATCAAGCTGACCAAACTTTCCCACATGCATACTAAAATAATCCTAACCCTTTACCACTAAAGTGTTGGGTTTTATTATGCCCTGTACGCATGGTTAAGTTACACTAATTCATGACATAACGATTATTGATTCTCAATAGGGGGTTTCCATGTCATAAGGGGCCATTATGTGCGGGGGATTCTATAAATACTACTATCCACAAAACATGCAACTTCAAGTGGAGTTAATGATCGTGCTCTATTCGGGAACAAGAATAGGTAATGTTGCACCACAAATAATATCTAAAGAGCATGTATTTCACCCCAAAAATTCTTAATATATAAGGGGTTCATTTCATATGTATTAGCATCTCATTTAATAGTCATCTAAGCCCAACCCATGAGTTTTATATTTATTTTACTTGTTTGTTGATTCTTGTTACACATGTGTAATTTGTACGTTAAGTTTTTGAGTTTTTTTAAAGTCTTAGCTTGTGTTTTATCTAAGTATGGGTGAATATATTATATTTCAAATTTTAATACTTGTAATAAGTGTATTTCAGTTCCAAAACAGTAAGGTTTCAATTGTTGGCATCTTTGCTCCCTAGACCTTGCTAAGTTGACACTTTTAACCTAAAAGTTTAAAATTTTGCACTTTAATTGGTTATGATGACATTTATTTCATTCAAGTGAGTTGTTCTACTATAATATATTACTTTTTATGTTGTTTGGGCCCATTTATTGGTTTTTTAGTTCATTTTTGACATAGATGTTTTTAGGTTGATTAAGCATGACTTCCTTACTTAGCAACTTATGGGTAGCTTCATATGTGTTCGTATTTTGTTTAAAAGTTTTTTTGGATATAATGTAGTCCCTAGAATATTAGTATTATGATTATAAGGTTGATGCTTTGATTTTTTTTGTTTTAAACGCGTATTAAACTACGCTTCGGGCGCGTTATGTAACAATATTTTAGAAATAATATGTTTTATTACTTTTTATGTTATGGATTATGTTTTTGGGTTATATTTTTTGTAATATATCAAATTTTCTATTTTTGAGGATTTTTATAATTTTCTTTATATTATTATTCTAACTATTCTACAATAACAATAATGTTAATATTAGGTTTTATCTTAATTATTTTCATAATGAAGTCATTAGTTAATGAAATTTTAGTTTCTAAGTTGTCTTTATTGATTTTAAATTTTTAACGTTCACGGTTTACTTTTTAATGAGTTTTCGATTTTGGGTTGACTTCGGTTAAATTTTGGTCATAGATTACTTTATACAATTATTAAAATATTTAGGTTCTGAGTTTTCAAGAGTTTGGCACAAGAGCTTATTTTTATCAATTTTTACTACTTTAGCATGTTAAAATTTTATAATTTTGTGTACTATTTTAGCATGTTTTTACTTTTGACATTTTCGTTATATTATCTGGTTAGTTTTGTTAAGTACCCTTTAAGTATTAGTTTTGGCTAATTAAGTTTTTTAGTTAGGCTTTTCCCTTCCCAAGCATTCCTATAACATAACTAATATTTTAATAATCTCATATTCTCATAAGTTAAATCCCCAACTCATTTCTTGTATTTTCTCAAAAATTCATATTTTAAAATTTTAGACTTTTTATAAAATGTAAAATGCATATCCATATCCATAAACATGTAAAATAGTACCCGGTAGCAAAATCAGACAGGTTCTTGAGATGTCGGGTTTGGGATTCCATTGGTGCTTTCAATAGTTCCATCACTAAAGTTTAAGAGTTTAAAATAAATGCGAGTACTTCTTTTTGATTTTGCTTTCTTGTTCCCATGTGAACTTGGGTCCTCGATTGGAGTTCCACTTGACCTTTACGATGAGATATTACCACACCTAAGCTTATTCTCTTGGCGGCCCATGATTTTGAATGGTTCTTCAACATATTGTAGTTTATCCTCAACTTGGACTTTGGTGTAGGGTACAATCAGGTTTTCATTGTATAAGCACTTTTTGAGGTTTGAAATATGGAATGTGTCATGTATGCCTCCAAGCTCTGCAGGTAACTCTAGTTTGTAAGCTACAGCCTACAGGTCAAATTATTTCAATGATCTTAAAGGATCAAATGTATCTTGGGCTTACCTTTCGTCACTTCCCAAATCTAATTAACCCTTTCCAGGGAGACACTTTAAGCAATACATGATCTCCCTCTTGAAATTCTAAAGGCTTGCATCGGTTATCTGCATAACTCTTTTGTCAATCTCTCGAGGTGGCAAGGCGCTCCCAGTTTCAGTAGATCTTGTCAGGCGTCTCTTGTACTAACTCGGGTTCGGTCAATTATCAACACATGCACCCATAAAATGCCTCAAACAACGTGACTTTTGTGCTTGTTACCAAGTTTTTATTATAAGAATATTCAACTAATGGCAAGTGCGTGCCCCAATTTCCATCAAACTCATTATGCATGCTCTTAACATATCGTCAAGTGTCTAGATCGTTCATTCACTTTGGCCATCTGTCTAAGCGTGTTATGCGGTGCTTAAGTCTAAGCGTGTACCCAACGCTTGCTATAATGACTACCAAAACTTGGAAGTGAATTGAAAATGGATCCCCATGTCTAGAAACAATTTCATCCACATCCAACTTAGCCAGTTTCTCCATCTTGTAGTCTTCTTGGATTGCTAGGAAATGTGCCGACTTGGTCAGTCGGTCCACAATCACCCATATGGCATCGCGTCGTTTTGGAGTTTGGGGGAGTTTAGTGATAAAATGCATGGTGATTCTCTCCCACTTCCACTCGGGTATTTCTAGTTGCTGAAGTAATCCTAAGGGTTTTTGATATGCTACTTTCACCTTGGAATAAGTTAAAAATTTTCCCACGTAGGTTGCTACTTCTTTCTTCATACCTGGCCACAAGTTGTTTACTTTCATATCCTTGTACATCTTATCACTCCCGGGGTGAATGGAATACTTGAATTTGTGCGCTTCATATAATACCATGACTCTTATCCCACCTCAAATTAGAATCCATATCCTTCCTTTTAACTTCATTATCCCATCATCTTTGCTTTCTAGGTGTCTCTCCATTCCATTCAATCGTTCGTTCCCCCATTTCTCTTCCTCAAGGACCTCCGCTTGCATCTTTCATACCTGATCCATTAAGTTAATTTGTGCCTTTATTCATAAAGCACGAACCCTAAGCGGCTTTGCACTTTTCTTCCTACTCAGTGAGCAAACAACTACATTTTCCTTTCCGGGATGATATCGAATCTCACAATCATAATCATTGAGTAACTCTACCTATCTACTTTATTGTATATTCACATATTTTGGTCAAAGATGTTTTATAGGCTTTTGTGATTAGTGAAGATCACACATTTTGTCCATAAAGGTAATATCTCCAAATTTTGATAGCGAATACAAAGGCTCATGGTTCTAAATTATGGGTCGTGTACTTGTATTCATGAACCTATAGTTTCCGGGATGTGTAAGCTATCTCCTAATATCTTTGCGTCAAGACATATCCAAATCCTTGATGTGATGCACCTCAATACACGGTGAAGTAATCCGTTCATTCTGGTAAAGATAAATTCGACGCACTACATAACTTCTACTTTAGGGCTTCGAAGGCTTTTTGTTGCTTTATTCGCAATTGAATTTGGTGTTCTTTTGGGTTTGAAAAATCAATGGTTTGGCAATCTTCAACAAATTTACTATGAATATTCACCAGTAGCCTGCGAAACCTAGAAAGTACCTTACATTAGAAGGGGGGGGGGGGTCAGAGGCTTCCTACTTCTTGATTGCTTTAATTTTAACATGGTTTACCTAAATCGATTTTTGACTAACAATATGGCTAAGGAATTGAACCTCTCGCATCCAGAACATGCACTTAGAAAACATCGTGTATTATTGCTCGCTTTTAAGTACTTGTATAATTAACCTCAAATGTTCTTGGTGTTCGGCTTTGGTTTTGGAGTATATCAAGATGTCATTAATAAAAACGATGATGAATTTGTCAAGGTATGGTTTACACACCCTATTCATAAGATCCATGAAAACAACAGGGGCGATGGTCAAACCGAATGACTTTACAAGGAACGCGTAATGCCCGTACCTAGTTTTGAACATGGTTTTTGGAATGTCTTTTTCTTTAATTCTTAATTAGTTGTACCCAAATCTAAAATCTATCTTGTAGAAATAATGTGATCCTTCAAGTTGATCAAACAGGTCTTTAATTCTCGGGAGTGGGTATCGGTTCTTGAAGGTAACTTTGTCAACTCCCTGTATTCGATACATATTCTTAGGATTACATCTTTCTTTTTAACAAACAGGATTGGCGCTCCCCATGGTGTGAAGCTTGGCCTAATGAACCCTTTGTCCATAAGCTTCTGTAACTCACTCATCAGCTCTTGCATTTCCAAAGGGGCTAATCGATATGGTGACTTAGCTACGGGTGTTTCTCCTGTTATCATGTTGATTCAAAACTCGACTTGTCTTTGCGGAGGGAGTCCTGTTATCATGTTGATTAAAACTCGACTTGGTTGGTTTCATTGTTGGTGTTAGTGGTGTTATTGATGTTGTTAGTGTTGTTGATGTTTCATCATGTCGGTTGGCACGGGCTCCTGATTAGGTGGTGACACTAATCCTAGCATTTGGGCAACATCCTCGTCCTCTTCCTCCTGGCATTGCTATAAATAGATATCTTATATACTTAAATTCGAGGGTTAATTTTTAGCATTTATGGATTTATCATAACCAGCACATCAACACATCATATATACATCAAGGAGTTTAATGTCAAAAGAAATAACCATAAGTAAATTTAGTCATAGCAAACCCACTATGAATACAAAATAAAATAAGTCCAAAGTGCAATTGAGCGTGACACGAGTGTACATTCACCCGTGTCCTAAAAAATACATAGTTTTTCTCTAATAAAACTATACAAAATAGAAATAACATCAATGATGACGGAAGCGATAAGAGTATGCATCCAACCCATACTTCTAGGTAGCTCTATAAAGTTTCCTCCTCGTCTTCGCCAACAGGGACACTACCTCATCGATTTCCTGCTTCATGGAATCGGCTGATGTCGACACCATATGAACTCCATGGGTGAATCTCCCACCAAAGGCCCTGAATGATACCGGGGCGAGTCAACGAATACATAATGGGACGTGCTACGATAGCGCACCGACTACGTATAGGGGTCAGTAAAGTTCATGGACGTAACTATATGGAAACTATGATGTGCAGCCATGTCATGTCCGTAGGGCCTGACCGGATGTATCTGGGCCGACGACATACAACCAGTTGTGGTGGTTCCCCGGTCAGTCCCATAACCAAGTTACGCTACTCTTGTTGGAATGTGGGGATGGGTCGGACAAACATTCATGTGGTTTTCCTCGCACAAGGTGCCACATCCTCATCCCTGCCAGGTTGTAAGGAACTGACCTGGATAGTCGTCGTTAACCTGGACGAGTCTTCGGTAGGGTCTGATTATTCCATTTCTCAATTCTGGTTAGGATCAGGCATCTTATGCTTGTAGGGGGTCGTCGGGTACCAACAAGGGTCCCCATACACCGGCTCAAGAGGGGAATACTCCAATCTCATGAGACTAGGGAAATTTCAAAGGTCACGCAACCACATTTGGTACAAACATGGGTATTGGGATGCTGGTCTGGTGGTAGTGTGAGGGTGGATCATCTGATGAGTCAATAAGGTAAATGGTCTTTCCCCTATGTTGATTTCCTACCATCTAATAAACAACCAAGGTAAATTGTAATATAAAAAATAAGTATAATCAAATAATTAAAACTAAATAAATACATAATAATTGTAAGTACTTGTAAGTAATGGAACTTCCTACATGTCATAGCTTAGCGGGGGGGGGGGGGGGGTCTATTAATTTCCTTAGTCCCTCAGATGTGGTTAAAGCCTAGGTATTTTAAGGTAAGAACCTAAATTCGCTAAAACAATTGACTCTGATACCAATCTATCACACCTCGTTGATCTAGACTTGCTGTGACTAACTAATATCAACACAATGTAGTAGAAAATAGTAATATTAAACTTAAGTGATTACACTCGCCAATAGTTGCCTACGTCATTACAACCTTCATAATTATCCATAATTATAATTGTCTACAAATCCAAATGACATATTTTATATAAATTCTTAATAAAAATGTATGGTGGGTAAGGTAGTGGCTAAGTCTCCAAATTTACAACTAAGGCTACACCTATCCATAAGTCAACTGTCAATTATCTTCCCCTGAAATACACACCCAAAATAAGTCAATATAATATTGGTAAGCTCATATGTTTATGACACTTAACCTTTCATGATTAAATTATAACATTGAATAGTGTTAATAACAATGACAAGAACAATGGTGCACTAGAGAATGTATCATAATTAAGCCTGATTCAGACTTTTTCTCTCGAGTACTAAATAATCCACTAACCCTTTATCACTAGAGTGTTGGGTTTAATTTTTCTTGGCTATGCACGATTAAGTTGTACTAATTTATGAGACAATGATTATTAAGTATCAATAGGGGGTTTCCCTATCATAAGGGCCCATTATGCGCGAAGGATTCCCCAAATTATACTATCCACAAATTACATGGCTGCTACTAGTGTTAATGATTGTGCTCCATTTTAGAACAATAGTAGGTAATATTTCACCACAATCAATATTTGAAGAGTATGTATTTCATCCCAAAAATATTAATATAAAAAGGGGTTCATGAGACTCACCTAAGTGTTATTCTTGAGGTAAGAGCTTAAGAATCTAAGGTGCTACCGGTAGAGGGGGTTCTTAAGTTCATATCATATGTATTAGCATCTCATTTAGTAGTAATATAAATCTAACCCATGAGTTTTAGGTTTACTTTAGTTGTTCATTGATTCTTGTTACACATATGTAGTTTGTAATTTAAGTTTTTGAGTTTTTTAAAAGTCTTAGCTTGTGTTTTATCTAAGTATTGGTCAACATCTTATAATTATATATTGTAATACCTTTAATAAGTCTGTTTTAGTCCCAACATAGTAAGGTTTCAATTGTTGGCATATTTGGTCCCTAGACCATGCTAAGTTGACACTTTTAACATTAAAGTTTGAAATTTTGCACTTTAATTGCTTATGATGAGATTTATTGTTTTAAATTAAGTTATTCTATTGTATTATTTCATTTTTATCTTATTTGGGCTCCTTTATTGGGTTTTAGTCCATTTTTGGAATAGACGTTTTTTACTTTGATTAAGCATGACTTCCTTACTTAGCAACTTATAGGTAGCTCCATATGTTGCTAGATCAGGTACAATTAGACTAAGAAGAACTTCCTCTTTCATCAATAACTAACAAATGTAGAATCTAAGTTAGATACTTACTATCATATCACAAATACTTTAAGGAAAAATAAATGCACAAGTTATTCTTTCAAAGTATTCATTTGATTAATCAGTTTTGTACATATAATACAACTCGACAGATACAATCAAATGGCTTGAAAAGCTTGCCTCTACTATACAAGTGTGATAATTTTTATACAAAATAATAAGAATAAAATATTCTATGTTAAGAGTCTACATCAAACATATAATTTTTGTATCAGAGTTGACAGCTTCAGTACTATGTTGTCTCCAAAAGGTGAAACACAACAACTGCCGGTATAGATAATCTTGTTCTGAGTAACAGTCGATCATTTGCTCCTGGAGTTCATTTCTAATCAATAGTTGATATGCATATGCTGATGAGCAATCATTCAACATATGTAATTCGGTAGTTGCTCAACAAATGCTGATCAACAGTCATTTAGCTATGCTGTTCAGCAGTGGATTCAGCACTTGCCCTGATTCAGCAGTTGGCAGCCAGTGCTGAAATCTTGAGGTTTTGGTAGAATCATCCTTCATGATTCGACAAATCGTTCTAGGATGACGCTACCAAAACTCTGTCTTTATCCTTCAAGCATATGGATTAGCAGAAGTTCATACATGTAACCTCTTCTATCTTTTGAGGGGTTGTCAAGAGGTAGATTCACCAAATCCTTCATTGTAACCCCCAAATTTTTGATTGAAGGCAAAAGTTCTCGCGCGAGAGAGAGACTTCTCGAGTGAGTGATAAAGTTCTCACGTGGAAGCAGTTTTAGCGCGAACAGAAGTTCTCGCGCGAGAACAGCTACGAGGAGAGAGAGACACTATAGATAGGCCCATGCACCCAATCTTCTCTACTTCATGTGAATAGTCCTGCTGTTGTGCTGGTGAAAAGAAAAGTTGGTGCTAGGTGGTGTCTAAGGTATGTGTTCGTCAATATTTGATGTGGTTAAGCATGTATGAACCATATGTGATGATATGGCACAATGATTATGTAGCTTTTGGCTTGAAACACTCTCAGTTTTGTGGTGTTCGTGTGCAAGGATATCATTAGGTGAGTTCTAGACCCCTCTTTTACGTGTTTTATCATGTTTTGGGGCTAATATGCATTCCTAAATGAATGTTTTGTGATAGAATGATGTTTATAACTGTTATAGCATGTTTTGGGTGTAAAAATGGCTAAGGGAGCAATAACTTGGGGAGCAAGTTATGTACAGCTGAAAAGTTATCGCGCGGGAGGTAAGTTCTCACATGAAATGTGATTTTGGCGGTTGACGGTTATCTTTTGAAAGTTCTCGTACGAAAGATGAAGTTCTCGCATGAAAGAGAAGTTCTCGCGTGAATGCTGGTTCTCGCGTGAAATCTCCTGACTGTTACGTGTTATGTTACCCTGTAAACGTGCATTAATAATGACTTAATGATGAACTTAATGCTAAAGAATTAAAGTACGTATGTAGATATATTATATACATATCATGATAGTTAAAGGTTAAAGAATGATGTTAATTCACATGTGAAACACAAAAGAATAAGTTACCCCATTACCTTGTATAGGAGATATGCTTCGTGCATTCTCACCCGATAGGAGCTACACTTCGGTGTGCTCAACTGAGAGGAGATTTGCTTTATGCATTCTCACCCGATAGGAGTTACACTTCGTTGTGCTCAACTGATAGGAGATATGCTTCGTGCATTCTCACCCGATAGGAGTTACACTTCGGTGTGCTCAACTGATAGGAGATATGCTTCGTGCATTCTCACCCGATAGGAGTTACACTTCGGTGTGCTCAACTGATAGGAGATATGCTTCGTGCATTCTCACCCAATAGGAGTTACACTTTGGTGTGCTCAACTGATAAGAGATATGCTTCGTGCATTCTCACCCGATAGGAGTTACACTTCGGTGTCCTCAACTGATAGGAGTTATGCTTCGTGCATTCTCACCCGATAGGAGTTACACTTCGGTGTGCTCACCTGATAGGAGACAATCTTTGTGGATTCTCACCCGATTGGAACTAAGCTTTGTGCTATGTTCAAATGATAACGTAAAGTGTATGGTAAAGTAAAGTAATGTATGGGTAACGTAATGCAAGGCGAATGGTAAAGTAATGTATGGGTAATGCAATGGTAAGGTGGATGGTAAAGTAAAAGTTAAAGTATAATTTTTGAAGGAGTTCAGTACGATGACGTGTACAGTTAATGTTTTTATGAATGTTGAAAATGATAAGGTGAGAGTTTATGTCAGAGTTTCGTCTTGTTAACCTAGAGCTCACTCAGCATCGCTGACTTTTGTATGCATATTAGATTGACAGGTATGCTATACATTTTTGGGGGTGAGCTTGGCATGGATGGGAGAGAGCTACCTGGCACATGTTCGAGCCTGGCATCCCGGCATAGAGCTTTAGATTGATAGCTAAAGTGACCTTTTGATGTAATTGTTAAACAGTAGAAAGTTTTATACGTTCCGCTGCGTATATTAATGAAATTTGATGTTCAAGAACTTGTGTTTCTGATGTCCAAATCCAACTGTGGGGTTTCCCGGAACGGGGCCTTACAAGTTGGTATCAGAGCCATAGTTTGAGAGATTTTGACACTCTGATGTCTAGACTCGAATTGAGATTGGGATCGATTAAGGGATGCCAGTTCCAGTAGCTCCATGCTAGGAAGGTTAGGACTGTTAGAGGTTCCTTGAGGTTATAGTGCTATTAGTGAGATTGAGAGCTGATGTGACTCAGGATAGGAAACGTTTAGGACATGAAGAGTAAAGTAAGTAGTAAATTAAAACTGGCCACTGTTATTAGAAACTTACCTTACTTAACATGATATGAACTATTACTTGGAATGATAATGTTAGCCTTTTGTATCTTATAGCAAGCTATGGCTGGAAGAAAAGCTACTCGAGGAGGTGCTCGTGGTGGTTGGGGTAGACCACCAGTCACCAGAAACCAAGGGCAAACAACTGAGGAGGTGCCTGTGGACTCTGTTCACACTGCTAACGAGGAAAACTCTCATCATTCTAAAGAGAGGATCACCTTGGAGCCTGTTGTCAGGGAGGCTATCGCCGAAGAAGTCCACAAGATCCTTCAGGACATCATGCCTTCGATCATGACTGAGGCCATGAAGGAGGTAACAAAAGAGTGGATGTTAGAGGCAAAGAACAGAGCTAGCATGAAAGACAGTGAAGGTACCGGGGAAGACTCGAGGAAGAATGAGGGGGATGAAGCTGATGGGGATTTAGCCAAAGGGTGTTCGTACCGCATCTTCAAGGGATACAACCCTCCATTCCTGGATGGCAAGGGTGATGCTATTGCCACTCTCCAGTGGGTGTCTGAAATGGAGGCGGGGATTAAGATTATTGAGTGCAAGGCTGACCAAGCCGTGAAGTTCGCAACTCACTCATTTGTGGATGAAGCTATTCATTGGTGGAACACTATCAAGCAGACTAAAGACCCTCATGAGTTTAAGAACTTGAAGTGGGATAACCTGAAGGAGATAGTAATAAGGAAGTTCTGCCCTTAGAATGAGATCGACAGGATGGAAAGGGAATTCATGGGATTTAAAGCTGGAAGTATGACCCACAGGCAGTATACATCTAGCTTCAGCGAGATGGCCAGGTTGGTGCCTCACCTGGTAAGTTCTGAGGAGAGGAGGATGAAGTGTTATGTACAGGGTTTGCCTTCAAAGGTTAGGACGTATGTGAAGGCAAGCAGGCCAGGCCGGAGACCTTCGAGTCTTTAGTGGAACTGAGTGGGATAGTGTATGATGATATGGTGGCTAATGAGCCTGTTAAGGAGGCGAAGAAGAAGAGTTGGTCGGGGAATGTGAAGCGAGAAAGAAATGAGAGGTCTACTGCTCAGGCCAAAAAGATGAAGGTTGAACCGTCCAGTGATTGCCGGAAATATGGGAGAAAACATGATAGTGAATGCAGGCTCGGTTCAAGCCTGTGTTTCAGATATGGGAAGACGGGGCATTTATCCAAGAATTGCCCTAGTGTGGGAAAGTGCTACAACTATAGCAAGTTGGGGCACTACAGCCGAGATTGTAAAGAGGTGCGAGTGGTTGACTCGGCCAAGGGAAAGGAGTCTGAGAAGGAAAAGAAAGCTGCTGACAAGCCAAGGGCCAAGGCTAGGGCTTTCACGATGACCAGAGAGGAGGCCAGAGCGAAACCTAATGTTGTGTCAGGTATGTTCCCGGTTAACAACATACTTGCTTCTGTTCTGTTTGATTCTGGTGCAAGTAAGAGTTTAATAGCTTCCACCTTCTGTGATGTGATGAATGCTAAGGCCAAAGAAATACATCATGTGTTTGAGATAGAGACTGCCATTGGAAATACTACTAAGATAACTGAGGCCTTAGAGGATTGTAGCATAGATTTGGAAGGTCATAGATTCCCCACTAGGTTGTTTGTTATGACCCTAGGAGGATTTGACGTCGTGTTGGGTATGGACTGGTTAGCCGCCTACGAGGCTAACATTGTTTGTCAGAGGAAGATGATTCAGATGAAAACGCCCGACGGTAGCTTAGTCACGATTTACGGCGACAGGATCTGAGAAGTTCCGAAGATGATTTCTATGATAAAGGTTGAGAAGTTTATGAGATGAGGGTGGGGAGCATTCTTGTCATACGTTAAAGATGCTAAAGCTGAAACTGTAGAGTTGACAGATGTGCCCATGGTGTGTGCCTTCCCGGATGTGTTCCCTGATGACTTGATAGAGGTACCACCCGATCGGGAGATAGAGTTTTAGATCGATCTTGTGCTAGGAGCTGAGCCCGTCGCTAAAGCTCCATATCATCTGGCTCCGTTAGAGTTGAATGAGTTGTTAGCCCAACTACAGGACTCTCTCGATAAAGGATTTATCAGACCGAGCATTTCTCCTTAGGGTGCTCCGGTGTTGTTAGTGAAGAAGAAGGATGGTAGCATGCGAATGTGTATAGACTACAGGGAGCTGAATAAGCTCACGGTGATGAATAGATAACCGTTGCCTCGGATAGTTGATCTATTCGACCAGTTGCAAGGTGCGAGTTAGTTCTCGAGGATCGATCTTCGGTCGGGTTATCACCAGCTAAAGGTTAAGAAAAAGGATATCCTAAAGACAGCGTTTCAGATGCCATATGGGCATTGTGAATTTCTCGTGATGTTGTTTGGTCTAACCAATACTCCTACAGCATTCATGGACATGATGAATAGGGTTTGTCAACCGATGCTCGGCAAATCCGTGATAGTGTTCATAGACGATATCCTGATCTTCTCGAAGAATAAGGGAGACCATGCCTTTTACCTCCGCGAGGTGCTGGAAACTCTAAGAAGGGAGAAGTTGTATGCGAAGTTCTCCAAGTGCGCATTTTGGTTACGCGAGGTGCAGTTTCTGGGCCATGTGATTAACTCAGAGGGAATCATGGTTGATCCTTCTAAGGTGAAAACGGTGATGAAATGGAATTCACCTAAAACGCCATCTGAAATCTGAAGCTTCCTCGGATTGGCGGGTTATTATCGGAGATTCATCCAGGATTTTTCCAAGATTGCCTCGCCGTGGACCAAGTTGACGAGAAAGGATGTGAAGTTTGAATGGGGTGACAGACAAGAGAATGCGTTCATGGAGTTAAAGAAAAGATTGACACAAGCTCCGGTGCTAACGTTACCGTAAGGGAATGAGGACATAGTTGTCTATTCTGATGCTTCTTATCAGGGGTTAGGGTGCGTGCTAATGCGGCGAGGTAAAGTCATAGCGTAAGCATCTCGATAGTTAATGGTTCACGAGGTAAACTACCCTACCCATGATCTGGAGCTGGTTGTTGTGGTATTCGCATTAAAGATATTGAGACACTACTTATATGGTGTCAAATGTACGATTTTCATGGACCATAAAAGCTTAAAGTATTTCTTTGAGCAGAAGGATCTTAATATGAGGCAGAGACGTTGGTTGGAGCTTATAAAGGGTTACGATTGTGAGATTCATTATCACTTGGGTAAGGCTAACGTGGTAGCTGATGCCCTAAGCCGGAAAGAGGACCGGGAACCAATTCGGGTGAGATCTTACCAGTTGATTGTGACTCCTGATGCGATAAGGCAAATCTGCGAAGCTTAGAAAGAAGCTCTAAAGTCCGAGCACGTTAATGAAGAAAGGATGAAGGGGAAGATCGCGAACCTGGAAGAAAACGCTTATGGTGTCAAAACTAGGTTTGGGTGCATATGGGTTCCTAGACATGGAGGTTTGCGAGAGAAGGTGTTGGATGAAGCCCATAAGACTCGCTACTCCATTCACCTAGGAAACAACAAGATGTACCATGGTCTAAAGAATTATTATTGGTGGCCGGGAATGAAAGCCGACGTAGCAAGGTATGTAGAAAGGTGCTTGACCTGTCTCCACGTTAAGGCCGAGTATCAAAAGCCATACGGGAAAATCCAACCCTTGGAAATTCCCAAATGGAAGTTGGAGCATATTACTATGGATTTCATAGCGAAGCTACCTCGTACAGCTAAGGGTTATGATGCCATATGGGTCATAGTGGACAGACTGACAAAGAGTGCTCACTTTCTACCCATCAGAGAGACGTATAACTCGAAGCGGCTTGCTGAAGTGTTCATCAATGAGATTGTTGACTGTCATGGTGTGCCAGTGTCGATTCTCTCCGACAGGGATACGCGGTTTACATCCAAATTTTGGAGGAAGTTCAATGATGTGATGGGAACTAGATTGCACATCAGTACAGCCTACCACCCACAGACGGATGGCCAATCCGAGAGGACTATCTAGACCTTGGAGGACATGCTTCGGGCATGCATCATAGACTTTGGCGGGAGCTGGGATAGTCATCTATCGTTGGCAGAGTTCTCATATAATAACAGCCACCATGCCAGTATTGTTACGCCCTCGTACGAGATGTTGTATGGCCGGAGGTGTAGGACCCTGATATGTTGGGGGGAATCGGTCAGAAGGAGTTAGGGAGCATTGAGGTCATCGAGATGACCAATGAGAAGTTGGATAAGATTAAAGCCTACATGAAAGCCGCTAAAGATAGGCAGAAATCTAATGCCGACAAGCATCGAAGACCAATTGAGTTTAACGTCGATGATAGAGTGATGCTAAAGGTGTCACCTTGGAGAGGAATCATCTGATTCTGAAAAAGAGGAAAGTTGAGCCCTCAATTTATTAGGCCTTTCAAGATCGTAGCCCGTGCGGGGGAAGTGGTGTATAGGCTAGAACTACCAGATGCATTGAGTGGAATACATCCCACCTTCCACGTTTCATATCTGCGTAGGTGTCTAGCAGAGGAAGACGCTCATGTTCCACTGGAAGACGTGGAGATTCATGAAAGACTGAACTATGTGGAACAACCCGTAGCAATATTAGACAGAAAGGAGAAGCGATTGAGGAATAAAGTAGTTCCACTCGTCCGAGTGCAGTGGAAGCATAGAAATGGGTCGGAGTCCACTTGGGAATCCAAAGATGAGATGAAGCAGCATTATCCTCAGTTGTTTGAGGAATGACTGGTTTCGGGTACGAAACCCAAATAAGGGGGGTGAACTTGTAACGCCCCAAATTTTCGATTGAAGGCGAAGTTCTCGCGCGAGAGAGAGAGTTCTCGCGCGAGTGATAAAGTTCTCGTGTGGAGGCAGTTTTTGCACGAACAGAAGTTCTCGTGCGAGAACAACTGCGAGGAGAGAGAGACACTATACATAGGCCCATGCACCCAATCTTTTCTACTTCTTGCAAAAAGTCTTGCTGTTGTGCTGGTGAAACGAAAAGTTGCTGCTAGGTGGTGTCTAAGGTATGTGATCATCGATATTTGATGTAGTTAAGCATGTATAAACCATATGTGATGATATTGCACAATGATTATGTAGCTTTTGGCTCGAAACACTCTTGGTTTTATGGTGTTCGTGTGCAAGGATATCATTAGGTGTGTTCTAGACCCCTCTTTTACGTGTTTTATCATGTTTTGGGGCTAATATGCATACCTAAACGAATGTTTTATGAAAGAATGATGTTTATAACTGTTATAGCATGTTTTGGGTGTAAAAAGGGCTAAGGGAGCTATAACTTGGGGAGCAAGTTATGTACAACAGAAAAGTTATCACACAAGAGGTAAGTTCTCACGCAAAATGTGATTTTGGCGGCTGACGGTTATCTTTTAAAAGTTCTCGGGCGAAAACTCCTGACTGTTACGTGTTATGTTACCCCATAAACGTGCGTTAATAATGACTTAATGATGAACTTAATGCTAAAGAATTAAAGTACGTATGTAGATATATTATATACATATCATGATAGTTAAAGGTTAAAGAATGATGTTAATTCACATGTGAAACGCGAAAGTATAAGTTACCCCGTTACCCTGTATAGGAGATATGCTTCATGCATTCTCACCCGATAGGAGTTACACTTCGATGTGCTTAACTAATAGGAGATATGCTTTGTGCATTCTCACCCGATAGGAGTTACACATCGGTGTGCTCAACTGATAGGAGGTATGCTTTGTGCATTCTCACCCGATAGGAGTTACACTTTGGTGTGCTCAACTGATAGGAGTTATGCTTCGTGAATTCTCACCCGATAGGAGTTACACTTCGGTGTGCTCACCTTATAGGAGACATGCTTTGTGCATTCTCACCCAATGGGAACTAAGCTTCGTGCTATGTTTGAATGATGACATGAAGTGTATGGTAAAGTAAAGTAATGTATGGGTAACGTAATGCAAGGCGAATGGTAAAGTAATGTATGGGTAATGCAATGGTAAGGTGGATGGTAAAGTAAAAGTTAAAGTATATTTATCGTACAAGTTCAGTAAGATGACGTCTAGAATTAATGATTTTATGAATGTTGAAAATGATAAGGTGTGCGTTTATGTCAGAGTTTTGTTCTTGTTAACCTAGAGCTCACTCAACATCACTAACTTTTGTATGCATATTAGATTGACAGTTATGCTATACATTTTTAGGGGTGAGCTTGGCATGGATAGGAGAGAGCTACCTGGCACATGTTTGAGACTGGCATCCCGGCATAGAGCTTTAGATAGATAGCTAAAGTGATATTTTAATGTAATTGTTAAACAATAGAAATATTTGTACGTTCGGCTGTGTATATTAATGAAATTTGATGTTCGAGAACTTGTGTTTCTGATTTCCAAATCCAACTGAAAAGATCATACTCTTTAACTTCAACTTTGTTGGCATCAACATATGTTAGACTGAAGGTATTAGTTGAGAAATTGTAGTTCCAATGTGTAATAGGGTCATGACTACTTAGTGGACTAACATGCAGAACTTCTTCTTCTTCCTTTTGCTCCGCCTTGTTACCAAGCTTTATCTTTAGAATAGGAGCCATAGATTTGTACTTATCTGGCATGTCTTCATTTTCTAAGATTAACTCATGCATACTCTTTAACCCTTCAATGTTGAGCTTCAAAACATCAATCCAATTTAGAGAGAAAGAAAGATTTTGACTTTTTCTTTCTTTCCATAAAACACCTCTCAATTTTAAAATCCTAATCCCACTGGATGATTGTATCATCATTCTTTGTGTCTTCTTCTTTTTCTAGTTCTGAGAGTTCTTCTTCTATTAGATGATTCAACCTATGTGTAATTCTATCAGCAACATTAGTGTTGATCACTTTATTTGTTGATTCTTCAGATTGGCTTTAGGTAGGGGATTCAACTATTTAAGAAGCTTGTTGGACTTATGGAGAATCATGCTAGTGGTTTGAGTATGTGGAGAAGTTGTAGGAGATAATTGTGGTTAGTTGCTGGGTTTGTCTGATGGAATGGTTTCAGCAGCTTTAGACTCTAGTTTCTT
The DNA here is from genome assembly GCA_025506505.1 of Flaveria sonorensis. Lineage (NCBI taxonomy): Eukaryota > Viridiplantae > Streptophyta > Magnoliopsida > Asterales > Asteraceae > Flaveria > Flaveria sonorensis. Next base: position 12,252,898 of record CM046432.1, read on the forward strand.
CTTCCTTTGTTCTAAATCCTGTCTTGATTTCTCTAGATGAGATTTATAGATCCTAATCCGTATTTTCTCCACTTCCCTTGCCTCAGAATCTTACCTTGGATTCTATAATCTTAGCCTAGTCAAATTAGCTATCTCAAACCTATTAAAGCATATTAGTTGATTTCTTGAGTAAGGCATTCTACTAGTTAATAAACTGGTTATGAAGTAAGTATTTTTATTTTGTTCATATTCCCACTCCACTATGAGATCATATGTTCATAGTGGAGTTTCAAGAATCTCTTCACTAGCATCAAACTTGAATAAGGTTAGTACTTTATGCAGTAGCACTTTGGATTTGTCATTCTTACATCCAAAAGTGTTGAGGTACTCAGCATTTTGCTCTAGAATGTCAAGGGGCAGATCAAGTACTTCATTTTCATGGTCATAGTACATGTTCTCTCCATTTGCCCTCTTGACAGCAAATTTATTCATCTGAGCAAGATACCCAGTAGCCAATACCTTTGTTCCTTTGAGTATGTTCTCCCCTACTTCTGGGTTAACAATCCTTGATTTTACAACTTTATTAGGTTCTTTATTCTTCTTTATAAGGATTTAGGAGATGGGCTGATTGTCATCAGAGGTTGTTGATTTAGAGTCAGGGGATGCTGGAGACTTAGTCTGGAAATAAGAAGACCTTTGAGTAACTTTCTTTGTTCTGGCATGTTGTCTTTCCTATTGCTCCCTACCTTGTTCAAACATTGGGAGCTCTCCAGCAGCAATCTTTTGCCTGATTCCTTTGATATTCAGATCAAGAGTTGACATACTCATTGGTCCTACCTGTCTACAAGAGAAACCATAGTATTTGAGAAATTGCATCATCTGTTTCTTGTCCTTCAACTCTTGCTAAAATCTTTCTAATTTCATCTTCTCTGATTCAGCCCTCTTTATTTTGGCTAACTCAACTGCTTTCTCCATCTCAACATGAGTTGCAACTATTAGTTTTAATTTGATCTCAATAGTGCTCCATTCCATGATCTCATCAAAGTTAATCCTTTCAACCCAAGTTGAGCTGCTAGGAGACACTTTTCTTCATCCTTCTTTTCTTTCTTTTTAGTAGAGATCATGGGTTTGGGTTTGTTAGTTGTAGTTGTTGAAGCCTGTTGAGTAGCTGTTCTGTGGGTGCTTTTAGTAGATGGCCTTTGATGATTTAGATGGAACCTTCCTGACAGCTTTGGCCTTTGGTTTAGGTTGAGCTTTTGATGTTGTTCTGCTGGGTTCACCACGAACATTGAATTCTCTTTTTGTAGTTCTTGCAACTCTTGAATCCCTTACACTTTTGATTAGTGCAATGATGTTCTTCTTCAACCAGGATTTATGAGTTTAACCTGCCTTCAGAACTATGACTTATTCTTTAACATTTCGTGTGAACAGCTCCACCTTCTATGTCATCAGAAATCTAGCCTTTGATTTCAGTGACTCAACTTCAATTTCTTCTTCAGCAGTCATAGGTTTCTTACCTTTGTCAGAGCTAGAGAATTCAGTAAGTCTGACTGCCGAAGGTCTAACAGTTACACCTATTGCCTCACTAGCTGACTTGGAATTAGCGAAAGTTGACTGAGCTCTCTCAGAATCATTAGTGACTTCTAGGCCCTTAGTTTCTGAATTTACCTTAGAGTTAACTGTGGTTTTAGTTTCAATCTTCAGTTGACCAAATATCATCTCAACAAATTTTATAAGTTTAGACCAAGGTGTGTTCTTTTGTTATTTATGAAGATGGGTTGGTTCAGCCTCAAGAGTCACGCCGTGCCTTTCAATGTCATCATTAGTGGTCTTGGTGCCTCTTGTGTAAATCACCATTTTGTTTGAGGATTTATCTGCCGAAGGAGTCTCCTATCTAGTACTTTTAGCAGTTGCATCAGTACCTGATTTATTCAGTACTTCAGTAGCTTTTAAGAGCACTTTCAGCAGTGGTGCTTCTTCTTCAGTTGATGTCTTAGGAGTGGCTTCGAGTCCTAGTACTAGCTCTCTTTTTGATGATTCCTCATATGTTCTCTTTCTTTTTATAAAGAGCAAAGAAGAAGTGCTAGATCTATTTATCATGGCCATTTTCCTCTTCCCAAGTATAACCTTTTGGTTAATCCTCCTTATCACCCTCCTAGCTTCTATCTCTTTCTCTTTTAAACTATCATAGCCATACCTATCAAGACACTTATTTGGATTGACTTTAGCTTCTGGTAGAGGCTCATATCTGCCAAAGATTTCAGCAGACAGTTCTCAAATTCGAGAACCTTTGCATCTTCAGCATAATCTTGAGGTCTTACATTTTCTGCTCCTAAGACAGATAATCTTTATGCAAGATCAAGGTTATGGGCTGTCAACTCCCGTATCTGTTTCATGCTTCCATCATCCACAGGTGTGGAATCCTTTGGAGATGTGGTACTAGGCCTAGCCTCTGCACCCTCACCACTATATATGGTTTCTTGGTGCCCTGGATTCCTCTTCTCAAGGAATGTCTCCAAGGAGTCATTCTCAAGGTGAGTATCATGGTTGAGTTCTTAGTGATGTTGTCTCTGTCCTTTTGATCAACTGATGGATCGGCAGTAGAGATAGCCTCTTCACATTGATCCTTATCTCCATAGGATCAATCTCTTAGGATAAAGGATGTGGGTCAGATGTTTCTACAAACACATTAGTGTCCACTATCTATATTGTTTAGGAAGGGGGAGAGTGTGGTTCATGCTGATATGTAAGAGGAACATCATCATCCTGGATAGTAGACATGTGTATGGAAGAGATTGGTGCTGAGTCTAATAAGACTTCTTCCTTGAAAGTTGTCTCAGTTATGTGGGTATCCTTTTTGGTTTTCTTAATGGAGTATTGGGACGTTGATTTAGGGCTTTCAATTTGGGTTTGGGTCTACTCAAAAGAAGGAAGACAAATCTTCTTCTTTGAGCCTTGTCTCTTTGAGGCTGACACATTTGACTTGATTGGGACCCTGGTTTCTTGTCTTGTCTTTTTGAGTGGAGGTGATTTAGGAGCCTGCATCATCTCAGTAGAAGATGTAGTGATTGGCTTTTGTTTATGATATTTAAGCTTTAATGTAGAGGGTGTGGGATCAGCAATGGTGGGTGTTTCCATGTCACCACCCTGAGGCTTAGTGACCTCAAGCATATGATCAAACAAGGGAGTTACCTTCCCAAACAAAGATTTTGGAGTTGCTCTGAACTTTGAAAATATTGCTTTATCTAAAGTTCCTAAAGCATGAACAACTCTACTAAGTTTAAGTTTATCCTCTAGTTCTTTTTGTAAAATCAGTTGTATGAATCTAGGGTACATAAAAAACTTAAATTTTGCAGACGTAGTTACATGTTTACAAAGATGTTGTAAAATGATGTCTGAAAAATCATTACTCTGCTGTTTAACCAGACCGTGTATAGCCCATTTTAAATCCAATGGTACTTGATCCCATCCTCTCGACCTGTTGCAAAGAGAGTGTAGGAAGATATGAAGGATGATTCTCTAATTATCATATACCCATGTTTTGGAGAAGGTGGACGTCGGGAGGGGCTTTCATATCCCATCTCCTTAAAGGTGGCACTTTTGAGAAAGAAAATTCACCATTGGCATTGTTCAACTTCAGATGTTGATGAATTTCAGCACACGAAATGGTTACCTTCATCCCTTACGTGTTGTAGTGAGGATCTTCACTCCATGTTCCCTTCGTATGGAGCATGTGGTCTAGAATTCCCTGATGTGAGACTCACAGATCATCAGGTCTATTATGATGGCAAAAGCATAATTTCTGTTCCTTAGAAATTGGAGAACAGGATTATAGATCTCATCAGCTATGGGTTGAAGTGATGCGGCAATGTTGTGATTTGGATGGAATTCTAGGGTTTGGGGTTGAGCAGTAATTGAAGGTTGATTGATTTTGGTAGGAATTGAGAGATTGAAGGTTTAAGGGTTTGCTTTATGAAGAAGATTGAAGATGACAATCGTGGGAAAACCTTTGTTTTAGCAGTTGTGGATTATATATAAAAATGTGAATTTTAAAATGTGTTACCACCGTAACTGTAAAATCGATGGCGTGAGTTGATGAAACAGTCTTTTCAGGTAACTTCTCCAGCGCCACTACATTCGGAAGATACCTGCTTTGCACAGTTATTTGCTGACTGGCATTATTCGGCAGATACCCAGATATCTACTGAAATTCGGCAGATACCTTTTTATCTACTGATTTGTAATTTTCGGCAAATACACAGGTTTACCCATTTTATCAAGAAAAGCATTTTTTTACAAAATTTTTAGATATTATTAATTTAAATCGTTTAATTATTCAAAGTTCATCATCTCAATAGTAGATACAAGATATTTAAATCTTGATTAATCAAAAGTCTTTATGAATAGATCTGCATATTGTTCATTTGTATGGACTTTAATTAATTTAATAATTTTCTGTTCTACACAATCTCTAATAAAATGATACCTGATGTCAATGTGCTTTGTCTTTGAGTGCTGAACAGGATTGTTTATGATTGAGATGGCATTATTGTTGTCAATATGAATTGGGGCTTTCATGAAGGTTACTCCATAATCTCTAAGTTGAGTTTGGATCCATAGCACCTGAGCATAATAACTTGATGCAGTAATATACTCTGCTTCAGCAGTTGATGTGAAGACACATGTTTGCTTCTTGCATTGCCATGAAACCAGTCTCCCTTCTAGAATTTGACATCCTCTTAAGGTTGTATTTTTGATGATATTGCATCCTCCATAGTCACTATCTTATATCCATAAAGGTTGAACTTAATACTTTTATGATACCACAATCCCAACTTATGTTCTCCTTTGAGATACTTTAATTCTCTTGGCAGCCATTAGATGTGACACCTTTGGAGCAGCTTGGAATCTTGAATAAAGACATGTAGAAAACATGATATCTGGTCTGCTAGCTGTAAGATACATGAGAGATCCATTGATGGCTCGATACTACTACTGATCAATTGCTTCCCCTTTAAGATCAGGAGTTAATGAACATGTCTTTGACATTGGGGTTTAAGCAGCCTTAGCATAAGTAGCTTTAAATCTTACTAAGATGTCCTGAACATACTTAGATTGATTTATGAAGATGCGATCAGAGGTTTGTTTTACTTGCAGCCCTAGAAAGAAAGTAAGCTCTTCCATTGAACCCATCTCAAATTTAGACTTCATGAGACTTATAAAAGCTTTTCATATGCTCTTATTTGTAGACCCAAAGATGATATCATCCATATACACTTGTACCAAAATCATATCCAAATCAACCTTCTTGATGAAGAGAGTTTTATCTATGGACCCTCTGGCATATCCATTCTTCAGGAGAAAGGTAGAGAGTGTCTCATAACATTTCCTTGGTGCTTGATGAAGACCATAAAGAGCTTTATCAAGTTTGCATACATAATCTGGATATTTGGAATCTTTAAAGCCTGGAGGTTGGTAGACATAGACTTCTTCATCAATTTCACCATAGAGGAATGAACTCTTGACATCCATCTAAAACACCTTGATGTCTTTGGAGGCAACAAATGCTAGAAAAATTCTGATTGCTTTAAGCCTGGCCACAAGAGCAAAGACTTCATCATAATCAATCTCTTCTTCTTTTGTGTACCCTTGTATAAACAAGTATGGCCTTGTTCTTGATAACTATGCCTCTTTCATCTTTCTTATTTCTAAAAACCATTTGGTCCCTATTGCAGTCTTCCTCTTTGGAAGTGAACATAGTTTCCAAATATTTTGCCGAGCTAATTGAAGAATCTCCTCTTGCATGGCTTGTACCCAGCTGTTATCTTTTAAGGCCTCACCAACTTTCTTTGGATCCAGTTAAGAAAAAAGCATGAAAACAGACAGATGTTAGCTTCATTCACCCTGCTTCTTGTCTTGACACCAACATCTACATTGCTAATGACATTCTTAACTGTATGCTCTTTATGAATTCTTAGTCTTAGGATCACTTGGAATTGTTTAGATAGATCCAAATTGGAGAAATTTATTTCAGGATGTTTGGAAAATGGATTGACTGGTTCAACCGCCAAATTTACTCTTTCTTCAGCATTTTCACATTTGGTTCATTGTCAAGAGGTTGTCTATTACCACAACGATCATGAGATTTTTCATCTAGTGAGTCATAATGAGCAAGTGATGGAGGACCACATTTTTTGTGGTACTAGCATCTACTTGTACTAAAAATGGCTGAACTGAATCAGCAGATGATCTATTGTGACTGGAACTTTATGGTAGATCTACCCTGTGATCTTTATTACTTGGGACTTGTATGTCTGCTAACCTGTTAGGAGAGTTTCCAACTTGGAGTGTTTCTGTAAGAGTTAACTTAGAGGCTGATGCAACCAAAGGTTCTCTCAGCATGCATACTGAAGTATAGAGAAAGTTAATTCAGAAGATTTGACAAAAGCACTATGAAATTCTCTAAGTGTTAAATCTTCCAAAGCCAAAAGACCATTTTTTCCGAAGCCAAAGATGAAGTCTTCCAAACCTTCAAGAAAAAGTCTTCTGAAGCCAAGAGACTGCTTTCTTTTAAAGACAGAGAAGATATGCTTTTTCTGACATGTTGTTGACAAAGCTGAACAACTTTCCACTACCATCTCTGAAGACTCACCAACTTATATAAGTTGGTGATATCTCCATACTTTAATCAACTGTAGACTAACGTCTTAGAGTCTGTAACTTTCTACTTTGTACTTTTATCCTTTTTGTAATAAATAAGGATGTGAGCTATAGCATGTCATAGCCACTAGTCGAAAAGGCAACATGCCTTTTGACTTTACATTGATCTTGTTGTCTAGATTAGCATTTTCAACAAGATTTGAAGCCTATCTAGGGGCTAACCTCACACCTTCACAGATGATACAGCAAGACTTGGTTGAATTACCTCCTGATATGATTGAAGAAATGGATCTTCAATGGTCAATGGCAATGATTGCATACAATCCAAGAAGTTCCTACAAAAAAATAAGGGGTTAAGCATGGATAAGAAAACCAAAATTGGTTTGGATAAAACAAACGTGAGATGCTATAACTGCCAACTCTATGGACACTTTTCTAGAGAATGCCAACAACCTAGAGTTGACAGAAACAACCAACAAACACAAACCACAAGCAGCTATCACTCAAACAGATAAATCCCACCTCCTATCAGTATTCCTGCTGCACCAACCCCAGCTCAAATCACACAGTACAACACAAACCAATACTCAAAATAATCTGCAATGATTATCAAATAAGATGGTAAATATGGTTGGCGTATGTACGAGGCTGAGATCCAATCTCCCGATCATGCCCTCATGGCAAACATAGAGGATAAAATTTCAAAAATCTCGAAAGAGGTAACGGAAAACCTCTGTACACAAGCATGCATTGACAAAGTCAATAGATACAAAGAACACACAGACAAACATTCTAAGAAAGTGATTGAAACAAAAATTTTAAATGAAAGTTTAAAATCAAAATAAAAACAATATCAGAAAAAAAATTCTTTCATTATAAAATGATTTGGACAAATTGTTGTCTGAAAAATTAACACTTGTAGCTCAAGTAGAGCAACTCTCTGAATCATTGACTCAGTCAAAAACATTACAGGCTGAAACTGAAGTGAAACTTCAGAAATTTCAGGTGAGCAACAAGAAGTTTAAAGAACTTCTTGCTCCACAAAGGGAATTTAAAGGCCCTTCAGGTTTGGGATACAATAAGGTCAACCTATAATATAATAATAATTATATCCCACTTCCTGATTCCATGACCAACAAACAGGGTGAGTCTTTTGACCCACATGACAGGACAGATGACTCAAAACAATCATCAACATCATCATCAAAATCATCATTAATATCAAAAAAACCTTTGATAAAATTTGTTAAGAGCCAAGCACCTCCATAAATAAAACCAACAGACTTTTATCAAGGAGAATATAATGAGTTTGATGAACAAACAACAGATGAAAATGACAATGATCTACTGTATGATGAGTCAGAACAACCAATTACTGAACCTAAAAAGGTTTCATGTGTGGCTGTTACAACAACCAAACAAACAAAGAAAACACAAGTCTTTGACATCTGCTCTGGTAGAAGAAAAACTGAATCTTCCACTACCTCTCCTAAAAAAACAAACAATGGGAAAGGCAAATCCCCTATTCATCCAAAACAAACAACAATAACTTTTGATATACCATTAAAGTCAAGTTTAAACTCAAAAGTTATTAACAAACAAAATACTTCAAATTTACCATATTGTGAGTGGTGTGATAAATACACTCACACCACACAAAAATGTAAATATGGTAAATATTGCAAGTACTATGACATGAACAATCAGAGTTTGTAATCTTGTCATTTTCACAACTATTGTTCTATTTGTGAAAGAAACAATCACAGTACTGCAAACTGTTTTTTCAACAAGAAAATTAAGAAGCAAAACAAACAACCTCAAGTTAGAAATCAACTGAGAAACAGACAGCTGTTCCTAACAAGAACAAAGGAGAAGTACCATGACAAACTCCTCATACAAAAGTTGTTTTAAACAAAGACAAAAACTTTTATGACAACTTTAAACAACCAACTAGGAGACATAAGTCCCAAAATAGACAAAGATTACACATTAGCACTGAAATGAGAAGAGCACAAAGCACTTCTCGAGACATAGCTAAAAACACACAAAGGAAATCTAGTGTGCCTAGAATTCCTAAACCAACAGACAATGCCACATTAGAAGAAATTTGTGTAGTGGGAAAAGACGGAAAACCCAAGACCATCTTGGCTAGGGTTGCACCATATAACTAAAATCTTTATTTTTGTAGGGAAATCATAGAAGTCCTGACAAAGTATGGTATGTTGACAGTGGATGTTCCCGACACATGACTATCTTTTGGGATTTTAAAAGCCAAATCTGTGACAAAGGATATGCTACCCTCTTTGACTCCGTACAATTACTACATCCTCATCCTCAAGACGAGTTTTCAAATACCTGAAGACTGTATCCTTTTGAAAACACCCTGTCATAACAACACATACATTGTTGAAATAAACACTGTTTCAGCATCAACCCCTGAAACATGTTTACTATCAAAAGCATTAGAAGATGTTTCCCAATTATGGCATAGATGGTTGGGACACTTAAATTTTAATAGAATGAATCAACTTGTAAAAGGTTACTTAGTAATAGGTTTACCATAAAAAGAGTTCTTTTGCACAGACCACTGCACTGCATGTCTGAAAGGCAAACAACGCATAGTGTCTTATAAGTCAAAATTGGTAAACTCTAACAACACACCACTCAAGTTGATTTACATGGACCTTTTTGGCCTAACAAACATCCTAAGTATAAGAAAGAAGCAATACTGTCTTGTTATAGTAGATGATAGATTCACCTGAGTTTTCATTCTACTACACAAGTCAGAAACATCAGAAATCATCAAAACCTATATCATTAAAATTGAGAATTAATTAGATCTTAAATTTAAATCTTTAAGAAGTGATAATGGTACTGAATTTAAAAATGACTCCATTTCTTCTTTTTGTGCTGAGAAAGGAATCAGTCATCAATTCAGTGTAGCAAGGACTCCTCAGCAAAATAGAGTTGCTAAAAGGAGAAACAGAACATTGATAGAAGCTGCTAGATCTATGCTAGCTAACTCTCTATTACCCATATCCTTTTGGGTTGAAGCAATCAATACAACTTGCTACATTCAAAATACCATATGAATTAAAGTTTAAAAGAAAACCTTTTTCTTAAAGATTTTGGATGTTCTGTCTCAATATTAAAAACCAAAGAACAATTATCTAAGTTTCCTCCAAAAGCATACGCCAGATTCTTTGTTGGATACTCCGAAAGCTCAAAAGCTTACCGATTATACAATCCAAGGCTTAATATAGTGGAAGAAACAACAGATGTTGTTTTTAATGAACATTCTTACACTAATAAAGTCATTAGACCAGACTGGTTATTTGATATTCACTCACTAACAAAATCATTTGACACATCTAACTTTGATGTTTCAGGTATCAAGGATAACAATGAGTATCCAATGGTTCCACCAACAACCATTAATGTTCCTTTAACTGCAGATCCTCCAAGGAGAACAAACATCACTCCTTCTAGTACCATAGTTTCAACTCCTCCATAACAAACAAACACATCAAAAGAAACATCACCAAACACACCATCTTCAGCAACTCTAGTGACCACTCAAACACAACCAAACAATCAATCAAGGTCACACCAACCAGACACAGTTAAAGAAGATGAGGACTATTATTCATTACCTGATACACATCATGAAGATGAAATCTTAGATTTCTTTCATGATTCGCAACAAACATTCAATAAACCCATACAACCAGATAATCAAACAACAGTTGATATCTATGCTTATCCATCATCACCCAACCAAACAATCACCAATCTTGATTCAACCATCATTGTTGATCAAATTGAAACAACCAGAGTTCACAAATATCATCCTTTAGAAAATATCATAGGTGACCTATATGTCAGAATGACATGTAGTCAATCAAATACAACAAACATGTGCTTGTATTCCTACTTTCTATCTCTAATTGTACCCAAAAACATCATCGAAGCACTCAAACACAATAGTTGGATAGAAGCAATGCAAGAGGAATTACAACAATTCAGAAAGCAAGAGGCATGGCAATTAGTTGACCTCCCAGAAGGTCACTATGCCACTGGCACAAGATGGCCATTTAGGAACAAAGCTGATGACAGAGGAATTATCATCAGAAACAAAGCAAGGCTCATAGCCCAAGGATATACTCAAGAGGAACGCGTTGATTATGATGATGTCTTTGCTCCTGTAGCTAGACTAGAGTCCATCTATGTTTTCCTTGCATATGCCTCATCCAAGAACTTCACTATCTTCCAAATGGATGTAAAATGTGCATTCCTCTATAAAAAGATAGATGAAGAAGTATATGTTACTCAACCACCTAGGTTTGAAGACCCCAAATTTCCTCACAGAGTCTACAAGTTAGATAACGCTCTATACGGTCTTCATCAAGCACCTAGGAAGTGGTATGAAACTTTATCTAAGTTTATACTAGAGAATGGGTATAACCGAGGGAAGATTGATTAGACATTGTTCTTAAAGAGAAAAGAACAAAACTTGTTGGTAGTACAAGTCTATGTGGATGACATTATTTTGGCTCCACCAACATATAACTTTGTAGAGTGTTTGAGACTCTTATGCAATTAAAGTTCCAAATGAGCTCAATGGGAGAACTTACCTTCTTCCTTGGTCTTCAAGTTCAACAATCTGCTGAAGGAATTTTTATCAACCAGAGCAAGTATGTGTATCAGATATTGAAGAAATACAACATGTCTGATTACACATCCAGCAAAACACCATTCGCAACTAGATTGGAGTTTGGCCCTGATCTAGAAGGCATATTAGTTGGCCAAAAACTCTACGGAGGCTCCCTGATGTACCTAACTACAAGCAGACCAGACATCTTGTATGCAGTTTGCATGCGTACCATATACCAAGCAGATCCAAAAGAATTTGACATAAATGCTGTAAAGAGAATTTTCAGATACTTAAAAGGCAAACCAGCACTTGGCCTACGGTATCCCAAAGATGTAGATTTCTCTTTATATGCATACATAAATAGTGATTATAGTGGATCCAACAACAACAGAAAATCCACTACAAGTGGTTGTTAGTATCTTGGATCAAGATTGATCTCCTGGCAGTGCAAGAAACAAACAGATGTCTCTGTATCAACAGTTGAAGCAGAATACATAGATGCTTCAGCATGTTGTTCTTAAGTGCTTTCGATTCAGAATCAAATGCTTGATTATGGTCTTAATTTTCTTAAAATACCCATACACATTGACAATTCTGCTGCCATGTTTATCACTAACAAGCCTGTTCAACATTCAAAAACCAAACATATTGATATGTTGATCAAGTTCCACATAGACAATCAATTGACTGTCCTATTTACAAAACCATTTGACTCTACTAGATTTGAATTCTTGGTTCAGTCTCTTGGTATGATCAACTATGAACCAAACAAGTAATGTTTTCAAAACATTAATATCAAACAAGACTGATTTTGTCAAAGTCCATGTTTAACATCAAACAAACATCTTTCAAAATCAAGACATCAAATAAACATTCATGTTTTCCAATTAACAAACAATTTGAATCACACATAGCCATTCATGAGAAATGATAGTATATTGGATTACTTCTTCACTTGAGTCATTTTCAACTAATAAAGACTGATAATACTTTGTTTTATATGTGGATAGGCCCATCATGGGACACTTAACATCACATACACTAGAGAAGAACTAAATTCTCATGATTGTATGGTCAGCAACACATATCTTGGTTTATGGTAAGTATTGGTCTATCCAATATAGATTGCTTGCAAAGTAAATACTATACACCATGTGAAATGGTTTATAAACTGCTCAATAATACAAGTGCCTCCTTTGTTATGATTTTCATAGACCTGTAGTACGCTAAGGCATTCTGTGTTATGTTGAGCACAGACCTGAATGACCTACATCCTCATCCAAAAATATTCCTAATAAGGAACACATCCATCTTGGATGAACAATCAATATTGTCTTTTAGAGTACATTCCTAGTGAATGAATCAATAGAATCCTAAAGAGGATCTGCAGGATCGGTGAAGGGTGGTCAATGCAACAGTTTCACAAGGTGGAGAGATATGAAACACTTAGCAGATCAAATAGGGAACCGGTTGAATGATACAATGAACACAAGTAAAAGAACAAGAACGAGAACATCTCAAATATGGCTTTCAATAATGATGTATATTGCTCTCAAGTTCTTACAAGTGTAACATAAGCATACATAAGGATACAAGTACTTGAGACACTTTATACTACATCCTATAGCCGGCCATACTTTGAAGGCCAGCTGGATACACTAATCTAGACAACAAGATCAATGTAAAGTCAAAAGGCAGATTGCCTTTTGACTAGTGACTATGACATGCCAAAGCTCACATCCTAATCTATTACAAAAAGGATAAAATGTACAAAAGTAGAATGTTACAGACCAATGACCATAATATAGTTAGCAAAAGCATGGGCCTTTTCAACAACTCATATAAGTTGGTGAGTCTTCAAAGTGGCAGCGGAAAGTTGTTCAGCTTTAGTCAAAAGGTGATTAGAGAAAGCATGTCTTCTCTGTCTTTGGAAGAACTCAGTCTTTGGCTTTGGAAGACTTTGTCTCTGAAGCTTCGAAATACTTCATCTTTGGCTTTGGAAGATTTTGTGATTTGGCTTCAGAAGATTTTACACTAGCTTTTTTTCTTTGAGTGGTGTAAAATGTCCAAAGTAACTTTACTTTGTACTTCATGCATGCATGCTAGGAGCTCTTTGAATGCTTTGGTTGCATCATCCTTTAAGTGTAAACTTTACAGGATCACCTTCCAAAGTGAAGTGAAAAAGAATTCCAAAATGAATCAAACAATATGGATCAAATTGAGCATTTATACTCCTACGTAGCTAGGTCATAAGCATTGAGAGTACTTTCTAGCATATCTTGAGGAGGATTGATCTTAACATACAATCAGATGTGAGATACATGCAAATTATATTAATACACCCAAAACATGATAATCACTCACTATTTCAGTCAATCATTAATACCATGCATGAGTTTAAGTGGATAACAAAATCTGCAATCAACATTGTATTAGTCTATGTCTATTCTCAAAATCATACAATCTACTCATTAAGGATTTAAGAGTAGTATGATCTTATGTCATGTGCATATGATTCTTGTCCAAGCATGAAAATCAACCATTTCTTAGTTAGATAAAGTGTTATCTTTATAAATGTTATCATGCAAACAATCAAATTGGACTTTGATGATTTCCATTAAAACAAATTCAAATTTCCATCATTTTATAAAAAGTGTTATAAATATGCAAAAATTTAGGGGGAGAAAATGAACATGGAATAATCAATGGCAGAAGAACATGTGCATAATCATACATTTTAAAATTTAAAATTTTAAAATTTTGAGTTTTAAATAAAGTCAAATCAAGCCAGCACTCAAACACACAGTTTGACACATACATATGCACAATATTACTTGTGAGTGATATTTTAACATCCATATATTGATCATGTTAAAATTTTATAATTTTAACAAACATTCAAATTTTGAAACATTTCAAAATTATATAGCTGATTATCCAAATTTTCAAAATAAACAAAAATTATAAATTTGTGACAACTATGGACAGAGCAGACACACAAACATTCATCCGCTGTAGATACAGTTAATCATCAAATCATGCAAAATACACCAAGTGTATATTGCGGACAAACAAACATGCATCCGCTATGCATCATTGAACTTACAAGTGTTCACAGCACATAATGTAAATAAGTCATCCGTTATGAATATAGTGATATTTCACAGCGCATGACTAACTTTAGTCATCCGTTGTTGAAACAGTGTAAGTGTATACAACAAATGCACACAGGTAATCATACGCTGGACACATCTACATAAACAAACAAAGTGTACACAACATATGGCCAATGAGTCATCTGTTGTGAACAATCAAACAATCATCAAGTTATTTACAGTGCATGAACAATTGTTCATCCACTTTGTGAACAGTAAGCAACACACAGTATATGACTTTCAGTCATCAGTTTTAAAATTTCAAACTTTCACCAAGTGTGCACAACGCATGAACAAATAGTCAACCACTATGAACTCAGTACAACATTCAAGGGTACATAGCGTACCACTTTAAAAAGTGTACAACGGACGCACTATACCCACAGTGTATGTCTAACTCACACCGCATGACTTAAAAATTAAATTTTATGTTTTAAACTATTTTCACAGTGCAAACACATTGTATACACAGCGGACAGTCATTTTGTCTATTGTATATATATTTCAACACTTGCAAATTTTACATTTCATCACGAGTTTGCAAATTTTTCATATTATCACAAGTGTGAGAGAAAAATCAAATTTTAAAATGCTCAATAGTGCATTAAACCCTTAAAACCCAGATCATTCAAAACCAAACATCTGTTTGATTTAACTACTGATTGTCGATCAAATAGGTATAACAACATGTTTCTTAACATCAAACAATCATTAAAACATCGGGTTCTTCGATTTTTATTCCGACATTGTCTAAACCTAAGTCGAACAATGAACCGTAAACAAAAATGAATCCATTGATGTTTTAAATGAAATCAATTATTGAATATATGTTAGATGACCTTAGTCAAATGTATTGTGACTGTTCATTTGATGAAATTTGATTAAGTGTTCATCGGGTTTATGAACAGTCATGATGTTCATGCCAAAATCATACAAATATTGATTTTTGATCTTTGAAAATATCTAAAATGACTTGAAATGTATTATAACTTTGTAAATATGTTCAAAAGTTAGTTACAAACATATAAAATCAGTTATTTTGGCATAAAATTGACCACAACAACATTAAATGTTTATGCATTCAATGTGCATTGAATGGTAGTTTTGACTTTAAAAGTCAAACTGAAATGCATACTTGATGTTGTTATGAAATAAAATTAGTACATGATATGAAACATACAACTCATTATGATGAAACAAACATGTTTTCAAACAAGTTGGATCATAATACCTTGATATCAACAAGATTTACAAGATTAAAATTGACCAAAATTGACCTTTTTAAAAGTCAAACTAATCCAAGGAGTGTTTTTAAACCAACATATACTTTGACAAACTCATTGTGTTCAACATACATATGTCATCATCTCATATCTTACAACTGCTAAATGAACACATAATCAACATTTCATCACATTAAACATCATACATTATTAACATACAAGTTACCAACACATTCATTTTCTTTGTAGATATGGCAAACTTAGTATTTGTCAGAGATCATAATCTCTGTGCATTCATCAATTCTGATGTTCCAAAGGCTGAGAACTATAAAGACATCATACAAGCCATTAGACAGACAAGGCTTGTTCATGCTATGACAGCAAGGCTAGAGATATGTGAAGACCATATTGTCCAATTTTGGACTCATGCTTATTGGGAGCAGATGAATGACCAATAAGTTGTTGTGTTTAAGATACATTATCAACATATTATCATCTCATAGGAAGTGATAAGGAGAGTTTTGCAACTTGGTGAAGAAGATTCTGAAGGACTAGCAGAATTTGATGAAAACTATGTTCTACATGTTTTTAGGCAGATTGGTTACACTGGTACCATTGAGAGAAAATAGATCAAGAAGTCTTACACGTGTGCACAGTTCAGATTCTTAATGCATACATATCAGAAGAAAATGACAAATAGGAAGATTGGCTGGGATGCCACTTCTTTGAGGAGCTCTTCTGCTATAGCATACATCATTCCTAGAAGGCCCTTTAATTTTGCAGCTCAAGTGTTAATAGGATGATCTATAATTTGACTGAAGTGAGGAATAAATTTTAGATGTATCCAAGATTCCTCCAAATGATCATAGATGATTTACTCCCAAACATCCCAAAAGAAGGTGTTATCTTCCAACCTGTTCATTTTAATGAACATGTATTTAACAGAATCAAGTCAAGCCTTTATCAAGGAGATGAAATACCTATTCCACCACATATGATAGATCATAACATACCTACCCCTAAAGTGTTCCTGAGGATTCCTTATCGGGGAGAACCAAACATGGTGTTCCAAAATGTTATTCATCAAGACCCAATCATACAACCTGCACCAATCATACAAGAAGAACAAGCTGCACCCATACTAGAACCAATCATAGAACAAGAACAAGCACCAGAGGATGTACAAGAATAAAAGCAACTTCATGTTAAACATCACTTCCCTTCTCCACCTCAGAGCCCAACCTTTTCTGATCAGCAAACATTATCATCTTTTTTAAGAGACATTGATGAATCACTAGCAGAACTAGCAACTCATCAAGAAGAAGTTGCTACAACATCACATTATGAGCATGATCAAGAAGAACAAAGTTCTCATGATGAACAACTACAAGGTGAATAACAAAGCGGTGATATTCCAACTGAGGAAGAAATAGAATACTCAAAAGTGTTCCTATTCACTGAGTATAACAAGCTTATTGAAAAATCCAACAACAGAGCAAGAAAGTTGAAAGAAAAGTTAAAGAGTAAAGATGAAGAAATTGAGAAACTTTCTACTCATCAAAAAGCATAGAAGTTGATTGTTCAATTCCTGGAACAACAAATAAAACAATCAAAGGAAGAAGTGAAGGCAAAAGATCAAGATTTGAACAGCACCAGATTAGATGTTGCCTATTTGACAAGCAGATAGATGCCAAAGATTTTGAGATAGATGACTTGAAAAAGAAGAACTATGCTTAAGAAGAAGAGATAAAAATACTAAATAGAGAATTGGATCATGCTGACACTCATCTGAATGAGGAAGAACATTTAAAAGGTCTAGAATAGGACCTGAGTGATGTGTTTGTTGAACAAATAATGTCTCAAGCTGAAGAAACCAGCCTAGGGGAAACTAAGAAGGCCATCATTATCCCTAAGGATACTTTTTCAATGGATGAATTATTTGAAGAGGAAAATCTATTTGAAAACATACATTATCACCTATCCTTACACAAAACTTTCACACTTTTGAGACTCAAACAGAAGAATCAAGCATCATACTTGTGAACCCTCTGTCAGAGAAACAGAAGAAGTTAATTAGATAGTTTGTTGAATCAATGAAGATGCAAACTCAACCATCAAAAGATCAAGCATCATCCTCACAACCTCAAATAAAAACCTATGAGTGGAAAAGAAAGGGACTGTATTTGGATTCCTTGAAGAAAGTAAAACAAAAGGTTCAAGAGTTGGAAGAACCTGAATCTCCACCACTCAAGCTATTAAAGGTTAAAGCTGAACCAATTGATGAAGATGAACAAGGCAGAAAGAAGCAGAGCCTACGGTTTTAGAAGAAGGTGAGATTGATCAAACACACGACAAACAAACAAAGCCCATTATCATTTTAAGTGATTCTAATATAGAAAAAGAAGAACAAGATGAAGATGAGATGGAAAGCATTCAGAACCTGTTGCTTGATGATCCTGAAACCCTTATAGGTATAGAGCTTGCAGCAAGGGGATTTCCTTATGATGCTTTCCTACAACTTAAACTTTCAGAGGTTAAAGAGTTGCTTAAAGACTTTCAAGAAGTCATGATAAATGAAAAAGAGCAAACATACAAAAGATATAAGGAAATCAAAGACCAACAAGAATTCCAAAAGAATCTGCCATAGGATCCACAAATTGATAAAATATCATACTTCCAAGTTAAAAGTTGGTTAAGTCATACAAGGATGCCTTACAGATCTTATACAGGCAGATCTCTTTCACAAATGAAGGATATGGCTAGAGAAATTTACAAGAACGTGTTGGCTAGTGCTTTGAAGCCACAGATCGCTAGACCTCATCCAGCTTCATCTCCATTAACTTATCATCCAGCTCCACCTGAGCTTCATCCTATAGAAGAGCCTAGGCAGTTCATGCCTCACAGGCTATGGCCAGAAGTAAATATCGTGAGAAAGATGATCAATGAAAACACCAATTTTGTCAAGTTGTATGATAGAATAACATTATTAGCATCTGCTGATGAAAGGAAGATAGTTGCATAGAAATATAATGAAATTGGGATGCAGTGCTAATAAAGAGAGTATCTGGCTTAGTCCAATACCTATCATACATATCCCAACTGGGATTTTTATGCTATGAAGATAGATTAGACCTAATTCAATTGAGGATGGTCAATCACACTAATAATCCCAGGGGGTAGATTTCTATCATATTAGGAGAACTTACATGAACAGAAACTATCATGAGATGAAAGCCAAAGCAGACAGAGAAGACAAGCTTCACTTAGCCAAACTAAGAAGAGAACAACAGTTGGCAAGCAACCAGAAGAAGCAAAGTGAAGCAACACCAACTCAAATTGATAGTGTAATTTTGGAAAGAGTTGGATATCCACTAAGGCCATCAGATTTGAATTTAATTATGAAGAAGATTGATGGAAATCAATACAATCACCCAATAACCAAGTGGTATTATGATGAAAACCATTTTGAAGTGGTATTGGAGAGAAAGCTTGAAGGGAAAGAAGCTTCAGATATTAGGTTGTTTGACCCTGTTGAGATCAAACTTCTACATCCTTCATATGTCTTATTTTTGAAGACCAAATCATTCCCTACTATATGTGAATGCTGCTCTTAAGCAAATAATTAAGACAAATCAGCAATCATTAACAGACATAGAAGGAATCACTGGCCTGAGGATCTTAGATAACAATAACCTGGAAGTTCTTAAGGGTAATCATGTTGTAACCACATTGGTTAGCAACATTGATGTGCAAAGTTTGGATTTATCAACTCTAGAATAGATGGTTCATCTCTCCATCCTTTGTATATATGATGATCAAAACAGTGCAGTACAATATTCGGCTGAGCATATTATAAACTGTCAGAATGCAATGAAGGTCCCTCCTTTGACTGACCAAGTCAAGAAAGCTGAAAAAGATTATATCACAGAAAAGGATGCTGAAGAGTCACTGAAGGCCACAAGTGAAGTTCAGAAGAGTGTTAATGAAGCTGGTCTATCACACACTTAAAGGTTTCTAACAGACAAAAAGACAAAAACAACAAATCATATATATCTAACCATTCAAACAAACAAAACATCCAACCATACATAACAGAAAATAAACACAACAGAGCATCAATCATTCACCAATATCATCAAACATAACATCAATCACACAATAACAATCCATGCAAGCAAACATAAATCATTCAAAACATACAAGGCAAACTAATTACACATATGTAATCAGTTAATCATACAAACAAGCAATCATACACGTAATCAAGTAATCATTCAAATGATCAACCAATCATACATAATCAGTTAAACATGTAATCATTCAAATCAAACACAAACACACACATTTTTACTAACAAACATAATAGTAACAAGCAAATATTAAAGCATGGCAACATCATCCTTAGGGGGAGTATTGTTGGACTCAACAAATTCATTGAAGGATAATGCCTGCCATAATCAAACATAATGTGTTCTAACATTCAAACAATTATTAACTAACATATTAGGATCATTAACATTCATAATAGACACTAATTATTGTTTAAATTCTTTTTCAGGTTTGTAGATAAAAGCAATTTTTGACAAGTGCCGGTAGCGGATGAAGAACTATCCACAGCGGATGAAGAAGTTTTTGCAGCGGATGAAGAAAAAGATCCAAGTGTCAACAGCGGATGACCAACACACATACAGCGGATGTTCATCCACAGCGGATGAACACTCCACAGCGGGCGCTATCAAGCAAAAACAAGTGTTCACAGCGGACAATATCCAAGACATGGTGGACAGCTTATTCAACATCCACAACGGACGACTTAGTATCCACAGCGGATGACTTAGCATCCCCAGCAGACAGTCTATCATCCAAAGCGGATGACTTAGACCTAGGATTTTATGTATTTTTTTTTACATAAGAGTATTTTTGTAGTTGTATATAGCTATGTGTATAGGCTATAAATAGCATAATACCCTAATCCTTTGTAAGCTTTCGAACAATCAATACAAACAACAATTTCTTATTATCATCTGAGCATTCAATCACTAGCAAATACACAATCATACACACACATAGATATCATATCTTTAATCATGGGTTTCCGCACTATGATTACTGAGTATTGATTATATAACAATTCCATCTTCCAAAGTAGTTCTTGTCAAGCTAAGGAATGTCTTCCGAAGTCAAATTGGCTTCAGAAGGTTTCTCAAAACTTCAAAAGACAAATTACCTTTGGAAGATTTTCTACTTCCAAGATAACTACCTTTTTGGGCTCTTTCTTAGAGGTAGGACCGACATTTGGATTTCAAAGTTTATCCTTTTGTATTCACTTTGTCTCAAATCCAACCATATAAATATCCTTACAACGGTTCCCACTCTTTTTCTTATTCTACATCTGCAAACTTCAAACCCTAAATTCACCTATAAACCCTCTTTGTTCTTAGCTTTCTTCATCCCAAAGCTTTCTCAAAGGGCCAACCCTGAACCCCGAAACCAACTAAATTTTTTCATGCACCTTCACAGGCAACATAATTAGGTTGCTCTGTTGACATCTGAGAAGATCCTTGTTTCATAAATGTTTGTTGTTTTCTTGCTCAATCAACCTACCCCAATGCTCTTAAAATCAAACTTCCACTTTATGAACCCCAAAACCAACCATTTTTCTTTCACCTTCACAGGCAATAATTGCTAGGGTTTTGGAGGACCTACCAAGAGGTGATCTTAGACGTTGAGAAGGCTCTATCTGCATCAGTGTAGCGGAAGACATTTTCATCACTCCTGCCATAATCAACACTCATCTAAGGCTGGATGATGAAAAAAGCAAGTTGTCTTTTCCCAAATCTGCTACGAATGAATCATTCAGGCAGATGGGCTATGAAGGGGACTTAACCGTTAGAACCTTCAGGAAGGGTAAGGTCTCTTACAAGTGGAAGTGCCTCCTCCATGTTGTTATTCACTCTTTATCAAATAAACATTGAGGATGGGACCAGATTCCTGAGGACTTATGCTACATAGCCAATGGAATGGTTCAAGGGGTCAAGTTCAAGTACTCCCAGTTTGTTTACACAAACTTGCTTGCAAACTTGGACTCCATAGAGTACTACATGTTTCTAGATATGTCCAGCACATTCTTAACTAGGAATTGTGCTCACAATTAATAGGAACAGGTGCTACTGTTAAATTGGGACAGATGAACCCAAACATGTTTAAATCATAAGAAAGACCACTATTGGCTTCTCAGGGTTAAAAATAGACCTGGTTCAAAAAATGTTAGAGCTCATTACTCAAGGTGACAACTTGACAACACCAGTCAATGTTGAACCCATAACTTCTACATCTACACCACCCACACAACCACAAATAATCCTTACCTACTCAAGAAAATCTAAACGAACCCCTACTTAGTCTATTCAGATTGAGCAGGCTCCCATACAATCACCCATGCAGGAGAAAGTGGAACCAAGAGCTCCCACTTCCCCTAAGGAGCAAATCACTCCCATTACTTCATTAATCAGTGTTGAGCCTGATAAGCTTATTGACCAAACCTTAAGCCTTCACTTTGAGTCTTAAAACTTAGGTGATCAACCTTTAGGGGACAGCTACCATCTCTAGCCGTTAGACTTAAACCAACCAATCCCTGACCTCCCCTGCTCAAGGAGAGATGAGTGCTCCTAAAACACCTATATCTAGCCCACATTATCCAGCCCTAACTGAGCTGACTTTGGTTATGTTCTCTCATCCCATGATAATTCTTTTGATAAAGATAAGGGGAGTCTGTAACTAAAGGTACAAATACTATCCAAAATATGAACCTATTTAGTTTCAAAGGTAAGTCACTTAGAATCTCAGGTGGCTACCTTGCAAACACAGGTCATTGATCAGCAACTTGAGATCACCGATTTCAAGGGCAAGTTCGCTAGGAGACCTTCCAGGCAAACTCAACCAGGTCCATAAGAACTTAACCCTTAAATTTAAGTATGGATGCCCTACAACCTAACCCTTAGCTCCCTTATGCAAGAGGGTGATGCTACCAAAAAGGGGGAGAAAGTTCTACCTGCAATCACAGAACCTGGGAGTTCTGCATAGAGTATGGACATAGAGGCCTCACCATCCTCACTTACAGTTGTCCATACTCAACAATATTTTCAAGCCTATATTGATATGGATGCCCTAACTCAAAGTTTATTTGAGGAGGGATTTCCAAGGGCTATGTCTACCCCATCCTATCCTGCTGAAAACCCAATAGTAGGATGGAGGTATGATGCTGATAGAAGAGCCCTGGTACTCTCTAGATCTTAGGGTCAACAAGAAGTCTTCATTTTAAGACCCTGAGATACTATGAGAGCTTTCCTTTAGTTGATCTGCCACTTGCCAACCTAATTCAAAACAGGCAAGCTGGGATGAGAGGATCCAGAAAAGGTTGCTTGAAGAGTTTAGAAGAAGATCCTACTTACATAAATAGAGGCTAGCAGGCAAAACTATATCTCAGCTGGATATTGAGGCAGACGCTAAGATTAGCTTCAAAAAGGAAACCTTAGTTGAAAGTCCTGTAGTTGAACATGTGAACCTTGAGATAGGAACTGCTTTAGCATCCAGTACCCTCAGTGAGACACCAGCTGGGGAAGGTGTCCCACAGTCTCTCCCTAGCTAGAGCTCAAGTGCTATGCCAAGTGATGAAGGCCAAAATCTCTCCACCCTAAGTCACACAGGCCTATGACTAAAAAAGGAAGGGGATCATGACCTCTGAGGAGATTAAGGAGGAGAAAAGGGAGAGGAAGAGGAAGGCAAGGGGAGAGAGAACAAGTGAGACCCGAAGCTTTATGCAAGCTGCAATCAGGGCCACCCCCAGGCCAAACACTCAAGAAGATGAGTTAAGTGAAGCCAGATTGAACTATCTGGGGTTAAAGAACTACAACATTGATGAAATAATCTCTCTTACCTTGGAGGAGCTAAATGAACTAGCTGACACTAAAGTTTTAAAAGAGAGGAAGGAAGCTAAGGCTATAGCGTTGCTCCTGAAGATTAAGAAAGCAAGAAAAAGGAAAAAAGACTTTACAAGCTCCTACCCTTTCTCTAGTTCAAGAAAGCCCTGAAGCAGAGGCTGTTGCAGCTGAACAAGAAACTCAGGTAGGTAGGGAACAAGACAAATAAATCATGATAGCCTACCTGAGTGACATAGGCCCTTATCAGGCAGCAGACCTACTTCTCTTGTCATATGAATACATAGAGTTTGAGTAACTCAAGCAGCTTGAACAAGAAGTGTAAAAGAACAAAAAGCTGCTAAAAGGAAGATGAAGGAAGAGGCTCCAAGCTCAAGAGCCACCATTCGAGCCAATCAGAAGAAGTCTACTGACAGGCTAAAGATGGTGAGCTTCTTGAAGTTGTATAGGTTCTCCGGAAGGAGACTTAGTTCAATATCTCTTTCCACTATGGATAAGCACATTAGAGTGATCAAGGAGAAGATTAAGAAGGGTGAGCTGGTTGACTTGCATTCTCCACTAAATCAGACTATACTTGAAGCTGAGTTCAAGGTTGAACCACAAAAGACAACTCAACCTAGACCTAATGTTGCATCTTAGCAAACTTCATCTTCTGACCCACAGCAAGGTCCTGATCCTTCTCCTTCTAAACCTTGGAAGGAAAAGGACCGAATTGAGAAGGAAAAAGAGGGAACACTCAAGACCAACCTCCTTAGCTAAAATACAAAAAGGGGAAAAGGATGGCCATAAGGCGAGACTAGAAGAAGAAGAAAAAGTCCAAGGCATCCACCTCTGCACCTCAGGATGGGTCAGAACATCCTAAGGGTGATCAAGAAGAGGCTGCTCAACCAAATCCAATTCAAGTAGAGCCTCTTGCTATTAAGAGACTCATCTTGTCTTGGGCCTTTGCTACCAACCCAGACAGATGGTATGTCACTAGAGATTATGGGGGTAAAGATATGTACTTCTAGCAAAACATGCTTGACCTTCCTCTACATGATCTTTATGACATGAGAAGATACATTAAGAGTCTAAGGAATCCTAACCAACTGATGAAGAAGGGAATGGTCTTGATTCTGATGAGGACTGTCAACAGATGAAGGTCAAGACTCAAAGTTATCCTTTAGTTTTGGTAGCATCAACCTAGGGGGAGTTTGTAAGAGTTAAACTTAGAGGCTGGTACAACCAAAGTTCTCTCAGCATTCACAACTGAAGTACAAAGGCAGTTACAATAGAAGATTTAATACAACTTAATGAAATTCACTAAGTTTCAAATCTATCGAAGCCAAAAGACCATTTCTTTCAAAGCCAAAGATGAAGTTTTTTGAAGCATTCTGACAAAGTCTTCCGAAGCCAAGAGACTGATTGTTTCGAAGATAGAGAAGACATAATTTCTCTAACGTGCTATTGATAAAATCTGAACTACTTTCCACTACCATCTTTGAATACTCACCAACTTATATATGTTGGTGAAAAGTCCATACTTTTGTCAACTATAGATTAAGGTCTTAGAGTCTGTAACTTTCTACTTTGTACTTTTATCCTTTTTGTAATAGATAAGGTTGTGAGCTATGACATGTCATAGTCACTAGTCAAAAGGCAATCTGGGTGTTGACTTTACATTTATCTTGTTGTCTAGATTATTGTTATAGTTGGCCTTCAAATTATGGCCAGCTGTAGGATGTAGTATAAAGTATCTCAGGTACCAGTCCTTAGGACTAAACTTTATAACACTTGCAAAACACTTGAGAGCAATATATATCATTATTTAAAACCAATTACGTATGTTCTTATTATGTTCTTTACATTTTTTCTTTGTTTCATTTTAGTCGGTTCCCTGTTTGATCTTAAGTTTCTAGTCTCTCCATCCATTATAAATACTGTTGCATTGCTCCCTTCATCGGTCCTGCAAAGTACAAAGTAGAAAGCTGCAGACTATCAGACCTTAATTTATAGTTGAAAAAAGTATGGAGATATCACCAACTTGTATAAGTTGGTGAGTCTTAAGAATGGCAGTAGAAACTTTTTAGCTTTTGTCAACAGCATGTCAGAAAATGCATGTCTTCTATGTCTTTGGAAGAAATCAGTTTCTTGGCTTCGGAAGAATTTGTCTTGAAGCTTCGGAAGACTTCATCTTTGGCTTTGGATGAAATGGTCTTTTTGCTTTGGAAGATTTGACACTTAGAGAAATCAAGACCATTCCCCCTAGGCTGATGCCTGCTCAGAGAGCCTTTGCTTGCATCAGCCTCTAAGTTAACTCTAACAAACTCCCCCTAGGCTGATGCAACCAAAACTTGAGAATAACTTTGAGTCTTGATTTTCATATGTTGATAGTCCTCATCAGAATCAAGACCATTCCCTTCTTCGTCAGTTGGTCAGGATTCCTCAGACTCTCAAAGTATCTTCTCATGTCAAAAAGATCATGTAGAGGAAGGTCAAGCTTGTTTTGCTAGAAGTATACATGTTAACCCCCTTGATATCAAGTGACATACCATCTGTCTGGGTTTGTAGCAAAATCCCGAGACAAGATGGGTCTCTTAGCAGTAAGAGGCTCTACTTAAAGTGGGGTTGGTTGAGCAACCTCTTCTTGATCACCCTTAAGATGTTTTGACCCATCCTAAGGTTCAAAAGTGGATGCCTTGGACTTCTTCTTCTTCTTCTTATCCCTCCTTATAGCCATCCTCTTTCTCTTTCTATATTTTAACTGAGAAGGTTGGTATTGAGTACTAGATGTTCCTTCTTTATCCTTCTTAGTTGCATCCCTTTCCTTCACAGGTTCAGAAGGGGAAGGTTTAGGACCCTGCTGTGGGTCAGAAGATGAAGCTGGCTGAGATGCCACACAAGATCCATGTTGTTTTGTATCTTGGGGTTCAACCTTGATCTCAGCTTTAGGTGGAGCTTGACATGGTGGAGAATTCAAGTCTACTAGCTCACTGTTCTTAATCTTATGCTTGATCACTATAATGTGCTCATCCATAGTGGATACATGCATTGGACCAAGTCTCCTTCTGGAGAACCCATACAGTTTCAAGAAGCTCACCATCTTTAGTTTGTCAGAAGACTTCTCCTGCTTGGCTCAGATCGTGGCTCTTGACTTAGTAGCCTCTTCCCTCATCTTCCTCTTAGTAGCTTTCTGTTCTTTTAAGACTTTTTGCTCCAGCTACGTAAGGTACTCAAACTCAATGTACTCATATGACAAGGGTAGTAGGTCTCCTGCCTGATAAAGACCTGTGGCACATAGGTAGGTTATTATATTTTGTCTATCTTGTTCCCTACCTACCAGAGTTTCTTCCTTAACAGCCACAACCTCTACTTTATGGCTTTCTTGAACTGGAGGGAGGACAAAGGCATTGTAATGTCTTTTTCTTTTCCTTCCATAATCTTGAGGAGCAACTCTAAAGCGTCAGCCTCCATCCTCTATTTTAACACTTCAATGTCAGCTAGTTCATTTAGTTTATCCAAGGGAAGAGAGATAATTTCATCAATGTTGTAGTTCCTAAACCCCACATTTAGTTTATCCAAGGGAAGAGAGATAATTTCATTATTGTTGTAGTTCCTAAACCCTAGATAATTCAATCTGGCTACCCTTAACTCATCCTCCTGAGTGTTTTGCCTCGGGGCAACCCTGATTACAGCTTGCATGAAGCTGCGGTCTCACTTGTTCTCTCTCCCCTTGCCTTCCTCTTCCTCTCCCTTTTCTCCTTCTCAATCTCCTCAAAGGTCATGATTCTCTTTCCTTTGACAGTCACTAGCCTATGTGACTTAGGGTGGAGAGAGCTTTGGTCTTCATCACTTGGTGCAGCACTTGAGCTCTGGCTAAGGAGAGGTTGTGAGACACCTTCACCGGCTGGTGTCTCATTGAGAGTACTAGGTGCTGAAGAAGTTTCTGTCTCAAGGTTCACAGGTTGAACTATTGGGCCTTCAATTGAGGTTTCCCCTTTAAAGTTTATCTTAGGGTCTGCCTCAATATCCAGTTGAAAAATAGTTTTGCCTCTTAGTCTCTGTCCAAATAGTTTAGATCTTCTCTTGAACTTTTCAAGCACCCACAGCTGAATCCTCTCAGCTTGCCTGTTATTACTTGGGTTGGCAAGTGGTAGATCAACTAAAGGAAAACTCTCATAGTATCTTAGGTATTGAAAATTAAATACTTCTTATTGCCCATGAGATCTATAGAGTACAAGGGCTCTTCTATTAGCATCATACCTCCATCCTACTATTGGGTTGTTAGCAGAGTAGGATGGGGTAGACATACCCTTGGGATTCCCTCCTCAAATAGGCTTTGAATCAGGGCATCCACATTAATGTGGGCCTGAGGAGGTTGTTGAGTATGGAAAACTAAAAGTGAGGATGGTAAGGCCACATGTCCATACATTGGGTAGAATCCTAGGTTCTTTGATTATGGTTAAGACTTTCTCCCCCTATTTGGTTGCATCACCCACTTGCACAGGTGAGCTAAGGATTAGGTCCACCACATCAACAAGTTCTTATAGACCTGGTTGAGAATGCCTGGCAGGCCACTCAGCTAGCTTGTCCTTGAGATCGGTGATCTTAAGTTGTTGATCAAGAACCAGCCTTTGCAAGGTAGCCACTTTAGATTCCAGGTGACTTACCTTTGAAACTAAATAGGTGCATGTTTAAATAGTTTTGCACCTTTAGTTGCAGACTCCCCTTATCATCATTTGAATAATCATGGGTGGATGAGTGGACATAACCAAAGTCATCTCCCTCACCATGAGCTTTTGGTTCTTGGCTGCTGGATTTCCCCTGCTCCATGATTGCTTCAAGAGAAGTGTTAAGGGGCTGGGTTGCCATGGTTGAGGTTTTAATAATTTAATCACTTTCAAAAGTGAGAGCCTCTTCCATATGGACTTCCTTAACATGTTCCGGGAAGTCCATCTCAGTTAGGGGTGAATTATGTGGGCTAGATAAGGGTGTTTCAGGAGCACTTATCTCTCCTTGAGCGGGGGAGGAGAAGAGAGACTCATGGTACTCACTCTTTGAACCATTCATCGGTCCTAGTTTAAGAGTAGCACATGTTCCCTTCAACTGTAACCCAAGTTCATACTTGAGAATGTGCTAGACATCTAGGGAACATGTAGTACTCTAAGGAGGCCAAGTTGGTAAGTAAGTTTGTGTAAACAAACTAGGAGTACTTGAACTTAACTCCTTGAACCATTCCATTGACTATATAGGATAAGTCCTCAGGAATTTGGTCCCATCCTCCATGTTTATTCGATAAAGAGTGAATAATAACATAGAGAATGTACTTCCAGTGGTTAGAGACCTTACCCTTCGTGAAGGTTCTAATTGTGAAGTCCCCTTCATAACCCATCTGCCTGAATGATTCATTCATAGCACCTTTGGGAAAGGACAACTTGCCTTCTTCATCATCCAGCCTAAGATGAGAGTTGATTGTGCTGGGGTGATGAAAACTATCTTCCCCAGCACTGATGCAGATAGTGCCTTCTCACTATCCATTATCTCCTCTTGGCAGGTCCTCTAAAACTCCAGCAGTTGTTCTTCATAAAATGGAGGATCAAATGTAAGTACGGTGAGGTAGGATGATTGAGTAAGAAAGCGACAGACATTTTAGAAACCAGGATCTTTCTCACATGCCAACAGAGCAACCTTATTATGTTGCTTATGAAGGTGCATGGAGAAATTTGGCTAGTTTCGGGGTTTAGGGTTGGCCATTTGAGAAAACTTTGGGATGAAGAAAGCTAAGAACAAAGAGGTTTGTGGGTGAATTTAGGGTTAGAATTTTATAGATGAAGAGGAAGAAGAAAGAGGGGGAACTGCTGTAAGGCTATATATATGGTTAGATTTGAGACAAAGTTAATACAAAAGGAAAACTTTGAAATCTTGATGTCGGTCCCACCTCTGAAAAAGTGCGCAAAAATTTAGTTATCTCGGAAGTAGAAAATCTTCCGAAGGTAATTTGTCTTCAGAAGTCGTTGAGAAAACTTCCGAAGCTAATTTGACCTTGGAAGATATCCCTTAGTTTGAGAAGAATTTGCTTTAGAAGACAAATACTTAGAGTAATTTTGCTTCCAAGACGTATTTGGTTTCAGAAAATATTAAACTTCAAAAGTTTTATTCAAAGGATGAATAAAGCTTCCGAGACTTGATTGCTTTTGGAAGAAAATTGTCCTTCAATACATATAAGTACTTAAAAGCATACTTAAGCTTCGGATGATATATTAGAATTTCTTATGACGGTAAATTTCTTAGTAAATAGTTATTAGTTTTGAAGACATAATTTTCTTCCGAAGTCAACTTATTGTCTTCTGAAAGAAAATATATCTTTAATTCTTAAAACTCTAAGGAATATCATTTAGAAAAATTTTCTTCCATGGCAAACATGGCTTATATGAGAGATGATTTAGACAACTTAAAAGACAGACATATTTGAAAAATATTTTTGAAATTAATTTAATAAAATCTACTCTAAGTTAATCATCCCAATAGCTGATACAAGATACTTAAATCTCTGTTCATCAAATGTTTTTGTGTTCTTTGTATCATCTATCTGGTTCCCTATTTGATCTGCTAAGTGTTTCATATCTCACCACCTTGTGAAACTATTGCATTGACCACCCTTCACCGACCCTACAATTGGTATCACAGCATTTTAGGCTCTTGATTGTAAGATTTCACCATCTTCGATCACTTAGTTTCACAGAACACTTAACAACAAAAATGGCAGCTCCTGCTAAAGCTGATATGGAAACCAGTACTATGACAAAGTCTCCATTGATCACTCCTGATGACTTTGATACTTGGGGCCAACGTATGGAAGGGTTCATCAAGTCTCAAGATAGCAGGATGTGGAGATCTGTTGTCAAAGGACTTCACATCCCAAGTACCTCTTAAGCCACTGCTGGAGGTGGGATGATACAAAAAGAAATGACTGACTATTCTAAAGAAGACTGGAAGAAGATTGACATAGATCAGAAAGCCATGACTTCCCTCAAAACTGCTCTTCCAAGCTCCATATACAGAGGCTTCAAGAAATGCAAGACTGCTAAGCAACTTTGGGATGCATTGAGGCTCATGTATGATGGGTCTGAGGAAGCTAAAGAGAACAAAAAAGACCTCTTGAAGCAGCAGTTTGAGAACTTCACCTACAAGATAGTGAAACCATGACTCAACAATACTTCAGGTATGTTGATATTGTGGACACTTTGACTGATGTTGGAGTAAAACTTGAGAATAGGGACATAGTGAGGAAGTTCATGTTCTCTCTTCCAAGACAATGGACTTACTATTGTGTGGCCATTAAAAGAACTGAGAACCTCTCTACCCTTATCCTCACAGAGCTGTATGGTATCCTCAATGGCTACCAGATGGGGATGAACATGCAAAATCCATCGAGCAGCTCTTCCAACATTCAGCAGAGTTCAGCCCTTCATGTGGTTGATAGGGATAGCATAGAACCACATCATCATCTTATATGCTTCCCTAAAAACTAACAAAAAGGTCCTTTCATCACCTTCTCCGAGACACCAAGGGAGAGCTAAATCCAAGGAAGCCCATTCTAAGAGAAAAGCTCTTAAGCCTTTGTGTCTACTGATAAAAGTTGTGGAAACTTTCTCTTCACCGTTGAGACTTGGACTGTATCTATCCAGATGATCTAGAGTATATGGAGATAGTCCAGTAGATGGCTCTTCTCACTCACAGGGCCAATAAGTTTTATAAGAGGATAGGGAGAACGTTTCCCAGCAATGTGGCCAGTGGAAAGTTTGGACTAGACAAAAGCAAAGTGAAGTGTTACAACTATAACCAGATAGGCCAGTTTTCTAGAGAGTGCAAGGCACCAGGGACAAATGGTGGCCAAGCACAGCCCAGGCCAAACTACACTTATGCAGCTCCAAGAACTGAGAAGCCAAGCCAACCTAAACAACATGCTGCTATGCTGTTGAAGAAGGAGGCTTTGACTGGAGCTTTCAGGTGGAAGATGCCTCTCCAAAGCAAGCACTAATGGCTGATCATAAAGAAGCTAAGGTATCTGAACATCATTGTACCCCTGAATGCATTGCTAAAGTTAACATGTATAGGTCCTATAATTTGGAAGTGAGATCTGACCTTGAGTCCTTGAACATTTTAAAAGCTGATTTTAAAAGAGCTGAAAATGACTATAAACTTAAAATAGAAGATTTAGAGAAAACCATTTCAACTCTTAAGCATGAGCATACAAATTACAAGACTCAGATCAAAGATCTCATTACTAATTTGACTGAATGCTAGGTTGTACTTGTGATTAGCAAAGCCAAGGCAGAAAAATGTGTTCTTGAAGAGGAAACCTTCAAAAACATAATATCCTCATCCTTGCATGCAAAATTTTGTTATCAGAACATGCAGGGACTAGGATCAAGTGAGATAGCTCCTCAACACACACTCTTATCTGTTAGATATCCAATGTGTGGAACTTCAAGATGCGTTGCCCTCCATTAATCCTATCCAAGAGAAGGATGAAGATGAAGAGGAGAAGGTGAAGGATGAACCAGGAGGTTATCCTAAGAAGGGACACCATTCTCCTAGAGAGAAGAATGAATCAAGGGTGACTAAGTCTGCATGGAAGAACTTGATTAGAGCTAATAAAAGAAAATCCAAGAAAGCCCAAGAGATCTAGGCAACTTTCAACTCCAAGCAAAAGCAAGTTTTTATCTCTACTGGATTTGAAGTGGTAAAGGCTGAAGACTCAACTATCGATTCTAGTACCAGGAATCCTAGTTCATGTCCAAATCATCCTGATCAAGAGAGGAAAGCTGATAAGGTGTGCTCCACTGTTGTACAGCTTGAACCATCTAGTTCTAAGAGCAAGCCTAATCCCAAGAAGCCTAATACATCATCTAAAAAGGTGAAGAACAAAGTGGAAAGTGATCAAGCTCAGCCATCCACTCAAAAGAAGACTCTTAGAAGTATGCCAACTGAATGCATGATGTGTGGTGGTACTTCTCACTTTGCCAAGGATTGCATCTACAATCCCAAAAGTACTATCCATATGAACAAGAAGAAAAATTTTAAGAAGAAGAAGAAGGAGAAAATAGCTTCAGATGGAAAATCTCTTCCTTTTAGAAGCTCCAAAGTGAAGAAGATTAGTGAAAACGTACCTTCGGAAGAAAATTTGGTCTCAGAAGAAAGGAATGCTTCCGAAGCACTTAAGTCTACTGCAGTGGATACAAAAGTGTCCGAAGGTTCAGTCTTCAAAACTTCCGAAGTCATCAAAACTTCTAAAGTATTGAAGGCCAAGTTTAATCTTTCAAAGATGGTGTGAAAGATGAAGGAAGGCCATATGACTAAAAGTTCTTTATCAACAACAGCAAATGATCCTCAAGACTTGCATATAGGATCAATTACTGTTTCATTATCTTATTTTCACTTTGACAAGCCCAAGACCAATAAGGCTTGGGTTTCCAAATATAAATAACCATCTCTTATATTCGGGAACAGCTCAAGACCAAAGGGAATGTATGGATCATTAACAGTGGCTATTCCAGGCACATGACATGCAATGGCTCTTTGCTTCAAAAATTTGAAAGAATTGATGGAGGGCCAATTGCTTTTAGAGGAGAATCTGGTGGTTATATTACTGGAAGGGATAGGGTCACAAATGGTAAGCTCAGCATTAAGAAGGTAAATTTTGTTAAGGAGCTTGGGTACAATCTTCTGAGTGTATCCTAATTTTGTGATCAAAGACATAACATGCTCTTCATTAAGCATGAGTGTACTGTTCTCAAGCCCAGGGTAGTTATTCCTCAAGAGCATATCCTACTCAGAGCCCCCAGGAGAGGGAACATGTATAAGATGAACTTGCAGGAAACATCCCCTTCAGGAGAAGTTTCTTGCTTTCTATCTAAAGCCAATAGTGATGAGTCTTTCCTTTGGCATAATAGAATGTGCCATTAAAAACATGAACAAATTAATTAAGAATGATTTGGTAATTGGAATGCCAAAGAAAGAGTTTACAAGTGATGATCATTGTGTTTCATGTCTGAAAGAGAAGCAACACAAGGTATCTCACAAGCCAAAGGAAATAAACTCTATCACTACACCCCTACACTTATTACATATGGATCTTTAGCCCCACTAGTGTAATGTGTTTAGGAAGGACTTCTTATTACTTGGTGATCATAGATGACTTTACAAGATACACTTGGGTCTTCTTTCTTAGAACTAAGGATAAGACCCTTGAGATCTTGAAGAGTTTTATTCTAAAAACTAAGAATCAATGTGATCACAGGGTCAAGATCATAAGATGTGATCAAAGAACCAAATTTAAAAACTTAATCCTTAATATATTTTATAATGAAAAGGGTATTACAAGACAATATAGTACTCCCAGGACTCCTCACCAAAATGGTATTGCTGAGAGTAGACATAGGACACTTATTGAAGCTGCAAGAACCATGTTGTCTGACTGTAAACTACTCATCACCTTCTGGGCAGAGGCAGTTAACACTGCCTGCTTTGTGGAAAACAGAGTTTCAGTAGTCAAGACTCATGATAAGACTCCTTATGAACTATGGCACAAAATGAACCCTTTCATTAGTTTCATCGGGTCATTTGGATGTCCTTGCACCATCTTGAATACCAAGGATCAAATAGCCAAATTCAATGAGAAATCAGATGATGGAAATTTCATTGGATACTCCTCCCAAGCCAAGGCTTATAGAGTATACAGTCTTATAACCAGAGTAGTTGAGGAGTCAGCCAATGAGACCTTTAATAAGCACACACCCAGTGTGTAAGGTTCTAGTCCTGATTAGCTGTTTGATCTTGATTTAGTTACCAACTATTTTAACAAATATTGTGAGCATGTTTCAGGATTTACAGGTACATTATCAATAGGAGATTGTAATCCAAGATTTGAGCTGAGAAGACCAAGTGTACAAATTACTTCAGCTCCAGTGGTAACTAGCCTTGCAGTTGAAAATCCTGTTAGCACAGAGGTACAGAACTTAAATGAAGGCATTTCCAATATAGGAGGAGAAAGAGGTGGTGATAGTGATCAGGAGTTTCTTAATGCTGATAACCACTCCATAGAAGACAACATCAATAATGTTACACACTCATTGGATCAAGTCTCACTTGACAAGTGTGTGGATGTGTTGGTTGACTCTCAAGCACCAGATCTGAATTTCACTAGTTTAGATCTGTCTAAACAACTTGTTGTGATTCCTCAACTGAGAATCCATAAGTCCCATCCCATCACAAACATCATTAAAGATGTTGAGACTGGGGTAAGAACAAGAGGAGAAACCCATAACAAAAATGTTTGTCTTCACTCTTGTTTCTTGTCCCAGATAGAGCCTAAGAAGTTTGAAGAGGCTTTGAAGGATGGAAGTTGGGTTGAAGCAATGCAGGAGGAGCTGCTTCAATTCAAGAGGCTAAAGGTTTGGAATCTATGTCCTCTTCCTAAAGGGAATACTACCATAGGTACCAAATGGGTATTTAGGAACAAGAAAGATGATAAAGGACTTGTAATCAAGAACAAGGCTAGACTAGTTGTTCAAGGGTACATATAAAAAGAAGGGATTGACTACACAGATGTTTTTGCTCCTGTAGCAAGACTTGAAACTGTTAGGATATTCCTGGCTTTTGCTGCATCCAAGGATTTCAAGGTCTACCAACTTGACGTCAAGTGTGCTTTTCTATATGGGGTGATTGATGAGGAGGTGTATGTCAAACAACCACCTGGCTTTGCAGACCTAGATCATCCTGATTATGTCTGCAAGCTTGATAAAGCTCTTTATGGGCTGCATTAGGCTCCAAAGAAGTGGTATGAGACACTATTATAGTATCTCTGTCCACATGGGTACAAGAGGGATACTATTGATGGAACAATCTTCATCAAAGGAACAGGAAATGACTTGATGCTGATTCAAGTTTATGTAGATGCTATTACCTTTGTGTTAACTAATCTGAAGCTTTGCAAAAACTTTGAGAAGCTGATGAAGAATAGATTTGATATGAGTGCTATGGGGGAACTTAATTTCTTTCTAGGAATTCAAATGAAGCAGGTTGACAAAAGATTCTTCATAAACGAGTCAAAGTATGTGCAAGACATACTTGTCAGGTTTCATATGACTGAGTGCAAGGTTGCTAAGACACCCATAGCCAGAAATCACACCCTTATGTACATCTATACAGGGCTATGATTGGGTCTCTTATGTACCTCATAGCCAGCAGGCCTGATATCATGTTTGCTACATGTATTTGTGCAAGATAACAAGCCCACCCTAGGATGTCACACCTGCTTGCTGTCAAGAGAATTCTCAGATATCTTAAGGGTGCTCCCAAATTAGGCCTTTGGTATCCAAAGAATTGTGAATTTAATCTGTATGCCTATACAGATAGTGACTATGGTGGCTGCTATATGACTGCTAAGTCTACATCTGAGGGATGTCAATTTCTTAGTGGAAGGATAGTCTCATGGCAATGCAAGAAACAATCCTGTGTGTCTACATCAACTTCTGAAGCTGAAAACATTGTTGTTGCAAGCTGCTGTGCTCAAGTGCTTTGGATTCAGAATTAGATGCTAAACTATGGATTCAACTTTATGGAGACTCCCATCCACATAGAAAACAACAGTGCTATCTCTATTACAGAGAATCCTATGCAGCACTCAAAGACAAAGCAAATCAACATCATGTATCATTTAATTAGAGATAATTTTGAAAAGAGATAAAACTAGTCAAAGTTAACACAAATAAATAATATGGTGATCTGTTCACAAAAGCTTTTGATGAGGAGAGATTTAAGTATCTTGTATCAGCTATTGGGATGATTAACTTTGAGTTGATTTTCTTTAAACTAAACTCAAGATTATTTTTAATAATATGTGTGTCTTAAGTTGTCTATATTATCACCACATAAGCCCGGTTTACTTTGGAAGAAACTTTACAAAATGATATCCCTTAGAATTCTGAGAATTTTAATAAACTTTCTTTTGGAAGACATCAAGTTGTCTTTGGAATAAAATGATATCTCCTAAAAAAATAACTACTTCTGAGAAATTAACCTTCAAAGGAAATCCTGATATATCTTCCGAAGCTTATTTTTCTCACTAAGTATTATGTGTATTGAAGGACCATTTTCTTCTGAAAGCAATTAAGTCTTGGAACTTTTATTCACTCTTATGAATAAGATTTCAGGTATTTGATATCTTCCAAAACAAAATTTATCTAGGAAGTAAAATAACTTTAAGTAAAGCAAATTCTTAGAAAACTACCTTCGAAAGATTTAGAGTTCCAAGAAAACTACCGTTTTGGCACTTTTTCAGAGGTGGGACCGACATTCGAATTTCAAAGATTATCCTTTTGCATTAACTTTGTCTCAAAATCCATACCATATATATTCGTACAACACTTCCCCCTCTTTCAGTATTCTCCTTCATCCACAAAGATTCAAACCCTAAATTCACCCACAAACCGACCTTGTTCTTACCTTCCTTCATCTCAAAGCTACTCAAAATGGCCAACCCTAACCCACGAAACAAGCCCGATTTCTCCATGCAACTACACAGAAAATATAATCAGGTTGCTCTGTTTGTGTTTGAGAAAGATCATGGCTTATGAGATGTTTGCCATTTCTTGGCTTTCTCCACCATAAATCCTCCACTATATGAAGATCAGCTTTTAGAGTTTTGGAGGACCCATCAGGAGGTCATTATGGATGGGGAGAAGGCATTTTCTACCATAATGTAGGGCAGGACAATTTTTATCACTCCAGTCACCATTCGTACTCATCTAAGGCTGGATGATAAAGAAGGAGAACTGTCCTTCCTAAAATCTACTATGAACTGGTCGTTTAGGCAGATGGGCTATAAGGGTGAATACTCTGTAAGAACCTTCAAGAAAGAAAAGGTCTCCTCCCAATGGACGTACCTCCTCCATGTTGTCATTCACTGTCTATCAAACAAACATGGAGGTTGGGAACAAATTCCTGAAGACCTTTCCTATATAGTCCATGGATGGGTACATGGGTTCAATTTGAGGTACTGATAATTTGTGTATACTAATTTACTTAAAAACTTGGACTCCTTAGAATATTACATGTTCCCTATATATGTTCAGTACATTCTTAACTATGAACTGGGCTCACAGTTAAAAGGAATAGGTAATGTTCTTAAATTGGGACAGATGAAGCCTGACATCTTTAAGACAATAAGAAAGCCAACTGTTGACTTCTCAGGGGTAGAAACAGCCCTAGTCCCTAAAATGTTAGAGGTCATTGCTCAAGGTGACAACTTAGTAGCACAAGCTAATGTTGAACCCAGACCTTCCATATCTGCACCACCCACACAACCACAAATCACCATAACCTACCGAAGAAAATCCAAACAAACCCCTACACAAGTTACTCAAGTTGTGCAGGCCCCCATATTCTCACCCATACAAGAGGAAGTGGACACTAGAGCTCCCACTTCCCCTATGGAGCAAACCACTTCCATCACTTCAAGGATCAGTGCTGAGGTTCCTCATGCTCAGCCTGATGAGCTCACTACACCAACACCAGCCTTAAGCATTCAGTCAGATTCATAAAACTCTAGTGATCAACCTTCAGGGGAAAGTTACCATCCCCAGCCGCTTGACCTCAACCAACCCATACCTAACCTTGAATTCATACAAAAGTCATTGGTTAACTAATTTTTAGATACTAAGTTGGGCTTGTCGGTTTTATGATTTTAATGTTAACGGTTTGATTTTTAGCGAGTTTTGGTTTTGGATTACTAAAGTCAAGATTTTTGTTTGTTTGTGTGTGTGGGGTGTGTG
Source organism: Flaveria sonorensis (assembly GCA_025506505.1). Lineage (NCBI taxonomy): Eukaryota > Viridiplantae > Streptophyta > Magnoliopsida > Asterales > Asteraceae > Flaveria > Flaveria sonorensis. The sequence goes on from CM046432.1 coordinate 12,291,322, forward strand.
CCATGGATGTGTGTGTATGTATATATATATACATATATATATATATATATATATATATATATATATATATATATATATATATATATATATATATATATATATATGTATATATACATATATGTATACATACATAGATGTATGCATACATATATGTATACATACATACATATATGTATACATACATAGATGTATACATACATAGATGTACGTATACATAGATGTATACATATATTGATGTATGTATACATCTATGTATACATATATGTATGTATACATAGATGTATACATACATAGATGTATGTATACATCTATGTATATATATATATGTATGTATACATATATGTATATATATATACTTGCGGGTGTGTGTGTTATGCATGCATACATGAATATATGTGTGTGTCGTGATGTGTGTGTGTGTGTATATATATAGTGTGTGTATTTTATGCATAAATATGCGTATATATACATGAGAATGATGTGTATGTAGGTATGCATGTATATTTGTAATATGTGTTATGTATGCATGTGTGTATGTAATATATATGTGTGTCATGGATACATGTGTGTATAGGTGGGTGTGTGTATATGGTATTATTTATGCGTGCATGTATCTGTGGTGTGTGGTGTGTATATGTATATAAATACGGATGAAAGAATATTGATTTTGTCTTATTATAAATTATTACATAATATTTAAAAAGTAGTTGGACGGAAAAGTGGATTTGTGGAGTATGGTTTTTTGGCCATATGACTTTTGAGGTTTTTTTTATTTTTTGCCCCTTCATCTACCATGTGTATAAATAGAAAAATTGGGTTTTAGGCTTTCTTTAACCCTCTAATTTGTTTATAGAGAGAGAAAGTAGGGAGATGCTACCGTGTTCGGCCTGAGCTGCCTCCGTTATGTTTGGCCTGACCCACCTCTGCCGTGGTGGGTGGCGTTTGTGTCATTTGTGGTTTCGGTTATTCAATTGTTGTTGAGAGAGAGGGTGGCGTCACTGGTATTATGACACCTCCATCGTTGGTGGCTGTAAGTCTGGCCGACATGGTCTCTGTTACCGCTCCACCTCCCCTATGTGGTTGAGGTGGAGCAAGCGGCGGTTGTTGCTTGGTTGTCTTCAATTAACACGAGACCTTTTTCAATAGCTTTCGAAACCATCGCGATGGTGATGGCAGGGCTATTATTTCCATCCAAAAAGCCTCAGGTTGAATGTGTTGTGTAGCTCTTGCCGACAGCGGTACCCGTCACCCTTTAGGGTTTGCGGAACCGGTTATGCAGCGACAACCAATTTGGTTATGCGGATCTGGTTGGCTTTCGTTTCTTTCATGTAGTTGTAACCTAACCTAACTGTGCTTTAAGTTTTCTATGATTTCATTTGAGCTTTGGGTTCCTACGTGCAGCACGGGTGGAGGAAAAATGCTAGTTTAGTTGGATTTACTAAGATTTTATAAAATATATTTGGTAGATTTGCTATTATTTACCTAGATTATATATTGTTTTCTACAAGTTACATGGATATTGATTAGACCTCTCATTAGATCTATTAATAATTAACTAATTAATTAATTAATTATGTAGGAATCGTCTTATTATTATTACTATTATTCAAGTTAGTAGGTTCATGGAAGTATTACTTATATAAAGGTTCATGTTCTTTAGGTTTTTATATATTTAAGTGTGCTTATGCATAAAGCTTTTTTAATTAATAATTGTTATTTATTACTTCAATTTTGCAATCCTTATAATTACAAGTTAATTTCATGTTCACTTGATATACGGGCTCGTTTTATTAATTTACTTATTGGGTCAAGACTAAAATCCTAAGATTTGTTATAAAATAAGGACTCCTATAATTGCGTCACATCCAAATGTTCGAATGGTAACCAGGTCTACTAAGGTATCAGGCCCAAGGCCTGTTAAGGTTGGTAGGTCATAGCACATAATCATGGGTGGCACATTGGCTTGTTAATGTCCCGTTGATTAAAGCCCATTAAGCTTTATGGCCCACTGCCGAATAAGGGTTTGATGGGCTAAAGGCCATTAACTTGTTTGCATATATAGGCTTAAGCCAGATTGTTGTTGGACGCATTTCATGGGCTCCCATGTCTAGATCAAGTCTAATGTCATTATGCAGTTCGCTCAAGTTTCATTTTTTATTTCAATCTGGGTTGTCACATTAGGTTAGCCCTAGTCCTATACATAGGTCTCTCCTATGATATCTGACTATCATTATCCCCTAGTCCTATCCATGTTCTCCGTTGTGGGCTCAAATTGAGTACTCACCATATAATGTGGCTTCCCTACGTAATTGGATCTAAGTAAGCACACATATGCCCTGAGGTTTAAGCCACGCGTTACATACGAGTAACCCTCTCTTTACCTTAATGATCTGTTGTTGGTCTATTTGATCGATAATCAGTGCAAATGATTCATGAAACACAGAAATCCACTGAATCAACACAACTCTAACAATAACATAATGAAGAAGTTTTAGATATATCCAATAATCTCCAAACTCACACAATGAATATGAAACAAAGGCTCAAATATGATCAAAATAAGCTTCCAGCCGAAAAACACAGAATTGAAATAATAATTTTTCACTATTAGGGTTTTGCAAAAATTGCTTACAATGAATGAAACTTTCAATATATAAGTAGACCTAGTTTCGCTGACAGTTTCGCTGACCAGCGAAACTGTCTAGACCAACATCTAGTTTCACCCAACGACGTAACATAGTTTCGCCGGGTGAACCAGATCAGCTGACTACGAGCAAAACTCAATTTCGCTCGTACTTTCGCTAGGTACTAAAACTACAAAATTCAAAATACTAACGAAATAAACTAACATTCATCCTATTACAAAGATAAACAAAATAAACATAAACAACAATGGTGAGTCATCGTGTGGTAATAATTCAAGGTTTAATTGATCTAAATGACAGAGGTAGTGTGCTTCTAGCCATCATAGATCGAACCATATCCAATAGGGTTTGGTTTCTCCTCTCAGACATACCATTATGCTGTGGTGTTCCGGGTGGAGCAAGCTGTGAGACAATCCACAACTCCTAAGATGATCTTGAAAGGCATCACTAAGGTATTCACCTCCTCTATCTGAACGAAGAACTTTGATGGTTTCGTTGAGTTGATTTTCTACTTCATTCTTGAAGATTTTGAACGTTTCAAAAGCTTCATCTTTGTGTCTCAACAAGTACACATAACCATAACGACTATAATCATCAATAAAGGTAATGAAGTATCTTTCACCATTCACATACATCCGAATGTATGATTCCTAATAAATCTTTTGCCCTTTGGTTAGTACCACTAAAGGGTTCCTTGGTCATTTTTCCTTGTAAAAAAGATTCACACTTATCAAATGAACCCTCTTCATTTGCTTCCAAAAGACCATTCTTTTGAAGTGTTTGAATACAATTCTTGTTTATGTGACCAAGACGACAATGCCAAAGATATAATTCACGTAAACCCATTTTAAGTTTCTTGGTGCTTGACTAGTATAACGAGTTATTAAAGGATGAGTCATCATGAACTAATTCATAAATACCATTAAAAGGCATAGCCTTAAAATAAAATATATCATCTATAAAAACACAAATACCATCGTTTACAAACTTTAATACATAACCAAATTGTTTTAGAAGGGAAACATAAATTATGTTCCTAGTCAAACTAGGGGCATATAAAACGTTCTTCAAAATGACTTCCAAACCACTTGGAAGTTTCAAGATATAGTCTCCTTGGGCTTCAACATCAACCTTTGCTCCGTTTCCCATGGATCATGAAAGTTGTACCCGAGGTCTGCCCAGTATCCCTCTTGTTTCTCAACTCTTTGAGATAGATTGGACAATTCCTCTTCCAATGTCCTATCTCATCACACTCAAAGCTTGGATCGTTCTCCATAACCTTTGGCTTCTTAAGCCTCGGTTTTGGTGGTCCCGCTTTAGTCTTTCCCTTACCCTTTACTTTGATGTACCCCTTGCCTTTGGGAACATTTGCCTTGGATTCGGGGTGATGCCTTTTCTTGTTGCCACCCCTTTCCCATCCCTTCCTTGGCTGTTTTGAGCATTGCATGAAGTTCCCCAATGCTCTTGTCCCTTCAATTCATGTTATAATTCATGATAAAAGTCTCAACCTTGTTGGTTAGACCATTGAGGATCAAATTCATGGCCAACTCTTTTGAGACGGGACAATTCAGCCTTTCAAGGTGATCAATGTGGCTTTTCATCTTCATCACATAAGATGACACATATTGGGTTTCTTCCATTCAACATGCATGAAGCGCTCGAACCGTTTCGAAGCGTTCTATCCTCGCTTGTTGAAGGAACATTTCCTTCAGCTGGGTAATCATGTCATATGCCCCGTGATGTTTAAAATCCTTTTGAAGCTCGGGAATCATGGTTCCCAGCATGAGGCAAGAAACATGCACAGAATCCTCAGTGTGCTTAACCCAATCTTCGTAGGCATCAACATCATCAATATGGAGTTTATTGGGAATAGGATCGTCCAACACATATAATTTCTTTTCTTGCTTGAGAACAATTCTCAAGTTTCAAAACCAATCCATGAAATTATTGTGGTTTAGACGATCCTTTTCCAGGATAGTTCTCAGTGATAGGTTCTGGACGGTCGGGGAGGTAGCGTTGTTATTATTTGCGGCCATTACTACAATACAAACAAAGTTCAATTTTAGTATTTATAAAAAGATATTTTAATAATTAATACCCTTTCATGTCTCAAAGAAAATTAATAATAAAATCTAGAATCCAACGTTACATTCAAATAATGGTTAGGTGACCTTTATTCCATTATTTAAATTAACAAGGTAGTCAACTTTTGACAATTGCAACCCTTTGCAACTTCTAGTTTATGGGATTGGTTAAAAATATTTATGCTTAGTTGGCATGTTTAATCCCATCAACACCATTGTACACCATGCTTCGGTGACCCTATTCACATGGTTTCCAACTCAAGTCGTCCTACTTACACCACGTATGAGTTTGCACATACAGGTGGTTTGGTGACCTTTATGTTAGGAACGGTCTGCCCAAGACACATATTGAATTGATGTGGCTAGTACGTTATGATCCAAGTCGGGTCATACCCAATAACAAGCTAGACAAACACCTACAATATTTATTTTATGATAGGATTATGTAAGTAAATATTGACACTTGAAGTATTTAGAAATTGGGTTTCTAAGTATTTACACTAATGTTATGAATAAATTATATGGATAATTTATTCTAAAGAGAGAGTACTATGTATTGTTATTCAAATGGTTAAACAAACAATACAAGTGTTTTGTTCACATTTCTTTTGTTTATCCGCATTTACTAATGCGGATGTGTTAATGAGGAAAGGCGGATGAATGTTCCTCATCTGCGTTTACTAATGCGGATGTGCATCTGGGGAAATGCTGAAAGAATTACTTCATCAGCATTTACTAATACGGATGAGCGTTTAAGGAAATGCTGATGAAACTGATCATCCGCATTTACAAATGCGGATGTGCATTTTGGAAATGCTGATGGAGTTACTTATCCGCATTTACAAATGCGGATGTACATTTGGGAAATGCGGATGAAGTTTCTTCTTCCGCATTAACAAATGCGGATAGAGTTTGTTCATCCGTATTTACTAATACTGATGAATATTAGAGAAATGCGGATGGGTTAAAACGATGGGTCCTACCCACTTTTCTCTCACTTTGAAATTCAGTTTCATAGGACATGCAATATATGATTGCATTCAACCACTCTCTCTGATAACTTACAACACACACAAAGGTGCAATCGATGTTCCTGTAGCTTTTCTCTCAATCGGTCGAGGAAAACCAAGAATAGAACCCGATTCAAGAAAATCCTAGCAACCTGGTTTTTTGTTGGAAGCTTGGGATAGACAAGCTTGAGGTTTCCTGCTTTGGAAGCTACTATTCAAAGATCTTCTTCCTCTGTCCCATTCGAGAGGTAGATTTCTTAACACCCTATGGTTGTTTGTAAGCATGTTTTTTTTCATATAACGATCCATTAAGGGTTTTCTTTTAACAGATATATAAATTTGTTTATATATTAACAAGTTTTTCTTTCCCTTCCGCTATGTTTTTCATTTTATAAGGATAAAATGACTCTGATAAACTTGTGAAAACCCTACACTGGTATCAGAGCCGCTTATATGGATACATGCTTCATCTGGACTAAATTCTCGGTTTCTTGCTGTTATTCATCAACAGACCGAAAATTCAGGTCTATGTTTCCCCTATTTTTCAAGATTCTATTTTACTTGTATATTGTAATCTTGAAAAATTTTATTCATTTGGATGATTTAAGTTGTTTGGACAAGAATCATGATTTTTGGTTTGATTATACATTAACCGAAAGTCTGTGATTCAAGGGGAATACTCTCGGGTTTTGCTTACATATTTGGATATGTATCTTGATGTTTATAACCTAGCCGAGACCTTGTGGTTGGTTGTGTTGTGATTTGTATTTGATTATTCAAAGGGTTGTAATAATTAAATTTATTTGTTCTTCCTATTGGCTATGTAATTTATCTATTTTCATTTGGTATGTAAAATAAATAGATTAGTTGCTTTTCACTTTTACTAGAAAATGTATTTAGGATATATAATTTTGTAAAAGAAAATGCAACAAGAATGTTTTTCGGTTTGGGTCAATTTTGGGCCCAAAGGGCTTCATGGCTCTTAATGGGATTTAAGCCCAATAACCGAAAACATATTTTGAAGGCCCAAAGGGGTTTGGTGCAGAATTTAAGTCCATTTGGAAGCTTAAATTGAATGGGAGAATCAGAACACAAAGTCGACACTTGAAGCATTTGGATGCGGGATCAAGTGGGAGTTCACCAACACAAGTATTACCCTTAGGAAGGACCTAATAACTCACTTGTTTCGGTCAACAAGTGATGTTAAAATTAGTTGGCTATGGTTATGAACTTGTTGTTGTATGTGTTGCTTGTGTGGTTGATTTAATTTATTGTTCATGTGATATTTGGATATGCACTTTTAAACAATTTCAAATCAACAACAAGCTGCAAACGGTTCTTTTGGAGACATTAACATGGGTAATAAAATGGTTTTATTAAAGGTTAATGTTTTCGCAATAAAATTGGGTTTATTAAAAGAACCTTCGAAATTTGTTCACTCGTGTACCACGCATTTGAATGCATGCAAATGTAAGGTACAAAATGTTTTTATAACTAGAATTAATGGAAACAAAATCCCTTTTAAACAAGTTTAACACCATTCTTTTATACAACACTCAAATCACTTGGGAATTATTTGTGGGATAAAGGTCACCTAATCACATTTAGGGAACTTGTGTGTTTGAGGTGGGTTTCGCATATTTATGGGATAAAGGTCACCTAACCACCTGTATGTGTAAACTCACACGTGTGTGTAATTAGGACGACTTGAATTGGAAACCATGTGAATAGGGTCACCGAAGCATGGCGTACAATGGTGTTGATGGGATTAAACATGCCGACTAAACATAAAGATGTTTAACCAATCCCATAAACTAGAAGTTACAAAGGGTTGCAATTGTCGAAAGTTGACTACCTTGTTAATTTAAATAATGGGATAAAGGTCACCTAACCATTATTTGAATGTAACGTTGGATTTTAGATTTTAATTATTAATTGTCTATGAGACATTAAAGGGTATTAATAGTTAAAATGATATTTTGTAAATACTAAAATTGAACTTTGTTTATACTGTAGTAATGGCCGCTAATAATAACAACGCTATCTCCCCGACCGTCCATAACCTGTCACTGAGAACTATCCTGGAAAAGGATCGTCTAAACCATAATAATTTCATGGATCGGTTTTGAAACTTGAGAATTGTTCTCAAGTAGGAAAAGAAATCATACGTGTTGGACGATCCTATTCCCGATGAACCCAACATTAATGATGTTGATGCCTACGAGGATTGGGTTAAGCACACTGAGGATTCTGTGCAAGTTTGTTACCTCATGTTGGGAACCATGATTCCTGAGCTTCAAAAGGATTTTGAACATCACGGGGCATACGACATGATTACCCAGCTAAAGGAAATGTTCCTTAAACAAGCGAGGGTAGAGCGGTTCGAAACGGTTTGAGCGCTTCATGCATGTCGAATGGAAGAAACCCAATCTGTATCATCTAATGTAATGAAGATGAAAAGCCACATTGATCGCCTCGAAAGGCTAAATTGTCCCGTCTCAAAAGAGTTGGCCACGGATTTGATCCTCAATGGTCTAACCAAGAAGTTTGAGACTTTTATTATGAATTATAACATGAATGGATGGGACAAGAGCATTGGGGAACTTCAAGCAATGCTCAAAACAACCGAGGCAGGGATGGGTAAAAGGGTTTTACCGGTTCTCACGATCAATGAGGGTGGCAACAAGAAGAGGTATCACCCCGAACCCAAGGCAAATGTTGCCAAAGGAAAGGGGTACATCAAAGGAAAGGGTAAGGGAAAGACTAAAGCGGGACCACCAAAACCGAGGCCTAAGAAGCCAAAGGTTATGGAGAACGATCCATTCTTTAAGTGTGGTGAGATAGGACTTTGGAAGAGGAATTGTCCAATCTATCTCAAGGAGTTAAGAAACAAGAGGGATGCTGGGCAGACCTCAGGTACAACTTTCATGATCCATATTGAACTTAATGTTATTTCTCAAACACATGGTTATTAGATACCGGATATGGAACTCATATTTGCAATTTATTGTAGGGGTTCAAAAGAAATAAACATTTTAAGAAGGGGATACTAGTCTCTATATGGGCAACGGAGCAAAGATTGTTGTCGAAGCCCAAGGAGACTATATCTTGAAGCTTCCTAGTGGTTTGGAAGTCATTTTGAAGAATGTTTTGTATGCTCCTAGTTTGACTAGGAACATAATTTCAGTTTCCCTTCTAAAACAATATGGTTATGTATTAAAGTTTGTAAACGATGGTATTTGTGTATTTATGGATGATATATTTTATTTTAAGTCTATGCCTTTTAATGGTATTTATGAATTGGTTCATGATGACTCATCCTTTAATAACTCGTTATACCAGTCGAGCACCAAGAAACTTAAAATGGGTTTAAGTGAATTATATCTTTGGCATTGTCGTCTTGGTCACATAAACAAGAACCGTATTCAAACAATTCAAAAGAATGGTCTTTTGGAAGCAAATGAAGAGGGTTCATTTGATAAGTATGAATCTTGTTTACAAGGAAAGATGACCAAGGAACCCTTTAGTGGTACTAACCAAAGGGCAAAAGACTTATTAGGAATCATACATTTGGATGTATGTGGTCCTTTTAAAATAATGACAAGGAATGGTGAAAGATACTTCATTACTTTCATCGACGATTATAGTCGTTATGGTTATGTCTACTTGTTGAGACACAAAGATGAAGCTACTGAAACATTCAAAATCTTCAAGAATGAAGTAGAAAATCAACTCAACAAAACCATCAAAGTTCTCCATTCGGATAGAAGAGGTGAATACCTTAGTGATGCTTTTCAAGATTAACTTAGGAGTTATGGGATTGTCTCATAGCTTGCTCCACCTGGAACACCATAGCATAATGGTGTGTCTGAGAGGAGAAACCGAACCCTATTGGATATGGTTCAATCTATGATGGCTAGAAGCACACTACCGCTGTCATTTTGGGATTTCGCATTGCTCTTCCTGGCCCGTATTCTAAATATGGCTCCAACCAAGAAAGTGGATAAGACACCTTTTGAAATATGGCATGGAAGGGTTCCATCATTATCATATTTAAAGGTATGGGGTTGTGAAGCTTATGTTAAGCAGAACACCCCAAACAAGTTAGAAAGCAGATCCACTAAGTGTATCTTTATAAGATATCCCAAAGACTCGATGGGATATTACTTCTAAAATCCAACAGAGCAAAAGGTATTTATTGCTCGGAAGGCTGAGTTCATAGAAAATAAATTCCTTATGGAAGGAACTACCGATAAAACAGTGGAACTTGATGAGGATCAAGAACCACAAGCCGATACACAGTTGGTTGATACTAGCAATCAATAAGAGGTTGTTAATAATGATCAAGTGGTTGATCAATACACACAAAACGTTCGCAGATCTAGTAGAACTAGCTAATCACCCAAAAGATATGGATTTTTCATGAATGGATGCTATGTAGTTGACTCGGATGAGCCAACTACGTACCGTGATGCAATTTCCAAATCGGATTGTGACAAGTGGCTTGAAGCCATGAACGTAGAGATGCAATCCATGTATGACAACCAAGTGTGGGAATTGGTTGTGCCACCACTTAACTCCAAACCGGTTGGATGTAAGTGGGTTTTCAAGAAGAAAACCGATATGCATCGAAACTTGGATACTTATAAAGCAAGACTTGTAGCAAAAGGTTTCACTCAAACTTAAGGGGTTGATTATGATGAAACATTCTCGCCTGTGGCAATGCTAAAGTCAATTAGGATATTAATTGCCATAACTGCATATTATGACTATGAGATTTGGCAAATGGATGTCAAAACTGCTTTCCTTAATGGACATCTCGAAGAAAATGTCTATATGGTTCAGCCCAAAGGTTTTGTCGATCCACAATATCCTAATAAAGTATGCAAGTTAAAGAAATCAATTTATGGATTGAAACAAGCATCAAGAAGTAGGATCAACATTTTGATGAAGAGATCAAAAGGTTTGGATTCATCAAGAACGCTGATGAAGCTTGTGTGTATAAGAAAGCAAGTGGGAGCATCATCACATTCTTAGTATTGTATGTTGATGATATATTACTGTTTGGAAATGACATTCCAACCATGGAAGGTGTTAGAAACCTGGCTTGGAAGTTGTTTTTCCATCAAAGATCTTGGTGAAGCCGCCTATATTTTGGGAATAAAGATCTATAGGGATAGATCAAGCCGGTTGATAGGTTTAAACCAAAGTGCAACATTGATAAAATCTTGAAAAGGTTCAAGATGGAGAACTCTAAGAAAGCTTTTGGTATCTATTCAAAGAGGGACAATATTGAGTGCATCTCAATGTCCAAGCTCAAAGGATGAGCAAGAAAGGATGAAGGAAATCCCATATGCATCTGCTATAGGATCCATCATGTCACACCCCAACCTTAACGGCGGAAACGTCGAGATGTGAGGGTTAATATTGTTCATACCACACAACTCTAATTTAAAGTGTAAATTTCATTAAATACTAAGTTCATCACATACAAAATGATAAATCATAAGTCTCAACACAACCAACATAACATAAGTTTAATTTGGCATCAAGTACCAAAATATGCCCTTTTATTAATCTCTAGGTCCAATCCTAGATGTGTACATGTCTTCAACAGTAATACTAAGCGGGATCATTACCTGAAACATGTTAAAAATAAGGTCAACATATAATGTTGGTGAGTTTCCATAGATTGAATATACATATATATGTAAACATTAAAATGGCAATTCATGTCATAGGTTAAAGGACAATGCAAATATAAATGGATAAACAAATGTAACAATCAAACCTTGACAAATATGGCCGCAACGAAATTATACGATTAGCTAAGTGTACTTGGTTCCCATGGTGATCAAGAATACGTCACCAGGAGCCGGTAATAACCTCGGCTTTAGCACCAAATAGGCTTATCAGGCCCATAGATCTATGACGTCGCTAGGCTAGCAATAGTTAATGATTGTGTTTACAAGTGTCGATCACATAATAATTACAACATTCCAAATAACCATGATAAATATAAGATGAATTGCACGTGTGTTACAAGAGTACAAACGTCTTTACAAGTGTGCTTTTAATAAAGTTAACATGTTTCACCCCAAATATATAAAATAAAGTAAAATGGAGTATGGAAAACTCACATGAATTATAAGGATGAACAAATATGGAGTCTTGTACTAAACGCCGAAGGTTCGTTAAAGTTCAACCTAGAGAACGATGTTTTAAGTTAATCCATAATTATTATAATGTTAACGGTACTCGGGAATTCACGGTTCGTTTTGGAATTTGGGATTTTAGATAACAACGTGGTAATATAACGATTCTATTTGTTTAAAAACTCATAAATCGTTTAAACAAGGATTATAAATTATAGAATAAACACAATAAAAAATTATATTAGAATTTTATATAACCAATTAAGAAATTTTGTAATAATTTCCTTAGTAAGAAATTAAAATTTTATAATTAAAGAATTTATTAGAATTAATTTGTAGTCTTAAACTAATTTATAACAAATTATTAAAATAAATTTATTAACTATAATAGATGATACATTTCAACTAAGCATATATATATTTACTTTCTTTTTCATAATTTTAAACTTGTAAATATATTTTATAAAAATAAAAGATTTATTAATTTGAAATTCTTGAGAATTTAAAAGTAATAATTTCATTTGATTCACAATAGTTTTTATACAATTTAAAACTATAAAAAAGATATATTTTATAAAAAATTTATAATTTCCAAGGTAAAAATAAAAGATTTATTAGGTTAAATTCCTAGGAAGAAAATAATTTTATTTAGAGCCTGAATAGAAATGATTTTTATATAAATAATAATAATAATATTAAAACATTTTCTGGATTTAATTATTCAAAAATCATATTTTTTTAAAAAGAAATGCAGGGACTCGGGTTCGCACCCGGGTCCCTTGCCTATCCCCTTAAAGCTTTAACCAACGGGACAAGGCCCCATTTCTTGTCGAACACCCGTTTCCAATTCATAAAATAGTTTAAACTGAAAACGCCCAAATCACCAAGAACCCTAGAATCTAAATCGGACAAATTGATCATAAATCCGATTATGATAATGAAATTAACCATGGGCTTTTGCTTCCCCATGATAAATCATGTGTTTAGCCCCTTTGAATTTACCTGACTCGACGTAGGAACGACCGGTATTGGTTTGAACAAGGTCGCGGCTGTGCCCGATTCTAATGCGATGCGTGTGTGTGTTTTAGTGAAATTAAATGTTTCAGAGAGTTTAAAGGAACCATTTTGAGTATTTCCCCTCTGATTTATAATCCTTATTTGGTCGATTTGTTGCCCAACGGCTCTATAATTAATCCCAAACGTTACTAATCGAATTTGATATGTAAATTGTTGTTTCAAGTGAAATTAAACCCATCATTGATTTATAATTGATTGTGTGAACGTATACGCTTAATTAATTGGTTTAATATGTCGATTCACTACCAAAACGGATTCGGTTAATGGTGGGTATCAGTTTCAGGTTCGAGGGTGACTATAGCCGGGTTTAATGTCCAATTAATACACTTATTCTTGTTCAAAATGGATTCCCGAGTCGATTGGGATCAATTTAAGGGTTAAAGGCTTCTCTTCCGGGGGGTGGGGGGGTTGGGTTCACCGGTGCGTGGGCTGGAGGAATGTCCAGGAAATCGGGGATGGGGATTGGGTTTTAAAGAATTTACAATTTGGTCCCTATTGTTTTAGGACTTGTTATTTCATGCCCAAAGTTAATTAAATACAAGTTTTTCTAATTTTTAAAATAATTAAACTTATATAATTTTTATTTATTTCATAGGTTATGATTATTATTATTATTATTATTATTATTATTATTATTATTATTATTATTATCATTATTATGATTATTATTATTATTATTATTATTATTATAATAATAATAATATTAATAATAATAATAATAATTATTATTATTATTATTATTATTATTATTATTATTGTTAACTTAATTATTTAATAATAAAAAATTATAATAATTCTAAATACCAAATAAGATCAAGATAAAAGGAATTACAAATGAGCCCTCATATTTATGTTAATGACTAAACAAGCACTTATAAGAGATAACGGAAATAACAAATAATTTAATAAATATACGAGAGGTCACAGTCTCCCCAACTTTAAGAAATTTCGTCCCGAAATTAAAGATAAGGCTAGACAAACAGATGGGGGTATTTCTTCTTCATGTCATCCTCGCTCCCAAGTGAACTCGGCTCCACGTTTATTTTCCCAACAAACTTTAATGATTGGCATGGTAGTTGTTCGGGTCTTCTTCAGTGTTCGATCCATGATCTCAACAGGTTTCTCAACAAAATGCAAGGACTTGTCTATTTGGATCTCCTCCAAAGGAACATGCAAATTTTCATCTATTAAACATTTTCTCAAGTTTGAGACATGGAAGACATGATGAACCCCGCTAAGTTCAAAGGGTAGTTCCAGTTTATAGGCCACTTTTCCGACCCTTTTCATAATCTTGAAAGGTCCTACAAACCGTGGAGCTAACTTACCCTTCTTCCCAAAGCGAACAATGCCCTTCCATGGTGAGACCTTAAGAAGAACCATGTCTTTGACTTGGAATTCCAATGGCTTGCGTCTTTTATCCGCGTAACTCTTTTGTCGACTTCTAGCCACCTCAAGGTTATTACGGATTTCGGAAACTTTATCAGTCGTTTCTTGAATAAGTTCTGGACCGGTAATGAAATTTTCACCGATGTCAGTCCAGCAAATCGGAGAACGACATTTTCGACCGTAAAGAGCTTCGAATGGTGCCATCTTGATACTTGATTGGTAACTATTGTTATAAGAGAATTCCGCTAACGGTAAATGCGTATCCCAGTCACCACCAAAGTCAAGAACACAAAGTCGTAGCAAATCCTCAATGGTTTGAATGGTTCGCTCGGTTTGACCGTCCGTTTGAGGATGGGAAGCCGCGCTTAAATCCAATTGAGTACCCCAAGAGTTCTTGTATAGAAGACCAAAAGTGTGAAGTTAACCGAGCATCTCGATCGGATATAATGTGTAAAGGCACGCTGTGACGACTCACAATCTCATCGATGTAAATATGAGCCAACTTTGAAACTTTATAACTGTCTCGTATTGGTATGAAATATGTGGTTTTGGTCAAACGGACGACCATCACCCATATACTATCATAACCCTGAGGAGTACGAGGTAGCTTGGTGATGAAATCCATGGATATGTGCTCCTATTTCCACATAGGGATCTCGGGTTACTCAAGTAAACCACTAGGCTGTTGATGTTCCGCTTTGACCCTTGCACACGTAAGGCATTTTGCTACATAAGAAGCGTTATATTTCTTCATCCCTGGCCACCAATATTGGCCACGCAGGTCAATATACATATTATCGGACCCAGGGTGAATAGAATAACGTGTTTGATGAGCTTCGCTCATGATGAAGTTATGAAGGTTGTCGTGATTTGGAACCCAAAGTCGGTTCAAGAAATACAACATGCCATTCGATTTTGTTTCCAGTTGTGACCGAATGTTAAATGCTAGTTCTTCATCCTTCCTTTCCTTAGTTAATGCCGTTTGTTGAGCCTCGCGGATGCAAAACTCGAGGTCACTATCAATCCTTATATTTTGAAGCATGATAGTAGCCTTATTGACATCCACGTGAATCTTAGTATCAAATTCTCCCAGTGTGTCAAACCATTGTCTTCGATCTTGAATTTCTTGAAGTGAGACAGTCTTATTGTGGATCTTGCGACTAAGTGCGTCGGCTACGACATTCGCCTTTCCAGGATGATGACGAATGTCACAGTCGTAGTCGCTAATCAACTCAACCCAACGCCGTTGCCACATGTTGAGATCCTTTTGATTGAACACGTGTTGAAGGCTCTTGTGACCGTTGTAGACTATGCTTTGCGTCCCATAAAGGTGGTGCCTCCAAATCTTTAAGGCAAAAACTACGGCACCAAGTTCAAGATCATTGGTTGTGTAGTTCACTTTATGAACCTTCAATTGTCTCAACGCGTATGCTATGACCTTTCCTCGTTGCATAAGAACACAACCAAGGCCTTGATTAGACGCATCACAGTACACAATAATATCGTCATTTCCATCAGGGAGGGTTAGAATAAGAGCGTTACACAACTTGCGTTTTAGTATCTCGAAAGCCTCTTCTTGTTCCGGTCCCCATTCAAAAACTCTATTCTTTTGAGTTAGCGCCGTGAGTGGTTTCTCAATTTTCTAGAAGTTTGCAATGAACCTACGGTAGTAGCCCGCTAAACCAAGAAAAGAGCGGACTTCAGTTGGGGTCGTGGGAACACACCAGTTCTTCACGGCTTCTATTTTAGTAAGGTTGACGTGAATTCCTTGGCTATTCACCACATGACCTAGAAATTGAACTTCTTCAAGCGAAAATTCGCACTTAGAGAACTTGGCGTACAGTTGCTCCTTCTTCAAAAGTTCGAGAACTTGTCGCAAATGCAACTCGTGATCGGTTTTTGTCTTGGAATAGATGAGAATATCATCGATGAACACAATTATGAATTTGTCCAAATACGGTTTACATACTCGATTCATGAGATCCATGAAGACCGCAGGTGCATTAGTCAAGCCAAAAGGCATAACCATGAACTCATAATGTCCATATCGTGTATGAAAAGCAGTTTTTGGAATATCATTATCATGGACTCACAATTGATGATATCCAGAGCATAAATCGATCTTCGAGAGTTGCGTAGCTCCTTGGAGTTGATCAAAGAGGTCATCGATTCGAGGGAGAGGGTATCGGTTTTTGATGGTGAGTTTGTTGAGTTCCCGATAGTCGATGCACATGCGAAACAAACCGTCTTTCTTCTTCACAAATAGCACAGGTGCACCCCATGGTGAAGAGCTAGGACGAATGAAACCCTTATCAGTCAATTCTTGCAGTTGACTGGCTAGTTCTTGCATTTTCGAAGATGCAAGACGATAAGGTGACTTAGCCATAGGGTTTGCACCAGGGATCAGATCAATCTTGAACTCAACTTCTCGAACAGGAGGTAACCCACTAATATCCTCGGGAAACACCCCTGGAAAGTCACATACAACAGGAATATCCTTAAGTTCTTTCCCATTGGCTTTCTTGTTGACTACATAAGCCACAAAGACTATGTAATTCTTACTCAAGCACTTTCGGGCCTTGATACACGATATAAGCTTGAGTCCTTTAGACAATCTCTCCCCAAAACATTTTAGTGTACCACCCGAAGGTAGTGGAATTCGAATGCACTTCTCGAAGCATATAATCTTCGCGTAGTGTTTGGCTAACCAATCCATGCCAATAATGATGTCGAAACTCCCCAATTGCATAGGAATAAGGAAAATAGGAAATTCGTGCTCGTTAAGGCTCAAGATGCAATCACGAATGACGACGTCAACAACGATAGATTTTCCATCAGCGACTTTGACCATAAAGGATTTTTTTAGTTTAGAACGTGGTTTAGAAAGGGTAGGTTCAAACTCTAAGGACACAAAACTCTTATCCGCTCCCGAATCAAACAGTACGGACGCATAGTAATTATTTACAAGATACATACCTGCTCAGATATAGAGCTATCATTGGTACATGGAAAGCAAGTATGAATTTTATACAACAAAAGATCGAGTAACGGAAAAGAATAACGTACCATTCACCACATCGTTATTTGCTTGTGCTTGATTTGCATTGATGTTGAAAGCCCGTCCTCGAGCCGGTGGAACATTCCCCGCAAGACGAGGGCATTGTGGGCGAAAATGACCAGTTTCGCCACAATTGTAGCAGGCTCGGTTAGCGACCATAGCAGCGTTGTTTGGGGCGCGATGACACGTAGCCACCAGATGCCCGTATTTCCCGCAAAGATAGCAAATTCAGCATGGATTATTTCCCCCATGATGATACTTGCAAGTGTTGCACATCGGATGTGGGCTTGTGTAAGCCCTTGCCATAGGTGCTTGGTTTGCAATGACAGCTTGCTTTTGTGGGGCATTAGGTGCTATCACAGCAAAATTACAGGCAGGTGTGAACTTACGCTTCTTACCCTTGAATGAGGGTTTAGCCTTCACCTCCTTGGTTGCCTCGGGAGTCACCTTTGCTGCTGATTTTGTACCCTTCACCATTAAAGTACCAGCCCTGATGTGATTCTCGGTGAGCTGCGCGGCTATGTTTATTGCTTCCTCCAAGGTCGTGGGCCTACTTCCCACAACAGCATCTTGAATTTGCGGTGGTACCCCTTTGATAAATTTCTCAATGTTGCGGGGTACAGTATCCACCATATGCGGTAAGAGCATACTCAATTCGTGATGTCGAGTGGAGTAAGCCAAGTGGTTGCCACTATCTTGCTTGAGGTTCCAAAATTCTTCCTCCAGCTTTTGCAGTTCACTTCTTGGGCAAAACTTTTGGATCATGACATTTTTGAATTCTTCACAAGTGAGTGCCAGGCCACTTCTGCACCTCGGTTTCTCTTCTCACTATTCCACCAAGTAAGTGCCCGTTGTTGAAGGACACTCGCAGCATAGCAGACCTTGAGCTCTTCGGGACACTCACTATTAATGAAAGTGTTCTCCATGCTTTCGAACCACTCGAGAAGTCTAGTGGCTCCCTCCTTTCCACTAAAACTAGTAGGTTTGCAAGAATTGAAGTGTTTGAAGGTACATGTTCGATTATTCCCCCCTTGATTATTGCTATTCTCCCCTTGGCCATTGTTACCATCACCACCATTATTCCCATTCGCATTGTTACTATTGTTGGCCGTTAAGGTGCTACTTAATTCAGTGACTATGGTTGGAAGGACCGCGACCATTTGTCGGGCAATCATCGCGGTGATTTTCGGTCGGAGCTACCACGTTTTCCATGATGACGAGACATTCTAAAAAAAGAATAAATAGAGCAGATATTAGAGTTTTGAAGATAAAAATCAGTTCAAATAGACATGAATCTTGGAATTAATAAATATAAACAAGAGGGTTCTATTTGGTACCACATAGCCATTAGGAACATTGACACGTCAAAGTAACTTAATTCCAATTACCTTGGGGAAAATGTGTATTTTGACCATAATTTATCACTCATCCCGGAAATCTCCAGGTAAGCATAACAGGTCCCGCAGTGGGATTTATACGAAATGCTTACCTTAGCCTGAGGGCTTTTTGCCAGGAAATCCAGAATACAGGTTTTTATGTGTCTCACACTTCCCTATAGGCTATTAGAATTAATACCTCGATAAGATTTTCAAGATTTAGACATAATGTCTAAAGAATTTTATCCACTCGATATGATGCGTAAGATTCCTCACGGAGTCGAGAATAAGTTTTAGAAGAGATTAGACGTGGTAGAACATAAGGGCAGATGAAGAGGATTAGGAAGTTGGGGTATACAAGATTCAAGTCACACACCTAAGGCACCATTTTCTAAGTAAAGTCAAATAACACATAAGGGATTCATCATGCAGCATGTAACATCATGCGATAGGCATATAAGCAAACTTACAAGATCATAACGAATATTCATGAAAAGGGTCCCTACATTAACCATAGTCAAGGCCACCATTTCTAATAACCTAAATCCCTATAGTTATGGGCTCTGATACCAATCTGTCACACCCCAACCTGAATGGCAGAAATGTCGAGATGTGAGGGTTAAGATTGTTCATGCCACACAACGCTAATTTAAAGTGTAAATTTCATTAAATACCAAGTTCATGACATACAAAATGATAAATCATAAGTCTCAACACAACCAACATAACATAAGTTTAATTTGGCGTCAAGTAACAAAATATGCCCTTTTATTAATCTCTAGGTCCAATCCTAGATGTGTACATGTCTTCAATAGTAATACTAAGCGGGATCATTACCTGAAACATGTTAAAAATAAGATCAACATATAATGTTGGTGAGTTTCCATAGATTGAACATACATATATATGTAAACATTAAAATGGAAATTCATGTCATAGGTTAAAGGACAATGCAAATATAAATGGATAAACAAATGTAACAATCAAATCTTGACAAATATGGCCACAACGAAATTATACGATTAGTTAAGTGTACTTGGTTCCCATGGTGATCAAGAATACGTCACCAGGAGCCGGCAATAACCTCGGCTTTTGCACCAAATAGGCTTGTCAGTCCCATAGATCTATGACATCGCTAAGCTAGCAATAGTTAATGATTGTGTTTACAAGTGTCGATCACATAATAATTACAAGATTTCAGATAACCATGACAAATATAAGATGAATTGCACGTGTGTTACAAGAGTACAAACGACTTTACAAGTGTGCTTTTAATAAAGTTAACATGTTTCACCCCAAATATGTAAAATAAAGTAAAATGGGGTATGGAAATCTCACATGAATTATAAGGATGGACAAATATGGAGTCTTGTACTAAACGCCGAGAGTTCGTTAAAGTTCAGCCTAGAAAACGACGTTTTAAGTTAATCCATAATTATTATAATGTTAACGGTACTCCGAAATCTACGGTTCCTTTTGGAATTTGGGATTTTAGATAACAACGTGGTAATATAACGATTCTATTTGTTTGAAAACTCATAAATCGTTTAAACAAGGATTATAAATTATAGAATAGACACACTAAATAATTATATTAGAATTTTAAATAACCAATTAAGAAATTTTGTTATAATTTCCTTAGTAAGAAATTAAAGTTTTATAATTAAAGAATTTATTAGAATTAATTTGTAGTCTTAAACTAATTTATAACAAATGATTAAAATTAATTTATTAACTACATTTCGACTAAGCATATATATATTTACTTTCTTTTTCATAATTTTAAACATGTAAATATATTTTATAAAAATGAAAGATTTATTAATTTGAAATTCTTGAGAATTTAAAAGAAATAATTTTATTTGATTCACAATCGTTTTTATATGATTTAAAACTAAAAAAAAGATATATTTTATAAAAAATTTATAATTTTCAAAGTAAAAATAAAAGATTTATTAGGTTCAATTCCTAGGAAAAAAATATTTTTATTTAGAGCCTGATTAGAAATGATTTTTATATAAATAATAATAATACTAAATCATTTTCTGGATTTAATTATTCAAAAATTTATAAAAAGAAATGCAGGGACTCGGGTTTGAACCCGGGTCCCTTGCCTATCCCCTTAAAGCTTTAACCAACGGGCCAAGGCCCCATTTTTTGTCGAACACCCGTTTCCAAATCATAAAACAATTTAAACCGAAAACGCCCAAATCACTAAGAACCCTAGAATCTAAATCGGACATATTGATCATCAATCCGATTATGATAATGAAATTAACCATGGGGCTTTGCTTCCCCTTGATAAATCGTGTGTTTAGCCCCTTTGAATTTACCTGACTCGACGTAGGAACGACCGGTATTGGTTTGAACAAGGTCGCGGCTGTGCCCAATTCTAATGCGATGCGTGTGTGTGTTTTAGTGAAATTAAATGTTTCTGAGAGTTTAAAGGAACCATTTTGAGTATTTCCCCTCTGATTTATAATCCTTATTTGGTCGATTTGTTGCCCAACGGCTCTACAGTTAATCCCGAACGTTACTAATCGAATTTGATATGTAAATTGTTGTTTCAAGTGAAATTAAACCCATCATTGATTTATAAATGATTGTGTGAATGTATAAGCTTAATTAATTGGGTTAATATCTCGATTCACTACCGAAACGGATTCGGTTAATGGTGGGGATCGGTTTCAGGTTCGAGGGTGACTATAGTCGGGTTTAAAGTCCAGTTAATACACTTATTCTTGTTCGAAATGGATTCCCGAGTCGATTGGGATCAATTTAAGGGTTAAAGGCTTCTCTTCGGGGGGGGGGGGGGGGGGTTTGGGGTTCACCGGTGCGTGGGCCGGAGGAATGTCCAGGAAATCGGGGATGGGGGTTGGGTTTTAAAGAATTTACGATTTGGTCCCTGTTGTTTTAGGACTTGTTATTTCATGCCCAAAGTTAATTAAATACAAGGTTTTCTAAATTTTAAAATAATTAGACTTATATAACTTTTATTTATTTCATAGGTTATGATTATTATTATTATTATTATTATTATTGTTGTTATTATTATTATCATTATTATCATTATTATTATTATTATTATTATTATTATTATTATTATTATTATTATTATTATTATTATTGTTGTTGTTGTTGTTGTTGTTGTTGTTAACTTAATTATTTAATAATTACAAATGAGCCCTCATATTTGTGTTAATGACTAAACAAGCATTTACAAGAGATAACGGAAATTACAAACAATTTAATAAATATACGAGAGGTCACACATCATGTATGCAATGATATGCACTAGACCGGACGTGTCATGCGCTTTGAGCATGACAAGCAGATATCAGCAGAATCCAGGAAATAGTCATTGGATGGCTATTAAGAGTATATTGAAATACCTTAGGAGGACTAAGGATATGTTTCTAATATACGGATCTGGTGAAGGGGAACTCGTTGTAAAGGGTTACACGGATACGAGTTTCTAAACTGATCGAGATGATTCTCGATCATAATCGGGGTATATCTTCATTATGAATGGAGGGGCACTGTCCTGGTAGAGTTCAAAGCAGGATGTGGTTGCATTGTCCAATACAGAATCAGAATACATCGCCGCTTCATTGGCAGCACAGGAAGCTGCATGGTTAAAGAAATTCATTGCCGATCTAGGGGTTGTCTCTACCATTCAAGATCCTCTAGAGAT
The DNA here is from genome assembly GCA_025506505.1 of Flaveria sonorensis. Lineage (NCBI taxonomy): Eukaryota > Viridiplantae > Streptophyta > Magnoliopsida > Asterales > Asteraceae > Flaveria > Flaveria sonorensis. Next base: position 12,313,807 of record CM046432.1, read on the forward strand.
CTTTTGTGATAACGAGGGTGCGATTGCTTAAATCAAGGAACCCCGTGCACATCAAAAGACAAGGCACATTGAGCGGAGATTAAACTACATAAGGGATTAAGTTGAAAAAGGAAAGATATGTATTCTCAAAGTTCACACTGATCAAAATATTACTGATCCACTCACGAAGCTCCTTGAAAGGCCAAAGCATGAGAGTCATACTTGTGCCTTAGGACTTCGATATTCTAGTGATTGGATTTGATCTATTTAGTATTTAAATATCGGAACAATTGTTATTTTGACTCATACTTATATATGGTTATAATACTATGAGTTATGTTCCATTTTAGCATGTTTAAATCTAGAAATATGTTTATTATTCTAAATGTCCGTAGTCGGTCATATTTGTGGGAACAAATATGAAATAAGATTATAATGAACTTGGATTGGGGGATTTTCATAAGGTATGAATATAGAGCAAGAGGTTGCTACCAAGGTTCATAAATATTTGTGGGATACAAATATTGGACAAACCCGCTCTTAAATTTTACTACTTGGAATTATGTAATTGATCATAAGTAAATTTGAGTAAAGGTGAATATCGTTGTATCCTCCGACCTGAGATACATATTGGGTTTCGATATTCACCAAATATTATACTTTGATCTAGTTCTTCGCTATTCTGAAATACTAGACAGTACATAAGGCAAGTTTTAGGTGTGATACAAGGTGATTATGAGAAATGTATGTAGTCAAGATGGGATTTGTTCCTCTTATTCGTTGAGAGTATGTTATCTAAGTCCTGGTAAAGTTAAACCAACAGAGAATGGTCATTCTGTGTCTTTGGATTTAACATGACATCTGTAACAAGATTCACCTAAATCATTTCAAGTAAGGGACTTGAGGAAGATGATGTATTGAATGGCACTTCGTCACGCGTATTAGGGGTAGTAAACCATTGTTAGGCAGTATTTACTGCTTGCATCAATTCTCAATGTATCTTGTGCAAGTGGGAGATTATTGGGAACGGTCTACCCAAGACACATATTGAATTGATGTGGCTAGTACGTTATGATCCAAGTCGGGTCATACCCAATTACAAGCTAGACAAACACCTACAATATTTATTTTATGATATAATCATGTAAGTAAATATAGACACTTGATGTATTTAGAAATTGGGTTTCTAAATATTTGCACTAATGTTATGAATAAATTATATGGATAATTTATTCTAAAGAGAGAGTACTATGTATTGTTATTCAAATGATTGAACAAACAATACAAGTGTTTTGTCGGCATTTTTTTTGTTCATCCGCATTTACTAATGCGGATGTGTTACTGAGGAAATGCGGATGAATGTTCCTCATCCGTATTTACTAATGCGGATGTGCATCTGGGGAAATGCTGAAAGAATTACTTCACCCGCATTTACTAATGCGGATGAGCGTTTAAGGAAATGCTGATGAAACTGATCATCCGTATTTACAAATGCGGATGTGCATTTTGGAAATGCTGATGGAGTTACTTATCCGTATTTACAAATGCGGATGTACATTTGGGAAATGCGGAAGAAGTTTCTTCTTCCGCATTAACAAATGCGGATAGAGTTTGTTCATCCGTATTTACTAATACTGATGAATATTAGAGAAATGCGGATGGGTTAAAAGGATGGGTCCTACCCACATTTCTCTCACTTTGAAATTCAGTTTCCTAGGACGTGCAATATATGATTGCATTCAACCACTCTCTCTGATAACTTACAACACACACAAAGGTGCAATCGGTGTTCCTGTAGCTTTTCTCTCGATCGGTCGAGGAAAACCAAGAATAGAACCCGTTCAAGAAAATCCTAGCAACCTGATTTTTTGTTGGAAGCTTGGGGTAGACAAGCTTGAGGTTTCCTGCTTTGGAAGCTGCTATTCAAAGATCTTCTTCCTCTGTCCCATTCAAGAGGTAGATTTCTTAACACCCTATGGTTGTTTGTAAGCATGTTTTTTTTCATATAACGATCCATTAAGGGTTTTCTTTTAACAGATATATAAATTGGTTTATATATTAACTGTAATAAGTTTTTCTTTCCCTTTCGCTGTTTTTTTCATTTTATAAGGATAAAATGACTATGATAAACTTGTGGAAACCCTACACTTTATCCCACAAATATGTTAAACCCACCTCAAACACACAAGTTCCCTAAATGTGGTTAGGTGACCTTTATCCCACAAATAGTTCCCAAGTGATTCGAGTGTTATATAAAAGGATGGTGTTAAACTTGTTTAAAAGGGATTTTGTTTCCATTAGTTAAAGTTATGAAAACATTTTGTACCTTACATTTGCATGCATTCAAATGCATGGTACATTAGTGAAACCAATTTCCAAGGTTCTTTTAATAAAACCCAATTTTATTGTGAAAACATTAACCTTTAATAAAGCCATTTTATTACCCATGTTAATGTTTTCAAAAGAACCGTTTGCAGCTTGTTGTTGATTTGAAATTGTTTAACAGTGCATATCCAAGTATCACATGAACAATAAATAAAATCAACCATACAAGCAACAGATATAGCAACAAGTTCATAACCACAATCAACTAATTTAACATCACTTGTTGACCGAAAAAAGTGAGTTATTAGGTCCAGCCTAAGGGTAACACTTGTGTTGGTGAACT